>WBNO01010140.1:204599-388351 GCA_013400575.1 Peucedramus taeniatus
CCCCCTGGCGGCACCGCGGGGGCACCGCGGGCGCGCTTCTGGAGCAGCAACGCGCGGCCGCCGAAACACGTTCTCTTCTTCTTCTTCTTGTTGTTGATGGTTTGTTCGTTCGGATTATTTTTTTTTTCTCCCCCCAGGGGAAATGCTGTCTTTCATTCCTACTGGATTGATCACTGGTTTAAAAAATATTGTTATTTAAAGAAAAAAAGCCTGATAGAATATAACCAGTTCTGTCCTAGGGGAAAACAATAGTGTTTGCGAAGCAACAGAGACAAATATTTTTAAGCAGTAATTGAAGTCAATATCCCTCTTGCCTCTGAGAACATACAGCCCTTTTTGCTTTTTTTTTTTATGGAGGTTTTGTAATGTACTTTTCTGACCTGTATGGATAGCCAAGATCTACAGTCCTTTAGGGTATTTTTCTCTCCAAGACGAGAATGGATGATAGAGTTCAATATTTCTTTGCTGCAATATTTACAGAAAATTTGCAAAGCATCATTTGCCCAAACACCATAGGACTTGAACAGAAGAGAGTTTATTTGTCTGTTTTCTGCTTTTTCAATTCCATTTCTCACTAGTAGTATTCTGATTGAAAATCTATTTGTTTACTTTTTTTTTTCTCCCTAGGCAGGTTACTACAGCCACTTTTTCTGTTCTTTTCTGAAAGCTCTTGAAGGCTGATCCCCAGCAAAATCATTCCAGTCATTCAGCTTTCCCCTCTGCCTTACAATTCATCTGCCTATTTGCATCTGGCCTTTGCATCTGCTTTAGGTAGTAGCTTTTTTTTCTCTAGCCTGTGAAGAAAAACCAAACTTCAGAAGGTAGCCTAATTCCTCCATCATTTATCTTGACATCAGGATAGTTTTCCTAACAGCAGGGGTAATTCAATTCTGGAGTAGACTGTCAAGGGATTTTTATAGAGTCACTATCACTAGAGCATTTTAAGCTGCGCAAATATTGCTCAGGAATGACACAGTACAGTTGTCCTGACTCAGGGCAGTGTGATAGTCTAGATGATCTCATGTTTACTTCCAGTCCTATTTTGTTGGATTTCTGTGACATATGCACCTATAAATAGCTCCAGGATTATTACTGTTGGAAGAGAAAAGAACAATCTTCACTTTCTCTCTCTCTATTATTTTTTTTCCTTTTCTTTTTCTATCTGCTAATTTAACTGTGCAAAATAAAGAGTGTAAAACTGTGATTATGAATCATTGCTTACTCTTAGTGTTTGGGATACACTTTTGGTGCAGTTCTTACTCGTGCAGAACATTTGCTGATCTCATTTGGGCATGCACAAGACCACCAGGAATATTGAGAGACATTTGGGGAAAGAGACACTACAGAGGAAAATCTTGCCTGCTTTTCTCAGTGTACCCCTTCAGTGGAAGTTTTATGTGAATAAGGTGAGGAAGGCTTGCCCTCAGAGTAGGCTGACTGCTTTCAAGGAAAATTACCATCTATCTGCATTATTTAGACAGCGTCTGGGAAACTCACTGGAGCCTCAGGCTCCCATTGTGTTAGACACTGTGTAGATGGGTAATTAATGGTGGGCCTCCTTCTGTTTTGTTTAATGTATATATTGTACATATGCAATGACTTGGGGAAGATTGCCAGTGTGGGGAGGCAAATGCAGTTCTGCAGTCCCGTGAAGGCTGTGGCTGACAAGCAGCAGCTTCAGCTCACCCATTTCCTAACAAATGGACACTGCAGGCATGCTCAGCATGTAAAGAACTGAAAAGTGTCAGCCTTCCATATTTTGATGGGCTTATATGCATGGGAGAAGCACAAAGGCAACACATGTCCTGAGGGAAGAGGCGGAGGATCTTTTTTAAATATATTTTTGGAAACACGTTTTTTCAGGTATGCAGATTAAGTGCAACTATTAATTTTGGGAAGGTTAAGCATCACAAGATGAGTACAAAACTCTTGCCACCAGAAATATATGCAGTTTCATGTGCCTGTGAGAGAGGTTGAATAAAACCTCCTCCCAGTTCTTGGGCATAAGGGCTCAAACACCCCACCCGTGCTAGAGACTCTCTCATGGGTTGTGGGGCATAAGAAGGAGGAGTGGGCATGTCCAAGATACTTGTTGCATCAAGCACTCCCATGGTTGGAGGCAATCTGCATGTCTAATAATAATAACTTGATTAAAAAGTTGCTGTCAAGTAAATTCCACAAAAAGTAAAAAGAAAAGATTTTTTCCTGTTCTGCTGAGTGCTCATGGATGCAAAATAAAATGGTCACTTAATGGTTTTTAAATATTCATGTGAACGTGACATGTTCTTTACTAAAGCATGGGACCACAAAATGAAATACAAGTGAAGAGTGTGCTTTCATTTAAACTGCTGATTAAGCAAAGGAACAGCATATGTAACAGAAGAGAATGAGGTAATCATGGCACATGAACATGTTTTTAATCATCTGTTGAATTTAGTCATACAATAAGGGAGTGCTGGGTGCCTCGCTTCATTCCTACACACTTCTTTTTTGAGAGACTCTTTACAGACTTGTAAAAACTTTCAAGGTTACAGAAGTAGATTTTTTAAAGATTAATAACTCCAAATGCAGACATTGCAAGAGCTGCTGTCACCTCTTGAATGCAGCTGGTATGGAAGTGGATCAGAGAGCTGAGATTCAGTTCACTACCTTGCAGCTACCAGACCAAAGCAAACCCTTTCTTCAGCTGGTGTTGAGTAAGGACCTGAAACTTGCCTTAGAAATGAAGCCTCCTAGGGGGATCTTTTTCTTACACCCTCCAGTGAGCTGAAAGAACCTTGCATTTCTGGTACAAAGTGTTCTGAGCTTGTTTGCTAGCAAAAACCTCTGTCCCAACTAAATTGAACGAAGTGAGAGATCCCTGGGCTGCACTGCAGTTTGGCCTTTGGGTTACCCTTGCCAGAATTTATTTACAGAAATCTCCTCTGCAACTATTTCCTGAGAAGGTGTCCTTCTTTGTAATAAAATGACGTTTTTTGCTGTGTTTAGGGACGGATAAACACAAGTAGTGTCCTAAAAATCACAGTCCAAGTTCACACTTGGAGACATCCTTACATTACCAATCCTTTAGGCAGGTAATACTGAAATAATCTTACTACACCATTTAATGACTTGTGGATTTAGTGGGTTTTTTTGGGGTTTTTGGGTTTTTTTTACTTTCAGATTGAAAAAAAATAGCGGGTTTTCATGTTTCCCACTTTTGAAGGCTCTCTAATTAATTTTTATTTTCTCTTTCCAAGTGCAGGTTCAACTTTGTAACCACACTGCACACACAAATCAAATTGATACACTACTTTAAACATTGGATTTTAATATTCGGAAAAACCTGAAAATCTTACAAACCAGTCACTGACTCACAGAATCACAATATGATTAAGATTGGAAGGGATCACTTGAGGTCATCTAGACCAATCTCCCCTTCAGACAGGGAACCCTAGAGAATGCTGCTCAAGTTTGTGTCCCGATGTCTCGTGAATATCTGCTGGAAAGGAGACTCCACAATCTCTCTGGGCAACTGTTCCAGTACTTTGTCACCTGCGCAGTAAAGAAGTTCTTGCCTGTCTTCATGTGGAACTTCCTGTGCTTCAGGATTCCTGTGTTTCAGTTCCCTCTGAATTGTTTCAGCAAGACTGAGGAGTGCACATCAATTGACAAGGCTCCCTTCTATTTGAAAATGACCTCACAGAACTAACAATATTTTGTCTCAAGTTCATTAGTTTCAGTAAATTAATTCCTGTCCCTCATTTTAGACTTTAAGTGCTGAATAGATGTCCTAGTTTTTCTTGCAGGTGCTGAGGAAAGTGCAGACCTAGTCTGCTATTCTATACCATGTGCATCCTCTCTGAGGAGAATGGCTTGGGGAGGAAGAAAAGGGGAACACTCTCTGGAAGTGGGGCCATTTTGTTCCATTTCTTCCTGGGGAAATTGCCAGGACCAGCCCTGCAGACTTTGTCTCTCCCATTGCTGCCCATCCCTTCCCATCCCTCGGGAAGAATGCAGCTCCAGGTGGCAAACACAGCTGAGCCCAGCAGAGCACACAGGCTGCAGAGCTGCTGTGGGAAGCAGCCTCAGGAACGGAGCAGCGGAGTGGAGCCAGGCCTGAGCTGAGCCTGGGCTGAGCCTAAGCTGAGCCCAAGCTGAGCCCAAGCCCAGCCAACCCCAAGCCGAGTGGAGAGGAGCTGAAGACTGCTGACTGCAACCGAGCCAGCAGCCCAGTGGGAAGTGGGTGGCACAGCGCAGACCATCCAGCTCTTTTGATGTTTGTCCATCACTGTTTTTCACTGTCTAGGGCTCCAGGACAGGGAATGCCAGCTGTGGAGAGTGCTTGCCATCTTGTCTTTGTCTCAGCAGCCATGCAGAACTGAGTCGAGGTGGTGAACTCTGTGTGTAAAGCACCCTTTCCTTTGCACACTTTTGTTGTTGATGCTTTTGTTATTATTGTGCATTTCTTATTCCATGGCTGTTTGGTTTTGATAAATTATTATCTCAACACACAGTATCTTCCTTTGTTCCTCTCTCACTGGAGCAGAGGCAGGGGTTTATTTGGAGTTTAATTCCCACCTGGTTTTAAACCACCGCAGTAGACCGGGGTGCATTACAGAAATGTAGAAGCTGTGCTCTACGTTTCCAGAAGAGATGTTATATCTGAAGAAAACCATCACAACCCACAAGACGTATTTTCTCTCAACAACCTCATTCTACTTTATTGTTTTTCTTGGATAAATTTTGTACTTTTTTGCAGGCTTAACAAGTCACTTATGAATAGATATTCACAAATTAAGTTGTACTTATTACAGCAGCATGAATTTTAAAGCCAACTATGGATGGAGGTTTCAGATCTGATGTCCTCTGCAGCACAAATAACTTGTGATCAAACTCGATTATGATATTTAGGTCTTCCTGTACAGGCCTTGAGGGGCCATTAGGTTATACCCACAAGTGATGGGGTAAGTGAAACGATACTGTAAACTTGGCTGGATTGGCTGTCCGTGCATGTTTGGTGAGGTGGTTTCATCTCAGCTAACCACAGCTATCTAAAAGTTCAATGACTAATGCATTTTAGCCTCTAGAGTTCCTTCAAAGTAATGAAGGGAGGGTTATTAATCCTTTCTTCAGGTAGTTCTGGAGTTTAACATTAAGCATAGTGAATCTGTTTAATGTGTATTTTAATAATGGAGGCGATAATGTGTAACCATATTATGTAGGTGTTGATTCCTACAATTGAAATTTTTTACAAAGAATTAAGGCATTAACTTTGTACCAGGAAGTTTATGTCCAGACAAATATCATCCCCTCTCACCATGCCACACTTCGTCTTCTTGCCAGTTAGGGCATTTTTAGATCTTCTGTAGCATAAAACCCTGATGGACTCAACACTGTGGGCTCTGCTCACTTAACAAAAGCATTCAGCTTCATTTGAATTACTCTTTATGTTTTGTTGTATGCAGTTTTGGTGTCAGCAATCACAAAACAATGCATTAAAAAAGGTGTGACATATTTCCATTAGAGAATAACTTTCCTCCATTTGCTTTAAAGGGACTCTAGAGAACTAGCTAACACTTTCCCCCTCTCTTTTAGAAGGCCAAGATGAATATACTTGATTGCTTGCCTGCCTGGATACAATATGACCACTTTGGAATTTATTGGAAATTTTCAGGAAACGTTTTAGGCATTATGGAGCACAACACAGATGATTTTCTTGAAAACCAGGAAACAGGAAGACATTTGGACTTTAGGGTTACTCATTACTCTCCAAGTGCTGTGTGACAGCTGTGGGACAGATGCTTAGCCAGCGAGGAAAGCTGGTGAGAGCAAAATATAGACATTTCATTTTTTCCCTCTCTCTTCTCACAGATGGTTTGTTGATGATGGTAGAGAAAGAAGGAAGACACCAGCTGTTGGGTCATTGTTTTAGAAAGGGTAGAATTACAGGCTATTTAGAAGAGGTATTAAAGACAGAAGCCTGCAATATCCTTGATGGTGAAGATGCTGAGGGGCAGGGATGTTGTTCATCAGTGCTTTATTTATAACCTATCCATTTTATCCCATTTCATCATTATTGATCTTCACATTCCATATGAATATCAGCAGATTAGGTGATTTTTTGACTCCTGCACTCTCCCAGCACCAATATCAGTCCTGCTCCCCATTTGCCTCTCGGTTCCCAATCTGTCAAATCTCATGCATTAACAATGAGGTTTGTACACTTGCTCCTGCCTGACTTCTCCCCATTTGGCCCACTTTGTACTTATTTTTGCTGCAGGCTCTTCTGTTCCATGAACTGATATATTAGAGGGTTATGTGTCAGATCAGGGAGAAAAGGCTGCAGGACTGTAAGGCAGTGAGTCACCAAAGGTGCTTTGCACCCCGAGGCGTGTGGGGTCTATGCCTGTGCTGCAGGGCAGCGTGAGGGCTGCTCCTTCACATGCCTGATGCACAGTCTGATTCCCCATCACATTATCAGCTATTATTTCTGTCTTATCCACAGACACTGACTAATACCGAGAGATATACATCTCCCCAAATTTTTTTCTCTTCAGCTTCACCTCTCCTCACTTTTTTTCTCGGCAGCTTTGTGGGAAACGAGGACATCTCTTTTGTTGCTTTGGATGAGCCTGGACAGGGGGCTCAGGGAGCTTGGCATGAAGCCCAAGACCCTTTTGCCTTCGATCTCGAGCCATGGAAAAAACTACCAACTTTATGTGAAGAGTTACAAACCAGGAAAAGTAGAATAAAATGAGTAGCTTATTACTGAGTAGAGAAATAGAATGTTAAGATTTATATGATAAGTGCACAGGGGGGTTAAGAAGTGTACAGGGGGGTCAAGATGGAGGAATCTGGGCGTGTACTGTCTTTCCTCCTTCTTCTTCGTGGCCTCCATCTTCTTGGTGATGGTGGCACTTTTGGATTGGTTTAGAGTAGAAACTGACTGTCTAACATAGGTGATAGGTATTGGGGAATAACTGTAAATAATGTCTATGTGGTTTATAATATAAAAAGATAACACAGCCCTGAGGGCGGGCAGTGTGCCTTGGACTGACCTGCTGAGAGCATCTCGGCTGGGCAGGGAGAACATGGCTTAGGTAAGAGAAAATAAACAACCTTGAGAACGAAAGCCAAGCAGCTCTGACTCTTTCTTCGATCACCTGGCTGTGAAAAAGGACTCTTGGGAACATCCCAGGCAGGGGAAACCCAAGAGAGCTTCACCTCTGCTTCCCTTCAGCAGCCTACTGAGCTCTACCAGGTCACTGAATCCCAAGCTGTTTCTTCAAACTTCAGCTTTGACTCCATACAGAAATGGAACATAAATATTCAATGTCCCCTTTTCCTGCTCCATGGTTTCCATCCGAAACCCTGGCCCTGGAGACTGGAGAGGACTGAGAGATCAGGGTCCCTTGGCTGGCTACATGCAGTCTCATATAGCTTCTCAAATCTCCATCAAACTTCTTCTATATGTGCTCTCTCCTTTCCAAACTGCAAGAGTGAGGTGAGACCTGCACAGAGTCTGTCTTTATCATCTTTCCCTTTAAAAACATGCCAGGAAGGAAAACAAGGAGTGGAAAATTAGTGTCTTTCTCTGGTGTTCCTGGAAAAGACACTGGAGGAAGCAGGGTAATTGTGGATGGTGTGTATGTGTGTGCCACAGACAGCTCTGTCCTTCCATGCCAGTGATGACTGCCTAGGGAGGGACCAGGAAAGAATTCCAACTCTTACACACCAAATCCCTGGGGACCAGGAAAATAAGCAGGACACAGTCAGGATAGGTTTCCCAGTAAAAATCTTGAAAATTTCATCACAGCCTCAAGCTTCTTGATTCACTCTGATACTTGTTTTGTACTTACTGAAATTAAAAACCAAACCAAACCAAAACAAAACAAAAACAAAAACATCACAAGGGCTAGCAAAGTTGTGCAACTTTATTTACAAATAATGTAGCCAAAGTCTGGTTTCCCCAAACACAACAAGGAAAAACTCCCTGCTGTTCTTCTTGTGCCTTATTTATGCAGATGTACATAACCCCTGCTAACTATTTCTTCATCTGCTGTGTTTGCAATATATCCCAGGGACACTGCTTGATTTGTATAGTCCAAAACAGAGTAATATGTGTCTGTAGGGTGGTAGCTTTCATTACTTCTGTCTTTCTCTATGAAGAGCTTAATTTGGTCTGACTACAACAACCATAAGAAGACCAGTTCTCACCCCTTCCAGTGTCAAATCATGGATCACATTAACCAACTTAGTGCTCTTTTACACTAAAAAATTAACCATTAATCATTGCCTACCCCTTTTTTAGACCCACTACACTCAGTCCTGCTCATGTAATCTCTATGTTCTCCTCCCAAAACAGCTTTTAATTGGCAATATTTAAACCCATATATATATATACATATATATACCTATTTATACCCTATATTATTTATATAATTTCTACTTAGCTACAGTTGTCTAAACCCCTTCCTGTTTGTAACCTGTCCTCATAATTTCTCTCCTCTTGCCATTTGCAGAATTTAAATATTTTTACAGTTTATGCCCTTTTTTTTGGTCATTCCATAGGTAAATGAATTGAATAACTGTCTAAGGCATGGAAGAATCTTTATAGCAGCACACTGGTGATACTTGGCAAATTTTAGTTAACAATTACACATTGAAATTCTGAGTTCTATGGTTTAGTCTCATTCATTATATGTTGTCTTGGTTTTGTTCTGGTGTAACATTTAATCACAGCGTCATGTGGTATCAATGCTTAACAGAAGTCTGAAAGGCATTGTTTTGTCAACACAGTTACCTTTATTAAACAAATCAAATAATCAAAATTCTTATCTCATAAAAGTACTATGCAGTTTGTTTAACTTAACCTGTTTTGCATAAAGTCATGTTGACTGGCAGTAATTATGTTGCCATTTTCTATTTCCTTATGGACAGAGTCCCATATCAGCTGTTCCATTCTTTCACACAGAACCAAGGTCAGGTTAACTCATCTAGAGTTACCGTGGTCATCCTGTTCACGTTGTTGAAATATCAACACGGCATTAGATTTTTCCAGGCCTCTTGGACTTCTCCAGTATGCCAAAGCTTTTTGCCAATGCAGAGCAGTACAAATTGTTTTTAAAATCTTTCAATCAAGTTATGTGGACCTGCCAATTTCAAAAAATTAATAGAAATTCTTTACCATCTGCTTTGGAAAATGTCAGAATAGATGATAGTTTGGCAATGCAGAAACTGCTTTTCTTTCTAAATGCAAAACAGAAATATTCAATGAATGCTTTTCTTTTCCCCAATTAGTGATGGAACTATGTCAGCACTAAGATTTCTACTGTGCTAAATAGTCTTTCAGAAATTCAGAATAAAATAAGGACATATTCTTGTTGTCTTTATCCCTACATTTTCATGGATATATTTACTTTGCATACCAATATAGTGCATTTATTAGTGTATGAAATTACAACCATTATCTATAATTTTTTAAGTGTTCTATTAGCATGTATATACACACATATATGTGTGTATACGCTAATATATTGATGTATTGCTGTATGCAGTAATTATAATACACATAATAATCAGCTCTGAATTCTGTGTGCACATCTTTAATTAGATCATTGCTGTGTAGTTCTTGGCATGTGTTTTAAGTTGAGTGAGAAATCACTTTCACAAGTCAGAATGAAGGATAATGCAGTATTATAACGCACTTTTCTCTGGAATGAGCTTTCAATCTTTAAGTCTTATAGGATCTAGGTCATTGTAGAGAATGTGGAACAAGAGCTTTAGCACATATCATTCTATTAGAAGCCCTTTTTTATAGAGGCAATGTTTCTTTCTTTATAGATATTTATTCTTGGTCACAAAAGTTACCTGGGGTGGAAATCATCTCACCTTACTTGATAACACAGATATCCACATCTAAGCTAGTGATTCCCCAGGGTGACCATTCCTCTGTCCATAGGGAAAAACAGACATTTTAGAGCTCAATGAACCTGACCTATTTTAGATGCCTACATTAGGATGGTATGAATCATGCCTTAAAGTGTTTTTTCTTTCTCCATTTTTCCCCCAACAGACAACAAAAAGAGCCCATGGTGATTAGTCCTGATCCAGTTCTTTTGCAGAGCAGACTTCTACATCTGGACATCCATGCAACATTTTCCTTTTCTGAACCGAAATTAAAAAAAAAAAAAAAAAGAAAGCTTGTTATGTAATCATGAGGAAAAGAAGCAACTGAGCCTCAGAATCTTCAAGATACAAAAATTATTTTAAACCATTAATTTTCTATACTAACTTTGGAGTTGAATACTAAAGTGGCTCAAGGTAAAAGACCTCAGTCCCACTTATGTAAACCAACTTTTAGATGAAGTCTGCTGAACAGCCTTTCATCATGGTTACCCTTCTCTCCCATTCTACCATTTCCATCAGAGACATGCCTATGTAACAGAGCAACATTGTGTGGCCTAACAAGTAGAAGGTAAGTTAACTGTAACAGCAGAAACAAAAGGATAACAACAGGGAAAAAAAAGGATAGAATAAATATTCTGACTTATTGTACCTTCAGCTTTGGACTGAGTTGTTACAAATCACCCAACCCTGACAACACAAATATTTTAATAACTACAGAGATTCTCAGTATTTTATATCTTTAGTGACAGCAGAATCACAGTTATTTAACAGATGACTTTATACTGACCCACAGGTATTAAAAAAGAAATCTTCAGGCAAACACAGTTCCATATTTTGGCAAGGGTATTGTGCAATTAAGGAAAGAGCTATATTTTATTATTTTTGGCACAGAGGCCCTTTCTTTGGTAATGACTACCTGTTCCTTTTTATCTTTCTCATCCATGCTACACTGCAGCAACCACAGCCACAGGTGCCTACACTGGATGAACACCTGTCCAATCTACACAAAAAGGAAAGGAAATCAAGGCGTAGCATATTTACTGATTCTCTGCACACAACCAAGTGATAAAATTATGGAGAAATGGAAAAAAAAAGTTAAAATTAGCATGATTAAGAGGAGAGAGAGTTGAGGAGAATGATCATGATCCTTTAAAAATAACTTTTGTAGGAGACAGACAGCAGATAAATCTAAATATGTTCTTTTTTCAGAGATAAAACCCATTCACTAATAGTGTGCCTACTGAGGCAGCAGTTTGCAGGTTCAGGTTTGTTCTTCCACATTCCACATTGCAAAGTAGCAAATAAAATGTGATTGTGTGGGACCCCATAAACTTACTCATATACTCAAATAGGTAGTGGTTTTTTTGCAGTTCCAAAGAATATTTTCTGCTGCTCCCTTGCCCTAACTTATACTTTCTGAAATTATTTTCCTAACCTTGCTTGATTATATGGAAAGCTTTGCAGAATTTAATAAAATCCCTGTTGGGTGATATATTAAATACCTTCATATATACAAATTTCCCTTATTCTGCCCCAAGAGGGCAGGCATTTTGTTCACAAATATGTGAAATGTTCACTCATTTCACAACTTAATTGTGGGGCATCACTGAGTGTAGTCTTTCTGATCAGATGGAGGGGTTTACAATCACTACTTTATTTACTTCTCAGATTTTCTCAGTGTTTCTGTTTACATTGCTGTGAAAGAATCTACAGAGTTTCTTTCTACAGGGAAAGTAATTATCATGAAGCAGATTTCTCCAATCAAGCATCCAGCTTTTGAATATTATTAATGCACAATCTAAAATCACTCCACTTGGTTGAGAATAAAGCATCCTTTGAAAGTCTCCAAAAACAGAGGAAGCATGGTTATGTGGGTATGCTCAGTCTTTTGAACAGACAAAAATAATCATAGCACTATTGTTTTCTATATTTGCCCTTAATGAAAAAAATAGCATTAGATAGTCTAGTATTTCTAAAAATGTAACTTTCTCGGACTTACTCATCATGTCATTCTAGTATTAGTAAGTTTCCCATAGTGATCATCTGCTATATCATAGGAAAATGCCACCTTCTGTGAGGTACAACCTGAAGTGAGAGTAACCTTATCTGTCACATTAATGGTAGAATCATCGAATTACCTAATGACCTAAACAAAATTAACTCATTTCAAATACTTAGTCTCATCAATAAATTCCTGTGTGTTGCCAACTCATATATACCAACCAGGATTTTAGTTGTTGCATACAACCCATTCACAATAAACCTGACCATTTTTTCTGTGGATTTCTCTCTGCAGAAATGGTTACCAAATGAGAATGGTGACCCTACAGATGAAAATAAATTAATATATTTCACCAACCCAAGATAAACTCTTATGAAATGCTCATTTCTTACAGTTGTGGGGCAATTTAAGGCTCTTGAAGGTTAATATTCCCAAACCTTTTGAAATTTCGTCATGACTGAGCCTCATCATTTCATGAATTAGTCCTTTGTCAGTTCCCTTCTCAGATTCAGCTGTGCACCTGTCCCTATAGGTATGCCAGTAGCTCCAAAAACCTCTCAGTGGTCTTCAGTGCTTCTTGTCTGGTGATCAGTAGTCCTCTGAAAACAGAGCTCACTTCGAAAGCTGTGATGAAATGAGAGAAAATCATAGAAAATACTCCACTGCTTTCTGTACTGGAGTGTTCACAGTGAGCAAGCATGGAAAAAACCAGAAGGGTAAGCCAATAAACCATGGAATCTCCCAAGAATGCAAAGCAGCAGTGTTGTAACAGCTGTGTAGGAATAGCAATCCAGAGCACTGTGTGTAGACATGATTATTCCAAACGCAGATTGCATCACCAAGGATAATGAAACACCCTGGACATACTGCTCCCTGTTTCAGAGACTTGTCATAGATACATAGATGTCCACAGCAAATTTCAGTTGCATGTAGAATTTAGGTCTCTTTTATAAGCTTTGTGCTATGTGGAGATAACTGCTGAAATGCTTTTGAAGTAACATGACAACAGATTACAAAAACTAGTTATTTGATACTAAAAAAACCCATTTTTTTTTCCACTAAAATCACCTGGATATATATAATATGCCAAACTGGAAACACAGCCAGGTGCTGGATACTTTACCATAAGGTTACTTTAGCAAGATCTGCCCTGTCTACTTAGGCTGGGTCTGACCTTGGAAAATTCCCCTCAGCCCAGAATTAAAGCACCTTGTCTTGACTGTGTTCTTACGACAGGAGAGCTGACACGTGCTGGTTTCTCCAAGGTTAAAAAAAAAAATTAGTTAATGTTTTCAGCAGTAAAGTCCCAGTCAATAGAGTCATCTTCCATGTGTATCTCTACAAAACCTGTGTGTTACCTATGTGTTATATGTTATCAGGTGTTAAATATGTTCTCCAATGTGCTCACTGTTGCATTAGAACTTGATTAACAACCATGGTATGGATTCAATAGTCTGTCTGGTGGTGTCTTTGAGCACCACCAGGCTAGTCTTAAGAATGACATAAAATGTGGTATTAAAATAAGATAGATGTGAGTTAAAACAAAGAGGTTGATATAACAAGTAACCTTGGTAGCCATACAAATGGCCAGCGAGGTGCTTTGTCTTGCATCCTTTTATACCAGTAAAACCCCAAGGTGAAACCCCTTACAGTTAAACAGAAGTGGTGCAGCTTATTTGGCACTTTTGCACGTTTTTGTGCGTTACACAGGTAAAGCCTTTTGTTACCCCTGCAGGATGCCCCTGTTTTAAGAGAGCTTTCTGGAAAGGCTACTCTGACAAATCTTTCCTGACATGGATTTGTCTCTACTTTTTTATCAGAGCATGTGTACATTCATCTGTACATTTTTATGACAGTAAGCATGATTTTTCCCATTTATTTTGAATCCATTAATGACAGATTGAAAATTAAAAATGCCCATCTATACCAAGAAGGTGTGTATCAGGGACAGGCACTGCAATGACTGTGCTGGCTTCAAAGCTAATTAAATTTACCTTAGTATATCTTTTCCCCATAGACTAACCCACAGGTGCCAACCCCATCAGTCATTGCCTCACTCACCTTCCTGACCTATCTTTAAAACTAGGAAAAAGAGCTGATCAGCTCCTCTTCATTTCAATTTTGTGCTTCCCAGCCTGAAGATCTTTTTATGTCCTAGCTTCTGTCATGATGCCTTCCAGTTGCTGGTCAGATTCAGCAGTGGCAGCTGCTAGCAGAAAATCCTCCTATTCAAGAGATGACCTTATGTGCTCCAAACAGGGCTTTCTCATTCTGACTAAGTCACTTCTCCATGTTCAACATGCCTGCACTAACACCACGATGCAGGTAGATAGGTTGCAAGTGTTCTGGAGCAAAAGGTATTATTTAAAAGCTAAGAGATTTTGCATTTTAAATTAAAAGTGATGGTGAGACAGTCTTTTATACTAAAAGAAATCAACAGATTTTCACACATAGCATCCAAATTTTATTTTTAAATCAATGCCACCGTATCATCCTGATTTCCTTCTTAAAAATCCACTGTAAAATCCTGTAATGCCTTGTGAATAATGTTAGTTATTCACTCCCATGCAAATCTCTTATTTTCCAATGCAAATATTGCATAAGGGTAGCACAGTACTCCTAAACATGAACAAGACATAAACCAATTTCATTCAGATTATGATTGTGTCATAAATAAGGCTCTGCATCCACTCAGTTCAAATCGGCCTCCTTAAGCAGGCTTGCACTTGTTAAATCCTGTCTGTGACCTCAGGCAGCCTGTTCTAAATGCAAGACTCTTGCATGTGTGAAGAGAGGAGCTTGGAAAATAACACTGAACTGAGTTAAGGGGAAATCTATTTGGATTCATTACATCTAGGACCGGACTGCCTTTGTAAATAACACTTATTTACATATGTTTTAAGAACTGCTGGGTTTGCATATGGAAAAGACAATCACAAGAATATGAAAAACTCATTCAGGTTTGGGTGACCCACAGCCACAAAAATAAACCCTGGGTGCTTGTCCCTGATATTTTACAGAAAATATAGTCAATGCATGCCTGCTAAATTTACTACATTTCTTCCATCCCTTTTTTCCCCCACACCATTCTATTTTGTTTTCTGCTCATCATATTAGTTTGAGTACTGAGTAGGTTTGATGTATGCAATTCACTATGTGCACTGTGTATGTCTGAAATTACTACTATTACTGAGGGACAGGCCAGGAACTTCAGGAACTTTTCAGCAGCACAAAGTATGGCAAAGTAAAAAAAAAAGGTTGCATACAGGAAAGTGACTGTTTTCAAACATGTTTTGTGATACTTTTCCTCACTAAAGCATACTTTTCAGGTAACAGTTTTCCTAGATGTTAACCTGAGTTTAATTCTGTTTGAAATGGTTTAGTTCTGTTAGCCATTTAATTTTAAAACACAGGGCTTTTTCCTACTTTAGGCTTGGCTTAGGAGCCCCAGTAAGGTGCCATAGCTAGAAATCTCTTGTGGTTGTGCTGACACAATTTAGGGACTTGACTCATGCTCACACAGGACTCTGACTCAGGAGTTAGAATGGCTTATGCCTGTGTGGCTGTAATGTTTCCTGCTCATAGTAATCTATTTTGGTCTAGCTTTCTCCCCTCTTTTAGAGTTTACTCACTCTACTGCAAGATGGGCCAGGCTCTTTGGGAAGCAGCCATAACCCCAAAGATTTTAGGCTTGTCAAAATAAATCAGCACTGATATGTGCTTCTTTCATTCATGGCCATTAGCAGCTTTGTTCATGCATGGTCACCCTGCAGTGAAGGTGGGGATGGAGAACTGCACCTGGGAAATGCTCTCTCTTGCCCAATGCTGGTCACATTTAAGTGACCATTTTAAGACATTTTTTTGTGGATATGCATCCTCTTCAAGGGTTGCCCATGGTATCTGAAATTACTACCATCTGTAGATGGCTAACACAACCATCACTGTGTTAACTGAGCCAGTTTTACCCAAAAAAGATTAAAATGGGTAATGGGGGAAAAGAGGGATGTGCCTGTCCTGAAAGGATACTGAGAATCTAGGATATTAAAACATTATCAGAGTATGCTGCTGTTTCCAAACAGTCCCTTATAAACAGTGTCAGGACCTGTGTTCAGCCAGAAAATCACCTCCCAGCTAGAAGCCAAGTGGATCAAATACAAGTCCATGTGTTACCATGTTGGTCCAAAATCTGACAGTTTATGTTCACCTGTACTAAAAGTTTATGCTGAGCTCCCTGACTCTGCTGTAAGGTGGCTGAGGATCACTCCCTGTTGTGCATGGTTGTAACCTTGGTCAGGGAGAAAAGGGGGGGGGGGTAGAGAAGCAGCTGCAGGTGACAATCTCTTCAGATTCTAGGATTCACTTGTCATCTTTATAAATTTTCAACAGCAAGAACAGGATCAAATGGACATCGTGTGACTGTGTAGAGGTCCTAACTCACACTGAACAGTTAGTGTGGAAGATCCACCCTCTGCTTTCAATGGGGAGTGGAACTTGTATGCAGGACATAGTAATACTGATGAAAATAAACCAGTTGAATTATCTTTGAGTAAAGGCTGAGACCCACTGAAAAGCTGAGATTTTTTTTTTCCTGAATTTAATAAGCATAAATTTGGCAAGTCCATCAGACAAGTCAGAATGGATTGCTGCAGTCTAGAATTGGTAACTCAGGTAATACTTCTTATTGGAAAAGGTAATATACGAACAAGATAGATTAAATTGACAGGGAAGATGACAGCCTCTAGAAAATGTTAATTATAATTTTTTTCTGTGTCTTATTTTTCATCAATTTACTAAGAAACAGACTTTTTACAGGACTTTTCTTCTTATGAGAACATAGAAGCCTTCTCAGGAAGAGTCTGTAGAGCTACTGGCCCTGAAGAAGACAGCAGAGGCAAGAAAATAAATGTGATCACTGTCTGAAGGGGAGTCTTTTGTCCAGGTCACCACACACACCATTTCCCACATGAAATGCTGGAGACCATGCCTCAGGCTCTTTAATACTAAATTAATCCTTAGAAAAGAGTTAAGAAAAAGGGTCTTTTCTTCATGAACAACAGCAATCCAACTGCATAAATAGAGTGCCTTGAAGTAGAGTGACACCAGAAAACCTGTGTTGATTCATGCTGGAGCAATTCAGGATGTAGTGCCCCCAGGATCTGCTGCACCTCTCTGTGGATGTCACCATGCCCAAAGCAAAACCAGTTTGTTTGCTTCCCAGCCACACCAGCCCACAGCCCAGCACATTAGGTTTAACTGGGATTGATGGCCATTTAAGCCAGTCTGTCAAGCTTGAGGCAGTGGCAGCTGAAGAGCAGACCCGGTGTCTGTTCTCTCACGTTTACAAAGGGGTAACAGTTTCTTCCAGAAGAGCAGAGCAGCCAGCAGGAGCTATAAATTATTCTAAGTTGTCCCAACTGTGCTCTTTTTAAAGTACAGCTTTTCTTTTGTTTGCTGTTATTGTGCATTTTCAGCTGATACCCCTTACCTTTCCCAAGTGATCCTGTGCAAACTCTGTTTCTGCTGCTGCCATTGGTGCAGCCATACCCAGGCCAGCATGTGGGTCTGGTGCTCTGCTCCCAGTGTAACCAGAGCAGTGAGGAGCTGTGCATCTGAGACACAGCACAAGGTATCTTAGTATCTTCTTCCCTAGGAGTCAGGAGGTGTAAGCTGAAGTACAAGCCTAATGTCCATGACACAGTATGTTTTGACTGAGAAACATGAGGAAAGCCCTAGGTTTCCATAGGCCATCTGTAATTTCTGTGTTGCCTAGATAGTGGCCACCCCTGAGCTGGTGTATTTAACATATTTCAGGAGTTTTGTCCCTTCTTCAAGTTGAAGATTGAGAGCTCTCAGCCAGTTCCCTGGATAGGAACATCATTTTTTTTTCTCTTCATATTTAGGAAAGGGGAAAGTTTTTAGCCAGATGTTGCTTAACAGAAATCAGAAACCTTGAAAACTATCAGGTAGGTTTCAATTAATGAATTAATTTCAATTCAGTTCAATGGATTGGCAGCCTAGGAAGATAAACAAAAGACCCTTCTTGCAAATGTTCTATTACCTGCTGGAGAAAGGCTCACTGATGCATCAAAACTCAATTCCTCACATGACTAGAGAAAGTCCTGTTACCACATCAAAGGCATAATGTACCAGAAACAGTTTAATTCAGTTTGAAAAGTCTGGCCACTGATGGAGCTAGTTCTTCCACCTTGTCCATGGCCACATGTGCTGCTGTCCCTGTCATGCTGGCACACAAGGTGACATGGATCAGTTTTCTGATACCACGAAATGCTGATTTTAACAAACATAAAGTCTCTGTTTCACAGAGATGTGAAAGCATTGTCAGGACAAAATCACCACTTAAGCAGAGCAGTCTTAGATCATTTCCCCTACCCAATGACTGATTAGTGACTCTGTGTTCAAAGACATCTGATTTGCCTGTGGCTAAAAGTTCTTTTCTACACTTTTTAAGGAAAGACTTGGTGTAGTCAATTGGCTTTTTATAACTCCTATACTTTATAATATAACAGTTATAGAACTTACACAGTTTTCCAAAAGTTGCTGGAATTCTATATATTCTAAGGTTTGGAGTATTTATTATATTTTTCCACATTTTCCCATCTTTTTTTTATGATAGTTTTCCAAGTACTGTACCTTCTGTGAAGGAGGTGTGAATTAAGTCAGATGGGCCCATGACACTAATTTTTGGACTGCACAGCAAAAGCAAAATGGCATTCAGGCTTTTTACACTACACATGTACTGGCTTTATGCTAATTGTCAGAAATTAGCTTACACAATTAACAATTAAACTACACTCAGATCTGAGTGTTAAACAATGCTCGAATCAATACTGAGCTCCCAGTTATACTGATAATTCCTCTGTTTGGAGGAATATCTGTTCGAATATCTGTTGCCAGGAGAGTATTCTTTAGCATTGACAGATCAGAATTTCATGATAGGATTAGCTGAGTTATGAGCCAGGCTTATCATTTTGGCTCTGAATAACTGTAATAAAGTTTAAAGAGTTGTGAAAATATTCAGAAAAATGCTTTATCCATCTTGCACTTAGTTCTCTCCTGAAAACCAGTGCTCATGTTGTAGTAGCTATTGACATAGGTTTTCTCTTGCCTAGTATGATGCTGAATTTTTCATTGGTAAATCACAGTGTGCCTGGATCACTGATGGTATAATGGGGAATTACATTTCAAAATTACTTTAAAATTAGTTATTTCCTTTACACTTTCAATAATTTAATAACTAAGCACTTAAATCTTCAAGTGATCATTTGTATTTCATTGTCCTTCCTTTTTAGTACTATGTAAGAAATAATTAGAAAGCTATCTTCTTTGTGGATCCTTTCATTTTAAAATAATACCTGTTATTATGCATGCAATCAGAAGTAGAGTGGCATAATTTTAAATATCTAAAATTAAAATGAAATTATATCTCATTGCTAAGATAAAATAGTAAAAGGAAAACTATTACTTTTTTTGAAAATATTTCCTTAAAATTACTCTAAAATAAAAAAACCTGCATTATTTTTGCCCTGTATTTTATTCTGCATCTTGTATTAGAAATTTATCTTTATATTCTTAGGTTATTTTTGTTTTATTGACAGAAATGCTACAATAAATGTAGAAAACAAGTCATAACCTTATTTGTGTCTCATAAATATAATATATAACATGAATAAAATCTTTTTGACTGGCAAACCTAGGAGTAGTTGTAATTTCACATTTATGGAATGGAAACATTTTCTTGAAAACATATTCTAGTTTCAAAATGAATGCAGAATGATTTTTTGTATAATTAGCACACATACTTGCTAAGGTTCAGATAATATTATAATTCAGTCAAGATGAAAAACTACTTAAAATGCACAAAAAGGGACCCACAATTAGAGACTGGAAGGGAGTTATGCACAATAGTGGAAATACATTATTCAAAATGTCACTCAGCACTCGACTTTGGAATAATATTAGTTGTACACTGATTCTCCTGTTTGGCAACTCAGAACATACTTTGGCTCAAAACAGGAAAATAAAAGGTACTTCACATAGTTCACATGCTCCACATTCAATGATGGTGAAAAATGGAACATTTTTTGGCTGGTTTAGGAGACATCCTTATCAAATTAAATTAGGTTGCTGCCTTTCACCTGGTTATGACTCAAAAACATTATTAGCCTAGGCACTAAATTCAGTGCAGACTTCTTTAAGATCTCAACATATCTGCCCTAACATTTTAGCTCATTAAGTAATGCAGCTTAACATGGGCTAGTTTGAAACACAGGAAAAAAACTAAAAAAGGGGGGGGGGGGGGGGGTTGGTGAGCAGAGGAAGAAAGTTAAACGAATATATTATAGACATTTTAAATCCTTTCAGGAGTCAAAAAACCCCACTCAGTTAAAATATTCTTACCTTAGAGTTTCATTCAGATATTTCCTTGAGGCTTTCAGAGAAGGAGTGTTGAGAAGGAGAGAATAGCACAGGGTAGAATAGCAGGAAAATATAGCAGAAAGGACAGTATAAGTTGTTATTGAAAACTGGCAGATAGTGACAGAATAGTCAATGGACAAGAGCAAATGTCAGCATTAAAGAAATCAGTATTAAGGCCCTGAAGCATGGAGAAAACTGTGTGCGCACTAAACAAAACTGTTTGCTTAGTTTTGATTTATAGACATTGCATCATGAATTTGTTGGTGCATGAGACTTTTCTCTTCAATCCAGACCATGCCTGTAAATGAAAATATCTGATTTTCAAGCAACCCTTCAGAGAGAGAGTATTAGGTAACATATGACTGATGAGTATCCATAGTGTTATTAAAATTAATCTAATCTAATATACGCCCTAAGTCTAATAGTCATTGAGTCCATTGTTGCACTTTCAAAAGCTGGAAAAAAAAACCTGAATGGACCAAAAACATTTTTAAAGTCAAATTAAAACATTTAAAAAAACTTAAAACGTATAGCTCTCTGTTTTGCCTCATGTTTTCAAGTAGCAGCATGGTTACTTATTTTTGGATGGTTGGTGAGGTATCTGACCACGAGCCTTTCTGGATGCTGTGAGACATTGAAAATGCCTTGAATCCTAACTCATATCATCTGGCACTAACATTTCAGAGCTCTCTAGTTTCTTGCAACCATTCCACATTAAATTGCACTGCTGCCACTGACAGTTGTTCAAGGAGCAGCTCAGGCCAGAGCTGGTGCTCCCTCGGTTTGTTCTTTGTGTCTTTTATCCCTAACTACCCACAGAAGTAGCTCTGGGGTTTGGCATCATCCAGACTGACTGCCCAGAAGAAGCTGTCTGTTTATAGACTGAATGCATTGTGCATATGAGAACAAGGTAAAATTTAATAAATTAGCAAGGTAATGTAAACACATGTAGTTAATGGCTGAGGGAGGGATTGTACAGAAGCCCCTGCCTTCATTTTTGCACACCTGCAAATAGATGAGAATACAAAGAGTGCCATTGCATGTTTTGGACATTTAACATGCAAGATATGTCTCACAGACCTTCAGAAAAATATGAAAAAAAATCCATAATATAGAAAGTACCTTTTCAGCAGACTGTCTGATGTGATCAGGCCCCCTGGGACATGGGGAGGTGTTCACTGGACTTCAGTATGTTTTATTTCATAGCTGCTTAGCATCACCTCTCTGAGATGCCATTTCTATGGCAGAACCAACCATGTGAGTGTTCTTCATCCACTGCAGTGCAAAGCCACTTAAACTAATTTAAGCCATCTTTTCACTGGAGCAAATAAAGTGTCTTTATGTAGTCAGTTCTAACATAGCTCTACACCAACCTTCAATAAAACTTTTAAACTACTGAAAGTGGCAACTTTTTAAATCAGTACATTGAAATACTGTTCTAGTTACCCAGTCTGTAGATCACTTCCTGCAGGTCACTGCAGAAGTCTAAACCCAGCAATGTTTTAGCAATGGCTAAATGTAGGGAATTTACTTTTTTAGCAATTCCACCTTTATTCTTAGTAATACCTGGGGTAGCATTTGGAAGCCACCTTGGCTTTTATTTAGGTGGCTTTAAAGCCATATTATCTCATCTGGTCAGCTCTTTGATTTATTGGTTTGTTTTCAATACTGATTATAGGATGCAGTAGGCCTTAGTGTAGGCATGTGGCAAAGTAGTTGCCTGATTGGGGATACAAGAAGTGGGACTGTTTAGGAAATAAAGAAAACAAATGAAAGGACCAGCATAAAACTGCTATTTTGAGTTGCTGTCAGAAAATAAAATGCAGAACTTCACCTACCATGAAAATTTTATAGAATGAATATTAATGTTATGAAGAAAAGTAGGATGGATTTGCATTATGTATTTGACTTGTCCCTGGAGTGAAGAGGCTGACACAGGCTTGTAACTGCATTAGCTATAGCCAAATTTTAATTGAAGATGATTGATTGTTGAGCTTTCTGTTAATTAACCTCTTATTCTGCATTTTCCTACAGAATGCCCTTTTAAAATAAGTTTTTTAATTTAACCATCAAAAATATGGTCATGAATTTCACTTACAAAAGATGTCTTGTAATAGCAATCCTGGAAAAAGAAAAGAATGTATAACAAATAAAATACAACTGGATTTGAGCTCACAAAATTTTTCATGAAAAGCAAAAATTATTTAAATCTAAGCTAGTTATTCACCATTTCAAGAAGCCCAGTCCTCAGAAGCTCATAGGAACCTGGTCCTTGTAAAACAGGACCAGGTAAGCTCTCACAAATCCATTTCAATAACAGAAAGATAATAAATAAATTTTTAAAAAATTATGCCTGAAAACCTCTCCCCCATCTAATTGCAACCAAACTATTTCATTTGAGCTTTTATTTATCCCCTTTGTCTTGGGTTTAAAATTAAATACATATTCAATCACAAAATAAAATTTCATCATTGGCTCTGTATGATTTGCTAACAGGGTTGTGCACTATGTGTGATTCCTCATCCTGGCATAATACAAAGGTCAGATTGGTGATATGAATGATTAAAATAAATTGCCCAGGATAAGAAAAGATACTTGTTTCCTAATGCAAAATAGTTTCTTTAAAATCACTCTATTTTTTTCAGTTTTGTGTACTATGAAGGAACCTTCTACATACAGTGACATAAAGGAAGGGAGGGATTCTTCTCTTTTGTTTTCAATACAGTGAAAACAAAAACAGATGTTCTACATCTAATCAGGTGTCATGCCATCACTCTCCAGCTGCCCCACAAATAGCACCTTTGAAGCATCTTGTCAGTGACAATCTAATGCAAATTTTAGCACCTTTACTTCACAGTGCAAAACAGATCATGATTCACAGAAAACCAGAAGGAAAACAAGGCTGTTAAAATGATTTACCTGTTTTGGGATGGCACACTGTTCTGTTCAGATTGAGATTTAGGGAGGGATTAATCTAAACACTGAAGTCATCCCAGCTCTGGAGGACTAAGCCAAATTGTTTCTCTGCACTCCATCAGTGTGTGTCCAGGAAAAGAGATAGACACCCCAGACAGTGATCACCTCATTTTAACACAGGTGTCAGAGGTAGTGTGATGAATTGCTTCCTTCTTTTCACTGACTACAGGGGAAGCACAGACTAGACATCTTATTTTATACACTAAAATCAGATGAGATTAAACTCAACAAACTTCATGGGAGGTGCAGAGAGCAGGATCAGGAAAAGATGAACAGAGCACAATGAATGGATAGTTGTTCAATATTTCTTTTTAGACTCACCTCTCAATGTGTGCCCTCTCCATTATTTACTGCTCTCCATCCACATGCAGCACTGAATAGAGAATCACTCATTTTCTCATGGGCTTTCCCATAGCAGTCTCATTGTAGTGCTCTAGTTCTCCACAAATATTAATGAATTTATCTTCCTGACACCCTGGTGGGATTGTTATTTTTCTCTTGCACGTCGTGAATGAAGCCACTGAAAAAAAAGAAAAAAGGTCTTCTAATGCTATTTCCCCCCTGTAACATGCCTTTCAGATGGATTTTTCAGAGAACTTGGTGACTTCAGGGTTTCATAAAGTCATAAAGTCCAAGTACAGTTCCTGTTCACTTGTGCTGCAATTATTTGCCATTAGCAATCACCTGAGTACTCTCCAGGTGTTTTTACACGGATACCCAAAAAAAAAAAAAAAAAAAAAAGCAGGGACGCAAATTTTAAGTTCTCTGCCATATTCATGACTTGCTTTCCAAGATTTGCAACCGGATTTGGACATTTTTCACTGTTCAGCTGTTCACTGTTCAGCTTTGACTCATTCCCTGTCTGTATCTTCTTCCTGTATTTCCCCTCCTGGCTGAGAGATCTGTAGATTTTTGGGCTGTGAACAGTTGCACTCAATGATCCTAGAGGCCTTTTCCAACCTTTATGATTCTATAATTTCATGCTTCATATATCCTCAGACAAAACCAGTCACAATCCAAGCCACATCCCAGGCCCCTTGCCAATGTGAACTAGGCAGAGCAGAGGGGGTGTGCTGGGCTGGGACAGAAAGGGCCATCAACAAGTTAAATAAAAGGGCCCATAAATCGAATTGTGAGCATTGGATCATCAACACTGCTGGCTCCTCTTTAGCTGAAAGAAATTCCCAGGAGAACAGGGGTAACTATCTCTTGGATGTCCAGACCATGGCAGAGATCACAGGGCAACGTGAGCCATGGCACAGACACCCATCCTGCTGGAGGAGCTGTGCCTGGGCAGCAGCATCTCAGTGCCACTTCTCAGCAGCAGGAGCTGATCCTTGATCCTCTTATTTAGCACAAACATTCCTCCAGAGCCGTGCAGTGAGGGCATCCTGGCCACAAGACAGAATGACCTGAGGAAGGGTGGGACTGTCCTCTTCCCACAGCCCTGCTCCGTGGTGTCAGCCTTGGAATATGTGCATTGAAGAGTACAATAACATTTTATGAAAACACTGATGGTAGTGTTGTGGCTGAGATGGGCTAGAGGCACAAGAACAGCAGAATTTGCAGGAGGAAATTCAATTTTTTATCAATTGTGGAATAATGAAAAATACATTTTTAATCACCTGGCTCTAAATCATGCTTATGTTTCAAAACCAGGGTGGGGTTCTTTTGATGTTAAATAGCCCCAACCCCTGAAAAACAACAAAAGAAAGCCCTTTTTGTTTATGAAAGGATTGCAGCCAGAAAAATGTTTTTGCCAGCGCTGTGATCTGTCCAACAGTGTGGCAAGGGTACACCAACTGGATATGCTAAAGAGTGAGCTTTATTATTTCATTGAATTTCAACTACTCTATCAAAATAAAACAGGTTGTTCCTCTTAGGAAAAAAATGTTATAGGAAGAACTTAGAATGAAAGTCATCAATACCATGGTCTGATTTTAATTTAATCAAAGTTAAACCATGATAAGCACAAACAGTAAATTAAGATAAGAACAAACAATGTTTATAAAATCAGCATCACTCTTGGCTTGTAACTTGATATCAAAATAAGAAGTGAATAGGATATTTAGTATTGTCAGGCTAGTAGATTTCCAAAGTTGAATGTGGGATTAATCAGAGTCCATTAATCTTAATTTTCTGTCTGACCAAATATAAAGAAATTTTGCTTTTTCAATCTCATTGATAATTTTTACCACTAACATTTCTTAGTTCACAAAAAACACTCATGTATTGGCACATTCCTGCTTTTAACAGGAATAATTTCTGTAAGAAACTGTGCAAAATATAGATTTGACATTGCACTGCTTCTGTCTTCCCAAGTCCTTCTTTATCTTCGCATCCATTAGCTGACTGTTTGCAATATGGATTTATTTCAGTCTGTTTCTTACACCATCAAGGTCTTTAAATGAAGTCCTGCTCCTGTACATGAAAAGACTTCTTAATTTGCAGTTTCATATTCTAGGAAGATTAACAGTAGAAGGTTATTAACAGTGCAAGGTTATTAAGAGCGTGTATAATATTATTTGAACGATAGCAGAATCCCATGGAATCCCATTTCAGTATAACTTTATTAGCAACAGAAGTATTCTGTGCTTTTTCCTAGAAGGACTGATAATAAATTACTGCAAATCAGTATGCATTTTAATCTCCTTTTCAGCTAGCAGTTGACAACTTTGTGGTCTATTAGAGGCCGTGGTTGCTCGGAGCAAGCATTGAGGAGTGTACTTTACCATTGGCAAAGCTAATAATAGTGTCACTATTATTTAAAAAAAATTCTTTCTGGTTTACTTAAAATAATTTCAGATATATTTGGAAATTTTTGAGTTTAAGCCTAGCATACAGTATGCTAATTTCCTAAACTCTGATGAGGTCCAGATCTCATAATGTCTCACTTGAGCATAATGCAGGAGGGAGAGCAGGGGAAGCACAGAAGTTATATCACTAATTTGGTTTGTAAGGTAGTAGAGGTGATCATTTCTGGCTCTAAATGGGGCTTACAGTTAGTCACTCCAAAATTTGTTCCCAATCCTCAGCAGAATGTCTTTCCCCCGAGCTCAGCTGGTATCAGGGACAGCTCAGGAATGTTTTCCCCTGCCTTGCCACAGGCACCCACATGGACAGCAACCCGAGCAGAGCTGTGCCTGGCAAACCCTTTCAAGACTGCTCACAGCACCTGCACTGGTGGCTCCACCATCAAACCACATGGCAGGTGTAGACATCTTAAATTGCCTTGACTGTTTATAAAGTAATCATAAAGGTCTAAGCTCTTAATCAGCACCTGAGCTGAAAACACCATAGACTTAGAGGAGTTGCTAATGCATCAAGAGCATACACCTACACATACCAAGAAAAACTCTTCTTGTCCAAGCCAAGGTAATACTTTCCCTGTAAAGTTTCAAAATCTCACAGTTGTTCTCAGTCCTTATTCCTGCGAGACTTTCTCATAAATTTTCTTGCAAAATCAACTTAGGTGCAAAAAGATGCACTTTATAAACACTTGTTCTACTTTTCCATTAGAAAAATAAAAGAATGATCTGCAGTTGAAGGTCAGACACATTATAATTTTGTAACCAAAATATCCTCAACCCTAGGAGCCTTGTTTTACCAGCACTTCGTTTGTTTAAATTCCCTGCAGCAGCATATCCTGTGGGATGCTCATATAGATGAGCCCCTGGCTACTATCAGTGCTTTTTAATCTTCATATTGTCCAGCCCCACTCAGACAAGGGCTGTAGTGCAGTTCCAGACTTCATTTTCTCTGGTGACAAAACCAATTTAATAAATTTCAGTCCTTTCTCACCCCAGTTATTTGTTCCCTCCTTGTACCACAATCTGTCACCTCCTTAGTTGTGCCGGTGTTGCAGGACAAAGTGTGTTCAGTGCCATGCTCTAAATTAGATTAGTGAAACAATCTGTGTTGTAAAGATCCCTTTTTTTTCTTTCTGGAGCATTTCTCTTAGCTTAAAACATTTTGTTGGTCCTGTTGAGTAAAATCTTACCAAGCACTCCACTGGCAGAGCTGAGGAGATAAATATCAGAAAGGGAATGGAAGCAAGCAGCTTGAGAGGAAAATATTGTCAGAAGGAAAATTGTTCATGGGCTTCCATCCTTAGAGACTGGAGAACAGGAACACCTGTTTTTTATGATATGGAAACCCTGCAGTGCAAAAAACCTTGAAAAAAAAATTTAGTCATGACTATGAAATACACAAATATCAAGAGCTCTTAAGGTCTAACAAATACTTTGGAATTTTTACCCAGAACAGAAAGTTTTGATTTGGAAGTTGTTTCCTAATTTTATTGTCTATTCAGCTCTCTGGCTGCATCCTAAATTTGCAGATCTGAAAGGGATGACTTTGCAGTTCCCATTTGAAAAGCTATTTTTTCTGATTCAGAAGAAGGTTCTGCACCCTCATCACTCAAAACATTTTTGTTGCATGGCTTTTTAGCCAAGAGTGTGAGGTAAACTGACACAGAACAGACAGTCTTGAACACATAGCCTGTGACATTTGTGAAACACACAAAACTTCTGTGCACAGTGCAAAGCAACAGCCAAAAAGCCCAGGGCTGAGATCCCAACAAGTAATGAAAACCCTGGAGACACGTCTCTCACCTTTAGGCTTGAGCAATGGGTATGCAAGGCATCCCTACCCCAGCTCAGGGGGGCCAGCAGAGCAGGGCTGGGGGGAGCTGTGCTCTGACAACAGCAGGGCAGGAGCTGACAGTCCCAGGGGGGTTACAGGGGGTCCTGGGCCCTGGGCAGGGCAGGGAGAGCCCTGGGAATGGGCAGGGAGGGGAGCTTCTCTATGCCCCTGGGTCAGGTCAAGGAGTGATGGGGTGAGGGAAGATAATCTCATACAATAAATCTGCCAGAATGCATTTGCCATGGGTTAGGTGAGAAATTTCAATGAAAAATCCTAGCAGATTTCAGAGTTTGCTGAATGCAATTTGTTGTGATATTGATCTAGAAATAAAGCATACCCTATGCCTCCAAGCCACTGAAAAGCAATCATAAAATTACTGCAGCCAATAAACATACCACAATAGAAACAGAAATGTAAAATAAATTTTTAAGGCATTGTCTTGCCTCCTGAGAGGAGGGGCATCTCCTCTATTCTTATAAAAATCACAGAAAACATTTTGGACAAAAGTTATCGCAAATATATTTCATTCAAGCCTGACTGATCCTGCTTCCTTCCTCCTCCCACTGCATTCCTGATCTAAAAAAGCAGGGTTTGATATGTGGGTCTCTCATTCCTCACCTTTCCCTTTAATCTCATGGGTTTCTTTGGGATGTTAGNGGTCCCGTCCCAGGCCAGCCCAGCCCAGCCCAACCAAGCCCGGCCCGGAGCCCAGCCCGGCCCAGCCCGGCCCAGCCCAGCCCAGCCCCGGCTCAGCTTCTGGGTGGCAAAGGAGGCTGAGACCCAGAGACATTTACTGGCAGTGTTACATCAGCTTGTGCCCAACACACGGGTCCACCTGCAAACCTCTGGATGGGAGGATGTGTCCGGAGAAGCGGTGGGATGTGGGATGTGGGATGTGGGAAGGAGCTGTTGTACCTGCTGCACAGCTGCTGGCTTTATTGTGCTTTCTTCTGAGTTTCCTTCATTTCAGTTCTTTCAGCAAAGAAAACCTACTCTCACTTTTCTCTGTTGTAAACCCCACTGTACCTTGTTTGGAAATGGTCATGACAAGTAGCACTTGTTCTAAGACAGAGGGTTTAACATTTTATTTTGAATTTGAGTGAGAATGGGTCCTTTGCAATTCTCTTACTATTACTTTTGTAGAGTTTATATTTTGTATGAGGTTGGATCACATCAAATAGCTGCAACATACTTTTTCCCTGGTGATAGTTTCTAATTACTGCTTAACTATAAAACTGAATGAGGAATGAGATGAGCAGTAGAATGACAGAGTTCAACAACAACATTCAAAATGAAAAATAAATTTGGGGTGAGGGGAAGGGGGATGGGGAGGAAAACAACAACATGTGCAACCCATTTTATAATTCAGGACAGTCTTGAAGATTTCAGTTATTGCTTCAGCTTGGCAGAACAAAAGGCAGAAAAAGGCAGACTACCAGAACACCCCAGCTTTAGGGTTTGTATGAAGACAGGGTGATTTATTTTGTTGACTTTCTCTACTGAGATTTATGTTCTGATTTGTTGATTTATAGTTATGACAATAGTTCCATAGGTCTAATGCAAAAAGTCTTTCATTTCCAGGTATCACTTTCAAGCTATGATTTCACAATATGCAGTCCCTAACCACTCGTTCCTGCCTCCCCATACTGTACCACCTCCACAGTTGTGTCAACACAACTGTTTGTGGAGCTGCAATCTAAACTGGATCACTGAACTGATTTGGATTACAAATAACATTTGCTTTGGAGGGGACAGGGCGTGGGAATGAGCAACTGGGGGCAGAAAAGGGCCAGCTGAGATGGAGAGGAGGAAAAAGAATGGGAAACTAGTCTTACCACTGAATCTGAACTATTGTGAAACTGAATTCATACTCGCCCTTTAGCTAGCACAGCCATGCTTTTCACCTAGTATTAATCAAATTATACATATTGAATTCTTGCTCCCATTACATTTATTACAAACAAGAGGATAAATTCCATAAAGAGTTTATGAACCATCAGTCAAGACTAAATTAATCCCATGTACTTTTCCTGCTCTACCAAATAAGTCAGCAACAAACATCACTGCTGTAGATGTCTAACCAAAACCTCGGGGAGCTCAGTGAAGGTACACCTGGCTAAATAAGCAAGACTCAGGGAGTGAGTTCTAGCCCTGATCTTAATCACTGCCACAGTGATTTGATATTTCCCTCCCCAGCTCTGCACTGGCCTGTCACATCTTGCTTGTTAAGGCAAGTCTTATATAAGAAGACTAACCTGACGCAGTGTGGCTACAGGTCAGAGGGAACACGTGCACTTCAGGCCAGTTACTCATTCTATCCCACTTTTGTTATGCAATATCAAGAGACCTGACTGCCCTTCTTATGCTTTCAGAAGGCTTCATGTCAAAATCCAGAAACTGGATGGCAAAAACAAGTTATTCATATTTGAATGAATACTGAAAGTTGGAGAGGGGCTTTTTATGAGGGCATGTAGAGATAAGACAAAGGACAGTGGCTTTAAATTGAAGGAGAGTAGAATCAGATTAGATATTAAGAACAACTTCTTTACTTTGAGTGTGGTGAGACACTGGAACAGGCTGCCCAGAGAAGCTGCAGACCCCCATCCCTGCAAATGTTCAAGGCCAGGCTGGATGGTGCTCTGAGCAACCTGGTCTAGGGGAGGGCATCCCTGACCATGGCAGGGATGTTGGAACTAGATGATTTTTTAAGTCCCTTGCAACCCAAACCATTCTATGATTCCATGAATTTCACACAGGGAAGTATAAGCAACACAAACATATTTCCAGCCCTGTATATTTTGCTTAATATAGATCTGGAACTAAAGGAATTCATGGGCTGAATTAGAAGCTGATTCCATGAAAGGATGACTCGTTCTTTTAAAAATTATCTAGTGATTACCCAGTGTGATTACCCAGTAAGTGTGATACATAATTAAATGACAACAGTATGTTAAGTAAACGATTTTACAACCAAACAGTTGAGTGACCTACATGCAATTCCTTATTTATAGCACAAGTATCAACAGTACAGAAAATTGTAATTGAACATGCTAGATTATTTCTCATAGGTTGATCAAAGAACTGCTAAAATAATTGCTAATATGTCATCAGCTTGAATAATGATTTTGTCATATTTAAAATATTATTTCATGGATTATGTCAGCTTTCTCCTAAAGAACAATCTTGTCCCAGTCACCCTATCAATCCACATAAATAAAAACCTAAGAAATTTTCTAACTTGTAACAATGATACAGTGTAATAATTTGACTTTTGTTATCAAAACATCCTTGGGACTATGGGTAGAATCAAAGTGTCTCTCTTTAATAGAAAAAGATAAGATCTTATGTCCTCTTGAGAAGAAAATCAGTTCCAGGAAATTAGCATTTCTTACTTTCTGACTAATTATTATTTGACTAGCTGTAGACCCACAAGTAGTTGTGGTTTGCAGTCTAGCCTGATCTGTGCTAGGATAGAACTAAGTACAATCTAACTTAAAATATCAGTCATGTTGAATGGAGGAAAAGTCAAGATTTATGATTTCTCTGAATGTCTGTCTGTGAACACTGCTGATAGTGGATAATCTTTATGGGCAGACACATTCATATGCTCTTACTTAATCATACTTAAACAAAGGTTATTTTTTGACAAGGTTATGATTGTCACTGCCATAGACCAATTAGTGCCCCATGTAATATCTTTTGACAGAAGTGCTCATGGATTTGGGCTCCCAGTGGAAACATTTGACAGTGAATGACTCTCCAGAAATATTTAATTAAGCTTGAATTTACCAGGAGAACTACAGACATAACAGGTTTCCTTCTAGCACAGGATGCCACAGTATGTAATTTTTTCCTCCTGTATTGAGGTGGAGAAATGTGACTGTCCAACTCCTGCTTCTGATCATGAATGTCTTTACTCTGTTAATAAAAATCCTCACTTTTCTCATTCCAGTTTCACCCACAGCTAACAGACAGATAAATAACAAAACCAGAATTTACAATGCAAAGATCACACTGCAGTTTTTTTGCACAGAAGTAATTGCCAAATTCTGATCAGATACAGCCTGTATCCTTTTGGAGGAATGGATCTACACCCTCAGCCTCAAAGAACAGTTACAGAAGGGAATGACAGTATTTGCCTGCCTGCAATGCCTCCACATTTTTATTGGATCTGAACAATGTCATCATAATGAAAAGAAGACCCAGTGAACAACACTTCTGTGAGGATGCTGTATGAGGAGAAATGTCTGAGGAGTTCAAAGACTATAATTTAACTGACTCGCAGAAGTGGAATAAACAGAGCAGGATGATTTTCCAGATTCTGGAGCAGAAAATCTGAGAAGACCTGCAGTGTCTAGAGTGACAAGTGATTTCTGGGCCATGGTTTCACACTACAAACAGTTCATCTGCAAGATTTTTAGTTCGTGTTCAACCTCCCAGTGTGGTGCCACAAACAATTTTACAGCAGTGCTGAGGGTATGCTTTCAGTCTCGTGCCACAGTACAGGGCAACATGATAAAAAGGGGAAAAGAGTATCTGAAGACAGTTTTTTCACTGAGCACTTTATGCCATGAAAACATATTTTGGGTACCTTTTCAGATATTCACATTAGGCAAATCAAAATAATGGAAAACATAAGTTTCTTTTAAAAATTCAGACCTTTAAATAACAGCTCAGAATAAACTGACAAAGACTAAAACACCAAAATTCATTAGTTAAAAAAAAAAATTTCCTAAAGGAAAAGTATGCCACCCAAGAAGTATAAAGATTATTTTTTACAGATTTTGGTCTGTCTTAAGCCTGAAATTTTGTTATAATCACCTTTTCTGATGTACAGATATCAGTTTCTTCTTCTAGGCATTAAAAAACACTGTAGAAAAGTGATGGGTTCCATAAATAAAACAAAGAAATTGAAACCTACAATACATTACTGGCAAGTCTGATAAGAGAGCTTTTAAAGCTGTAACTGAAGTCACTTCAGACAACAGCTGAAGTTACTGCAAAATAATCATTCAAACAGATGGCAGAAATTATATTCCCTTATACATGGAAAAACAAAATGAGAATTATTATTACCTAGAAGCAAAGTGAGAACTATTTGTTACCTAGAAGCAGTGGATTTAAGCCAGTTTTCCAGTATAATAATAAGATTTCCATCATAACTAATAAGATTTATACAAAGCATAGGATATCCTGTGTTTCTAAATGTATAACTAGAAAAAATTGGAAGTACTGTCCAAATACATATATTTTACTTCAAAATTTAGCTGCAAGGTAATACTACTGGTTTAGATTCAGTTTAAAAGTTACTTTTAGGAACTCCAGCATACTGAATGGGGAGCACCATAAACCCCATTCCATTATCAGTGAGAAGCTTAATACAGTTTTATTAATCATTAAGAATAGTGCTCTCAGTTTCCCTAGTGTGGGTCATGAAGCCAAGTGGGCAATTATGTAAGACAGCTTTTGGTAAGTATAGAATAAAACAAAGTGGATCATTTTGGTTACAAAAATCTCAAACCACTTTATGAAATGTTATGTTGTTTGCTCCCATCAGCTTCAGTAAGTATTAAGTGTTGTCTGTATCTCAAAAATTAGGGCTTGTTTTGCTAAAAGTTATGTTGACAATTTTTATAGGCAGATTACTGTGCAATGCTACAATTTATTAAAATTTAATTGCAAGATACTAATAAGAATTTAGGAGAACAAAAGGAACAAGATGCTCAAGGACAAATTTCCCGTATAGTGTAAATGGGAGGAGTTTCTAGATTTCAAAGACTTCATATTAATTCATACCTGCTAAAGTCTTAATTCTCTAAGTACACAGATGCAGACAACATTTCAGTAAATTTATTTTTCTGCTGAGGGTCTACATACAGATTCCTGCTCATCTCACCCATTCCCACTTACAACAACCTGCATGTTCAGAACCTAGCCAGAGTGACAAGATTAGGGAAAACAAAGTCATAAGTTGTCAAGAATCGGTGACCTGGAACTCTGGGAAAGGAATTTTTCTTTCCATGTTGTGGTGCACTTGAGGACTTACCTATTGAGAGTATTTTTCCATGCTTCAAGCAGGAGCCTGTCAGTTTTCTTTCAGAAAAGCAGCAGTTTGGCCATGGTCCCCTGGCAGCAGGAACATGGTTACTGCAGAGCACAAAGAGGGCCTAAGAAGCCAAAACATTGTGCTCACTTCCCCACCACAATGAATTGGCATCTGAAAGGTGCCAGATCCACAAAACTAGAAGTTCAGGAGGACAGAGGAAAAATAGAATAGCACCTAATAGAAAAGCATCTGGTTTTCCACTGCTTTTTCAAATACATCTAGAAGGAGATGGTGCCCATGTATGTCACCAAAGGCTGGTTCCTCACCAGTAAATCCCGTAGAAGTATGGCAACTGGCAGAAACATGACAAGTTTCATGTCTGAAGAAGTGTGATACAGAGTAATGACAAGGATAGGCTGAACTGTTGAGAAATTAATGTATTTCAAAGTGTGTATGTTTCAGACAGGAGGTCACTTCAGGAGGGCCTTGGGAGTAGGTTAACTGAATAAATAACTTAATTGGAGAAGAAGGAGAGAGAAAGCTAAAATGACCTGAAATATGTGGGTAAGCACTTGCATTTTGTCCTCTCAAACTAGCATCTGGAGAAATAAAAAAAAATAGCAAGAGTGTGAGAGAAGTGATCCCAAACTTTTAGGATCAGGTCTGTCTGTTTTAACACTTTAATTTCATTTGCAGACTGCCCTATGCCTTTTTATTATGAACGTTTGTGGCAAGCAGTTTAAATGTTTCCAAGGACCAGATGCAGACAACTCATTGCAGTCTTTTCTTACCAAATCTGTGAATGGCATAATTTTAATCTACTGTTGATTATAATTTAAAAATATTTTATTTTACAGAGAACTTATTGGACTACTTTTAATGGTCCTGAACTAAAACTGCAGTGATGGCTCAAGGTCCTAGTCTTGAATAAGGGTTCATGTGATAAAGTCAATCTCTACAAGGAAGTCTAGATGTCTTCCCAAATTTCGTCCTCCAAACCACCTCCAAGTTTGTAGCTGACATACCAGGAATTTTATTTGCTGTCTTTGGAGCTGAGCAGCAATTTTAACACCATTATTTAAATTCTTAATAATTTCAAATAGCACTTCACTAAATTATTCTTTAAAAAATGTCTTAGCTATCCACTAGATGAGACCATCAGAGAAAGCTTTATCTCTCTTCTGCCTTCTTTGCTGAAAACTGACAATTATTAAGAGATAAAGTGAATTGTGATAAGCATTTCCACTTTGTGATATCAAAATTTCTCTTCACATTTGGTAGAAAAACTAATTACTGAGTTTGGTCATTATGAGGTAGATTTTAGAAGGGGGAAATGCATACATTTGAGAAAATGCAAAACAAAATATATCACTGAAATTCAGTTAAAGGGTAGCAAAGTCTCATGAGGCAGAGGAGCTGGCAGGGGACACTTTACATTCTGCATCGAGTCACCTGGCATGTGTCAGCATCTTCAACATTACCCTCATCACATGAGAGGCATCAGTTTCCACTGAGCATGGGAGCTACTATTACAGCAAGCTTAAACCCAGAAGGGTTATGCTCCCCCATTCATAGCAGTAGTTAGAGTATTTGTGCCTATCTCATAAGCTTTTTCTGCCCTAAAGACTTTTGCTGTTTTACAGTGCAGGGTACATTGTGTGCTGTGCTCTGGAATATCTCCTATCTGTACTTCTCACACAATTGAGACATGAATCATTCCACAGTAAGTCAATTACTACATTACGGATTTTCCTTTGTCTATAGATTTCTTTCCATCCATGTTAGAATAGCTAAATCTTTGTCTTTACTTTTATTGTACCTAAACCTTGCAGATATTTTGTCTTAGTTGCCGCACGTATTTTGTAGTAAACCGAGGTATAATAATGATTTTAAAAAAATCTTTTATCTTTTCTGAAAATTGATAGCACCTCTCCCCCTTGAAATATACAGCTATTTAAGAGACTCCTGAACACATGATCTTGAAAGACTTTTGGCATTCAACAGCATTTGAACTCTGAAACAAAATCACCTTACAATGTCATAAATTATTGAGTATTGACATTCGTATCACACAGCCTTTTTCTGAAGCTCCAACAAACAGGTCCATCTATCTTTTGAACTCATAGGTTTTTTTACTATCTAGTTATCATAATAAATTTTACAGTATTTTGAGAAAATTGCTGAAGCAAATAAACCACACAATTTGCTTATTGCAAAATCCTTATTTTCATGTCATTAATTGAAAGAAATCAATGGGCTGCTTTCCAGTGGTACTTACCCCCTAGCAGCACCCAGCTCCTCTGGAGAGAGTGGAAAGACCTTGCATTGAAGTAAAAATATGACTTTAGAAGCAAAACCTTCTCTGTACTAATTGTAAAAGATCTGGAAAAGGCAAATATATTACTATGCACATAGATGTGTATATGTTGCTTTTGTATTATACTATTGATTTATAAGTGGTATAATATTATATATTACAATATCATCATTGATATGACATGGGGAATTTGTGGACTGTATCACATATACAGACATCCTTGTAAGGCTGGTAATGGAATGAATGAGGAACACAAAAATGCCACCTGTGCTTCTCTGTTAGTGATTTACAACAAAGCACACCAGTGGTGTTCAGAGCAGTTTCCCTCCAGAGGTAATAAAGGCTGAAGAAACAGAGGGCCACCACTCAGGGCCCCTCACAAGAAGCGTGAGCTCAATGTTCTCCAGCAGTCACCTGCCATGCATGCTCTGTGTGTGCCATGGGCCATGAACTCACTGTCCTTCTGGGCACTACTGGAAAGCATTCAAATAATAATGTATTTACCAGGCACAAGCCAGTGTGGGTTCATAGAGGGAAAGTCCTGTTTAACTAATTTAATATCTGTTTCTAATAAGATCACTCACCTAGTGGATAAATGGAAGGTGGTGAATGTAGTTTATCTTGATTTTTGCAAGGCCTTTGTCACTGTCCTTCACATCATCTTTCTGTACAAGTTGTCCAGCTATGCAATGAGCAGGTTCATAGTGTGCAGCATGAGGAACTGGCTGAAGAGCAGGGTTCAAGGAGTTGTAGGGGATGGGGCCACATCACACTGCTGGTGACTGGTCACTAGCAATGACAGCCAGTTGTGTTCGATGTATTTATCAACAATCTGTATTCAGGACTGAGTGCAATGTTAGCAGGTTTGCTGATGATACCAAACTGGGAGATGCTGTTGACTCCCTTGAGGGACAAGAGGACTTACAGGGGATCTAGATAGACTGGATTATTGGACAATCATAATTAGAGTTAAATTGAGCAAGTCTAAATGCCATGTTCTGCACATAGGATTGGAAATGCTATGCCAAAGGTATGAATTTGGAGAAGTCTGGCTGCAGACCAGCCCTGCAGAAAGGGATCTGGCAGTGCTGGTTGACAGTGATTTCAGAAGGAGTCAGCAGGGAGCTTGGGCAGCCGAGTGGGAAATCCCATTCTTGGGTGCATCAAACACAGCATCACCAGTCACTACAAAACAGGTGATTACCCCACTGATCTCAGCACTGTTGGAGCCTCACCTGGAGTATATGTGTAGTTGTGAGCTCCACAATTTAAGAAGGATGTGAAGGTCCTTTAATGTGTTGTCCTCCTCCAGTGGAGGACAACAAAGCTGGTGAAAGGGCTGGAAAGAATGTCCGATGAAGACTGGATGAGGACTTTGGACGGGTTTAGTTTGGAGAAAATGAAGATGACAGGTGACCTCATTGCTCTCCACAGCTTCCTGAGGAGGTGGAGAAGGAGGTGCTGAGCTCTTCTTCCTGGATAGGAAGTGTGGGAAGGGCCCAAAGCTGAATCAGGTTAGGTTCTGACTAAGTATTAGGAAGCATTTCTTTATCAAGAGAAAGGTGACCAAACTGTAGAACAGGCTTCCTAGAGAGGAGGTTGATGTCCCAAGCCTGTCAGTGTCTAAGAGACATTTGGACAATGCCCTTAATAACAGGGGTTAGTATTTGATCAGACCTGAATTTTTTAGGCAGTTGGACTGGAAGATTGTTTAGGTCCCTTACAACTGAAATATTCTGGTCTAGTCTATCATACATGCTGTTCTGATCTGTTCTGTAGATACGATGCAAATACAGAGTTCTGGAACCACAGTAGATCTCAGCAAGAAAAAACTCAGTTCTTCCACTTTGTGTTGCACCACCTGCTGATAAAGATGTACCACAAGCATTAAAAAGAAAACTTAATGTAAAAAAAACCTCTGAAACACATGCCCATAATTTGTGTAGTAGATTTCTGACATACTTATTTGTGTATTCTCACAAAATGCAGTCTCATGATCTGTAAATAGTATGGTCACTCCAGGTTTATTTCCAGAAAAAATTTATCTCACAACCTCATGTACATATACATGCAGAAAATAGGCAGACATTTAATGTATTACTAAGACAAATGTTGTAAATACCTAATCATTAAGTAAAGGTAGTCTCACAGTGATTTCAGTGGAAGTTAAATTCTATGCATATAGTCCTTAAGCAATTGCTGACAAGCAAATCCCACCATCCAAAGAAAGAATATGAATTTACACAGCATTTTTCACCAATATGGAATATATTTTCTTATATGTCTTGCTTTTATAATCAAGAATTTTATGTTTTAGTTAAAGGTCTCTAGTTCACTTTTAAATATGGAGGTGCTTTGAAAGCCAGCCGGTGAAAAAAAGTAAATGGTTTATTTTACTTATTTATTACCTTTTTACATATTTATTTCCTTTAGACAACAGAAGAGAATGCAAAGAAAAGTTCCTGCCACCTATTTTGCACCAGGCTGTAACATTCCTGCTGCGCATTGGCCCACAAATCCCCCTATTTACATTTTTGTTGGTAAACAAATGAAAGATCACTGAGCTGTGATAGTTTCCAGTTCAATCAAACCAAAACCAAATTTATGTGTGAGATGTATGCATGGCTTCCATGCAGTGCTTTATCAGCAGGAATTAACAAGGAGAGCCACGGTTTCCCCGTGCAGAGCCAGCATTCCCCTCATAGCAGCTGAGAGTGATGCTGCTGAGGCTACCGACATCTCCTCTGATGTTCAAACTTCAATTAGAGACACGGTTGGCAGGCAGCAAAAGCCTAAGCAGTATAAAAGGCTCAGAAACTGATACAGGAGCTTAAATTAATAAAGGGTGTCATTCCATTGTATTAACCCCTCCTTTTCGCAGTGAATCCACGGAGCTCCCTGTTGCTGCAGTGACTTCAGCAGCAAAACTGAGCAGACACTCTTTGTGCAAAATGTGCATCTTCAAGTTTAAAACAAATGACATCACAACATAAAAATCAGGAATAGTCATGAGATACAGGCATGGATTTATGTGGGAGCAGTAGGAAGATCATTTTGGCAGCAAGTTCTATCTATAACCCAACCAAAAGGTGATAAAGATTAAAAATATTTGTCAATAGCCATTAAGCCAAATAAGGTATTGCTTAGAGAAAATATACACTTGGGGTGCTGACAACTGAGCCCATCCTCAAGGCAGGCTGCATTTAGGGAGCACACCTGTGTACAGCATTGTGCCACAACAGTAACTTGGCAAATTTTAGTCCCTTTTCCTCTCCATGTCTGCACAGACTTGGAATGAAATATTCTCCCTGCAGTGAGCTCTGTGTACATGTTTTGTGTGTTGTTTTAATTTTAGTACTTGGCTGGTAGTAAGTTCACAGCAGTAGTATTATAAACAGAATGAAAAGGCCACCTTCCATCTCAGACAAAAACAAAACAAAAACACCCCAAACAATGAATATGAGTTGAAATAAATTCTGCAGACCATGAAGATACTATTTGTATGAAATTACAAGTGACTTGATGATTCAAAAACCTATTCCCCTTAACTTCAAAGAACAAGTGTATTTAATAAGTCAAAATACTAAGTAGACCTTCTAAATCTGTTGTCCTTATTCCTTCATGTTTACAGCAAATTAGGGAAGAAAACGAAAATTAAGACTTCTGTAATTATCATGATGTGAGAATGCCAGGAAGGACAGGAACAACTTAAAGTCACTGGATTTCTGAAATAGATAGAAGCTCTGTCAAAACATCATAATTTAGATTTTAGAGAGAAAGGGAGAAGTATTTCTAGGACAGAGTGTAAGAGATTCTTTCAACCAGGAAAGGCAGTAGTAAGTGTTTTATGAAATTCAAGGTTTTGTCCCTGTTTCCTATAGGAAGTGGAAACTGATTCCTGTCCCTGCTAATGTCCAATTGTATGAGCAGCAAAATATCAATCAGCACTTCAGATTTTATGTAATGCTTAATGCCCTAAGGCCTGAAAAGAGATGCCAAAGGAGTGTTTGTCTCTTCCCCTTTTGGACAAACTTTGGCCTATTCCTGCAGTTTTTGTCTCAGGCAAGGCTCCTGGTAGCAGCAAAATGTCAGTCATGCTCATCCTGAGGGCTGAGATAAGGTAGGTCAGAACAGCTCATGTCTTGAGAGGATCAGGTCCAGTTTTGCTAACAGGATATGTGTGAGAGGTAGAAATTTGCTTGGGGAAACAAAAATTTTCTTCCTATCATATAAAAAAAGTACCAGCATAATTAATAACAATTATTATTAATAAATAATAAACTGTGAAATGCTCAGAGACAAAACAAGATTGATAACTTCTTTTTTTTTTTTTTTTTTTTTTTTTTTTTTTTTTTTTTTTTTTTAATGGGGGGATGTGGGGAGGAATAAAGCTAGAAAAGGACTGCAGAAAGCTTTTAAGCCTTAACTTCTAGCAGATAATTGGCAGCAAATGTCTAACAATTTATATGAGGGAGTAAAAATACTCATTGTGTGTGTATGTGTGTTGGCTTTGAACACCATGGTCACCCTCCAGCTAAGGAGCTGTTTACATCTGCCAGGCAGCAGCCAGACAGCAGCGGGGAGCTGGCAGAGCCCTCCTGGGCTCATTGTGTGTGAGTCCAGCCAGGGAGCAGAGCCAAGGCTCCAGCTCTCCCAGCAGCCAGGAGCTCCCTTGGAGAGCTAAAAATGACCTCCCTACCTGCTGCCTTGTGGGAAACCAGGACACCTCTCTTGTGGCTTTGGATGGGCTGAGACCCGGGCAGGGGGCTCGGAGAGCTTGGCACAGAGCCCAAGACCCCTCTGCCCTCAATCTTGAGCCACGGAAAAAATTCCCAACTGTATGTGAGGAGTTACAATCCAGGAAAAGTAGAATAAAATGAGTAGCTTATTACTGAGTAGAGAAATAGAATGTTAAGATTTATATGATAAGTGCACAGGAGGGTCAAGAAGTGTACAGGGGGGTCAAGATGGAGGAATTTGGGTGTGTACTGCCCTCCTTCCTTCTTCTTCATCGTCTCCATCTTCTTGGTGATTTTGGCACTTTTGGATTGGTTTAGGGTAGAAACTGTCTAACATAGGTGATGGGTATTGGGGAATAACTGTAAATAATGTCTATGTAGTTTATAGTATAAAAAGACAACACAACCCTGAGGGCGGGCAGTGTGCCTTGGACTGACCTGCTGAGAGCATCACGGCTGGTCAGGGAGAACATGTTATAGGTAAGAGAAAATAAACAACCTTGAGAACGAAAGCCAAGCAGCTCTGACTCTTTCTTCGATCCACTGGCCATGAAAAAGGACTCTTGGGAACATCCCAGGCAGGGGAATCCCCAGACTGCCTGAGCCCAGAGAGGTGCTGAGCTCAGGTTCAGGCGGATGCTGCTCCCCACCCTGCACAGCCTCCTCCATGGCTCCTGTGACATTGTCTGCTAGGGGCTCTTTGATAACGTCTGATAGATTTCAATCAAAATTTTCAATGCCTCAAAGTTTCAGCCTGTGACTAGCTTCTGGTATATTCTGCCATCCTTATATGCAAAGCAAAATAAAATTATCAGAATATTGTCTCTCATTTCCTTAAATCTCCAAGAAAATTTCTCTTGAGCTCAGGTATGTCGTCAAATCATATTTTTACTGACCTGTTTATTATATTCAGGTAAGTCCTCTGGAAGCAAGACATATAAACTCACCAAGAAATGAGATGAAGAAATGTGAGTTACAACTGAAATTTTCACAGATTTGAAAGATTTTTTCGTACTTAGAACCAGAAAAAAAAAAAAAAAGTTAAATTTCAAGGCTGTTAGAAGAAAAATGTAAAATTTTAATGAGTTTTTTTTTATATTGTGTTTCCAAACACAGCAGTCAAGAATCAAGAAAAAATGAATAAGACTGGCTTAAACGTCAAATTTTACTTGTGAAAATTTTTTAGTTTTTTGTATTTATGTCTGTTTTAAAGCATTGGGCATTTTTAATAAAATGACGTTTAATAGTGATAGCTAGGAAACGTCTAATAAAAACTGGAGAATCTTCTATATCTAAGGGAAATGTATAATGTTAAAGAGAAGCATCAATTTACAAAGCTCTGTAAACAAGTATTACGTAAAGTTTTTGAATCGTGGAGTAAGTTGAGTACTAGAAATTTCTTTGTGGTAAGAGATAATTTGGAACCCTCATCATCAAAAATGTTGATGTCAGATTTCAAAGTTCAAAAAGTTTCATTTTGAAGGTTTGGGGGTTTGCCTATAAAATAATGTAGACCAGGGTACGCTGCAGAAAGCGTTTAAGCTCAAACATGATTAATAAAAAAGTGTTGTGATTTATTTTTGTGACCAGCCTTAGTGATAAATTAAGTCTGGTGCATTTCAGAGCTCAGCACATGCTTTGTAAATGCGGTGAGTGAGAAATTCTCGAGTGCCTCTCATGGAAGCAGAGAAGTTCATCCTGCTCCTATGGAGTTTCTTATGTCCTAAGGGGAGCAGGGAGGAAAATAGAGAAGGTCAAAAGCTCTGTGCCCAGAGGCATTTCTAGGGAGTGAAAACCCTGCTAGGAGTAAGCTCCTTCCAAGTTCCACCGGTTTCTGCACATTCACTTCTGAGAGGAAGTCTTCCAGAGTGCAGGAAAAAATAAGTTTAAAACAGAAAATAAAACTCCTTGAGCTATCTGAATCCTTCATTCAGTGAGTGGATGAAAGATAATTTTAAGTAGGTAGTGAATGACATTAGCAAATGGATAGATGGGAGCAGATGAGTGATGAGACAATGAGTAAGTGAGGAAGGAATGACTGGTAGGTGTGATTTGAAAGGACATAGCCCAGAGCTATCTTACAGCCTTAACAGGACTCTCTAGGAAAAGGAAAAAGAAGCAGGAGAAGCACCTGAGTCACCTGCACCATCAGTTATTGTTAAATATTTCACCGGGGTTTTTTCTTCCTTTTCTGCTTGATTTTTTTGGGGTGTTTGTTTTGTTTTGATATCAGCATCTTTGATGCAATGACTGTACCACTTAGGCCTCTGAAATATACTGCCAGCCTTAATTCCAGTCCAGCTAGGACTTATCTACATGCTTGTCTGGGAACTCATAATCTCTCAATGGAGCTTCTAGATACACACATGGGCACCTCCAGTTCCAATAAATTTACAACACAATTTCTAAAAGGGCTCAGGCTTATGCTCACTGGCCAGTTTATCTGGGTTAGCTGAGGGAGCACTCACAACTATCCCATCCATCTCCCAGCAGTGGCTGAGCAGGACAGATGTCTGAATTACCTCTGTTTACAATTTGTCCTACAGCCATAAACAGAAACTGGTAGGCATCAGTGGGGGTATGTGAATGCTAATCATACAGTTATACATCATGCTGGAAATTACAGCACTAGAGGATTGGATGTCAATCCCATTTAAACTTCTTTGTTATTATGGTTGAACTTTGAGCAGTGTGCAGCTGGGACAATGGCCACTTCCCAGCTAAATCTATTTCTAAATGCAAGTCAAAGCCAAGATTCAAACAGTCTTCAGCTGAAGTCAATAGAATGAAATCTTAATGTTTCAGGCTGTTTTGTGACTGAGAGATTCTTGCATATTACCACAGATGGTAACAACCACTTAAAATTATTTAAAGGCAGTTTTTAAAATAACCTCTGAAACATAATTCTGTGGGACTGGTAGTGCAAATAATCCATGTTTATCAAACATTCCCGTAAGAAATCTGACTTTAATTTCTGGCATCATTTACCTGAAATATTACTTACTTGGGACTGTACAGCAGTGCATCAGAACAATATTCAAAAACAGCGAGGCACACAGAAAATGTCCACTTCTTTCAGTGTTTTCCAAAGTACTGAAAATTATGGTTTTCATCTTAGCCTTGTTTTTCTTTTATACGTTTGACAACCTGAAGTAGAGTGTAACCTCCTTTATAGCTGCATAGCTCACACAAAAATATCTGCAGTACCCAAATGATCCAGAAATTCCACTGTCAAAGGTAACACCTGTCCCTTTTGCATGTAGGTCTACTTTAAGGAGATTTAAGATTTCAGGCCTTCAGAGAATAAGACTTCTGTATGAATGTGGGCAATGATGCATAATGAATTTAAAAACAGAAGGAGACTAACATTAGTTAAAAGCACTTTCGGATAAGACTACTTGTTTCTTGATGCCCATGACAAGCTCTGAAGTTTGGCATGTCTCCTTCTGTTGCTGCTTGGAAGATTTTCCTGGGTGGACTGGAACCTGGTGAATGATTACACAGGGTTACAGAAATCATGACCCACAGAATGTTGCTTCAAGTACTCGAGCAAGAGAGAAGTCACAAAGTTTTTCTTCCATTCCCATCTTTTTGGTAGCAGAGAAGGGAGCTACATTGAAGGAGAGAGAGAAAAAGCCTTTTTCAGAACAAAGGGAGAAGAAAGGAGGATACCTACTCAGCTACTCTTGAGGGGACAAAAGGGTTAACTGCTTTCTGAACTGAACACCAGACTAAGCAGCGAGTTATGACATACATGAGTATTGTATGTCACAACATAAGAGAAGAAAAGAGATTTTATAATTATGACAATACATGAATGAATAAAAACCATATGCTATTCAGGGCAAAAGTTAACGTGAGATGCTTGCTAATTCTGAAAATAAAGATTTAAATAAGATCTGACAAAAAAAAAAACCCAAACACAACAGTGTAAACTGCTAGTGTTACATGTTTTGGACTACCACAAAGCTTTATAAAGGACTGGGCAATAATGCTGTACGGAGGTAAAATGAGGATGAAATCACAGCTGCTCCAGTTCTATTGCTTGTTCAGTGGTCTTCAGTAAGAGTGACTGCAGACCTCTCTGCAGAGAAGTAGAGAGAAAAACAGGGGGAGTTATTTTCTTCACATTGGTCAACAGTGAAATTAAAATCCTTAAATCTCTAACTTCTTTTTATTTTCATGACCTCATTACCTCACCAATGCTTACAGTAGAGAGTACTGTGTAAAGCATATTTCCTCTCTAGAAACAGCACTGTTACTCAGGTAAGGCAATGTAAGAAAGCCAGTCCAGCAGTCATTCTATTACAAAGCATCCCAGTGAAAGCAAATAGAAACCCACAGCTCACCAGAAAAAAAAAAAAAAAAAAAAAAAAATCCATTCTGCTGCTTGTGCTCTGCTATGTCCATAAGTAAGAGAACGGAATAAGTCTCCCTGTGACGCACAGCTCAATGGGGCTGAAGTGTTACAATGTGCTGCTTGAGTCATAACTGACAGGGTGCCAGCCTTGCACTGGTTAGAGCAAACACAGCTCAGCTTTAAATTTCCGTGCTGTTACACAACTGTGCTATTACTTAAAGGACTGCTTGTACTCAAACAATGAAGGCCATCTATTTTCCTGTTACTGTGCTGATATAATTGTCCCTAGCACAGGCACATTTTCATGCACACACATGTGTATTTAAATACGCACATACATTGCAGCATTTTAACTGCTCTAAGGGTATGCTCACTACTTGGCCTTCAAGGATCTTCCCATGTTTTTACAGAAGTTTGAGACTTGAGGCTGCTGCAACTAGTGAAGGAACAGGTGGACTTGTAGTCCAGCTAATGATGTGATTCAATTCTCTACCAATCTGAGTAGTTAGCAGGATGCACACACTGAAATGTCAGAAAGCAACAGCCATATTTCCTGCTGCTGTTTTCTGACAGGGTGGTGCCATTATAACTTGTCTCTCACTTCCATTGACCAATCTTTAGCACAGTCATTGCACTTACCAGGTCTCTATTGGCTTTGTGGGAGATGCCCACTGATAGCACAGTGTACAGAAAAAATACCTGCAGTTAACACTGGAGAACTGTTAGCAAACACATTACTACTGAGAGTAAGTTTGGTTCCAGGTTTCGTTGGACACTGGGGTTACCTTACAGCCTGGAAATGACAGATCCTCAGGTCTATCTCCAGGAAATCCCAGGAAATGGTTGTGCCTGGGTGTCAGCAAGGCAATCAGAAGGCAGGACAAATGGACAGAGCCCCTTGAAACCCAGGGAGGGCTAGTCTTGGGGCAGCTGCCAGCCTTTAGATGCTGCAGCAATCAGCTTACTTCATTTCAGAGCCTGAATCAAGATAGCAGTGCTATTCTAATTTAGTTTATCAGAGCAAATCATATGACTAATGATTAATCATTCAAGTATTTATCACTTCAGTATAATTTCTGCATACTATTATTGGGGTTGCACCTTCACTAGTGTGGCTCAGGCACGATTGGATCTGACACTTGGGGAGCATCTTTCAGCAAAGAGCTTAAAGAGCTTGAGAGCCTGAATACTGACAACAGGTGAGGCTGCTGTTGGCCTGGAAGCAAGCAGAGGAACAAGGCACAACAGCTGTGAGAGAAAGCAGAAGCAACACAATTTGATATCATCTCCAGACTGCCCCTTGAGTCATCCCTGCAGACCTGGGGCTCTCCATCCCCCATGAAGGAGAAGGGATGAAGGCTGGTGGAGTGGACTGTGGGTAAAGGGCCTGAACTAGACTGCCCTGGGGCACGTGCTGCTCTGGCAGTGATGTGATACTGCTTGTACAGCACCTGCAAAAGTACTCCTCGGGTGGCTGTGCTCCAGCTTTCCACCTTACCATATGTTCCCCCATGCAAGCAGCACAAACACTTGTGACGTCTTCTTTCCTCAAGGAATCCAAGGAAGTTTGTGCCTCACCTACTCCAACAGGATTGAAGTGAAGTGATAAAGGGATAAATCCAAAGGTAGTCAAATGATGGTATGTCTTGAGCATCCCAAGCTCATATTTGTCCTTTTTCTTTTCAATGCAAATGCTGGTAGGCAGAATTTCTGAGATGATTGTGTCATAGAACTTTTCCCCTGCTTCAGCTTTTGATGGAGTTAAACTTTCACCTGATTTTTGTTATGACATACCTGCTTGGGGACAGTTAATGCTGGGAAAATCCTGCTATCATACCAGTATTTCTGGATTTCTCTACAGCCTTTCCATCAGCACAGTTGACTCTCCCATTTCATTTTTGTGTGTTTGTCTAGGCACTGACAAACACTGAACTGCAATCATTTCTACAGTCCAACTCCTCCCCTAGCCTTTCCCACTAGTTGCTTATGGTTCAGGCTAAGACTTTTGTCCTACCAAATGTGTGTGAGGGTTGGGGGGAAGAAAGATTTATCCTTTCTCAGCTCCCTAAGCCAAGTTGTGATTCTGTCAGATTACTTCAGGGTTTTTTTTTTCAGAAGTTGTTGCTACTGGTCTCCATGAAGACCACAATCTACCTTTCCTTCATCCCACTGTGAAGGGGGAAGCAGGGGCTACCACAGAAGTGGAAGGACTAGAGACAAGTATGTAATACAGACAGAAGAATTACTCTTTGGCCTATTGTTGAAAAAAAAGTATTGGAGTAAAAAAAAGTAAAAGAGTATTGGTGGATTCCAGTCCCTTCCTAGCTTTAGTTCAGTGTTTTAAATAAAATAGCCATGGGTTGACAAATAGAAATTGTACCAGAAACGGGAGCAAAGCACTCCATGCTTTCAAGTCAAGGCAGTACCTAAATGGCAATCTAAAATGGCAGGCTTGGTCATATATATTTGAATTTTTGGAGGTTCTGATCCCTAAATCCTGTCTCACATCTTAGCCCACCTTGCAGTAGTGCCTCCTTGTGACTCCTATCATAGAGCAGGAAGTTTCTACAATGTTTACTGTTGACCAGTTTTGAGAAAGTGTAAAAATGAATAGCACAGCAAATATGAGATAACAGTAAGACCCACTTATTGATGTAAAAAACAGCTTAGATGGCCACCAAATAAACAAGAGCAATTAACATCCCTGTCTTCCAGCCCTACCATCTGTCTGGGAAATCCTTGATTCCCAGGTACAATCTCAGTCTTTTTGTCTACTATTACTGGTGTCTCATCCTCATAGGAGGAATTTAACTTCAAATTCTACCTCATTCTCTTCAGAATGGAGTCCTCTCTACTAGATAATCTAATGTCTCATCACTCTGGGTCACATTCAGACAGCTGTTAAAAAGTCCATGGTCTCAAAGTGCCATGTGGCCAGAGGGTTATCTTTTCCCTTCAAGAACTCCCTACATAAAGACAGAGTAGGACCAAAGTCTTCTGGTATGATTTAAAAGTCAGAAATTGTTGGCCCTGTGTTTGTACACAGGTAATGTTTTGCCTGGACAAGCCAACATGATGCACGTAGAGGGCAGTTCCATGGTTACTCTCCTACTTCGGGCTACAACTGGCATTTGGTGCTCATTAGTTGGAAAGGAGCCAATTATTTATGTACTCAGTTGTCCTTGTGTCTCCACAGGGGCTCTCACAGAGCAGCAGCACTTCCCAGCATGTGACACAGGGTGCCCTGGGACGCACGCACGTGTCAGGTGTATGACCCTGTCCCCTGGAGCACAACCACCCATCACTGGCCCAGTTCATGGGATCTCACAGTCATGGCAGTGACTGCACAGCCTGTGCTCACATTCCTGGGCACTCTTCTTAAGCTTGTGGACAGCATACATTTCACAGGATTTGGCATGTACAGCTTCTACTGCTCAGGGTATGTGTGCATATTAAAATGAAGCCGACGGTGTTTGTGTGTGCTCATCTGGGGATAACTCTGCAGAACCAGGATTTAGTCCTAGGGCAAAAGTAAGAGAAGCACTTTCCTATGGGCATTTTAAAAAATATGGCTCTTAATAAAGTGATGATAGTCCTATTTTTAATTTGGCTTCTGTGTCTACTCAGTAACGATTTTTCATAATGATTTATTTGCCCTGGCTTTTTACTGTGGTCTTCCTGCTAACACTTTAGGAACGATAAAAAGCCTTGGTCCTAAAATATAGTGCTTTATAGATCTCTTCTGGAGAGAAATATCAAAAAGTGTCGTGGGTTAGTCAGATTTTTTTGGTTGTCTCATTTCTGCTTGGCTCAAGGCTTACTTATTAGACATTTTCATGTTCATATCCTTGGCAATGGAAGAGCTATACATTCAAAAATTTGGCACATGCACAAAGATGCGCACCAACATTCACAAAACACTTCCTAAGGTTGTAGCTGCTTGAATTTCAGCCCCTTAATTAGCCAGATGCATTTAAGACATTTTCAGGGCTCTTTTCACAGCTGACTGTTCTATCTTAAAGGCTTCTCTGAAGACTATATTTACAGTGGGGCTGGACCTGATATATCAGTATATTTCTAGACTGGTTCTCAATTAAAATATTTGGCCTGGTTGAAGAAGACTGATTCATAATCAACAGTCATTTTTGATACAAAAATCAGTAAAGCCAGCACAAGCAAGAACACGTTGGCCTTACATGAGAGTAGTCAGCCTGACACTATCAAAAAACAATGTTCTTAGAGCATGTGGGGGGATAATCATTAGGTCTGCCTTGTCTCAGAGGCACTGTCCCCAGGGTGCTTGTTCTGCATGGTGGGAGTGCAGAATTCCTTGGAGACGAATGCAGAAGCCTTCCCCCATCCTGACAACCTTAAAAGGTTTTGTCTAGACAAGAGAACATTTTTGGCATAATTATCCTCTTGCATTTTAATTTTGCATGCAAATAATTAGAACTGTGGTGTTATAATTTCAAACCAGCCGTGCTACTTGTAGAGACCTGAACCAAATTCTGAGAGGCCTTTGGGAAAAGAATCTAGAATATTGAGAGGTTAACACAGTGTCTTATAAGAAAAAAAAAAAAAAGAAAAAAAGCTAACATAGTTTTAAACACAACACTAATTAATATATATTGAAAGGTGGTGAAGGAATATGACCCTGTTTCACAGCTGTGCCCTTGGACTGATTGACAGCCACTGGATATGCACACACACTCACTCATCTTTGATTTGGAAATTATTCATTACCACCTTTAACAGCAGAAAGTTTTCTACACTTACATAAAGCAATGGAAAGCTCCATCATAATAGAAGGAAGATGGGTTGTTATTGCCAGTCTGCCTTTTGTTTCCTGTTGTACACCATTGTGGTACAACTGTGTGAGGCACCAAATAAGGTCCCCAAAGTGGAGTTGGGAATTAATACACATTAAAAAGGTATATTTTTCCTGAGTGTTTTTCCAGGTTACCAGTTTCTCATGCTGGTTCACTCTGCAGCTGTACAATGGGAGAGCATACAGATGGGGAGATATGACATGGGAACACATTCTGCCACAAAAATAAACGTTCAACTAAATGGGACCTTAGTCAATTTAGCATTCAAGCAAGTAAACTAGTTCATTACATTGGATGTGCTGTGCTCAAACTATTTAAAAAAACTTATCTCCATAGTAAATATGCAAACCGGGAACTTAAACTCAATTTATTTTTTACTTGGTACAAATATATCTGACATAACCATCTAGCTTTGTAGATGTGCTTGTAGCAACCTCACACACTCTAAATGGCTTTACAAATGTAGAAATCTATGACTTTTTAGAGAAGTTACTGACAGCAGAATTATATGAGTAATCAAAATCTTCACACACTCTCCATACTTCCTTGCTATTCCAATATTACCAAATGACTCCTCTATAAAGAGAGCCTAATTTGGAACAGAAATTATTTCATTTTGGGATATTTACCCTGCTTTGTGAGTAGAGTAATTATTCTGGAACATGCTCATTTACATTTTGGATGAGTGCCTGAAGAATGGCTCAGCAGAATAATTAGTTTGAAAGAGCTATTCTGATCAATTTCTGCATCTGAGGCCCTGCACACCATATGTGTCACCAAAGGCAGACCAGAACTCCACAAAGTGCTAATTGAGGCCTTTTACTTAAAAGACTTCAACACCATTTGATGTAATATTTAGAATTAACTATTTCTAATGAAAAAATACAGTTATCACACTTTCAGGGCACTGTTTATAAGCCAGTTAAGCACAGTACAAAATCATTAAGCACCTAGTCAAGGCACTTCAGTACAATACAGAGGAAATGTATTTGCCTACAATATTTGGTAGGCAAAAGTATTTGCACTAGCACCTTTATGATCACATCGCTTTGTGCCGTGACACGCTGGTCATGTGTGTTTAGCTGCTAAACTAAAACTCAGAAGAAAGATTAATCTGGGCCTTGGGTGTCAACCCTTTTACTGCGTAAAAACTGTGGCCTGGGTGTGAAGGTTTCATTGAGCTGGTCAACAAGCTAAGTGATAAATACAGACCAAGGTATTTTCATCACATCACCCACAGGAGGCCAGACCAAAAGACCACAGTGGAGATATCCACCAGCACAGCACCAAGGGTGAGGGACTTTCTGGGGGGAGTAATGCTCCCTGGTAGCCTGTCACTCACTGGTATCATCACAGTCTTATATCTGTCAAGGAACAAGAACAGTAGGACAACACCTAGTTTATTTGTGCTGTTGGAAAATGTTAGGACTTTGTATACAGTATATTTATTTATTGCTAATATGGCTCACATAGAAATTAAACATAATTTCTTCCCACAGGGAAAACAACAACAACAACAACAACAACAACAAGACAACAAGATAACATATGCTAAGAGCAAAAATCTCCCAGGAGATGTTGTGGAGAGCTCCTCTTTCCATTAGGATGAAAGAAATGTTAGTCCTACAGGAATAGTTGTGGGTTCTGCCCCAAAGAGTACACTTACCAGAAGTTCAGGATTTATCCCAGTAGGAAGGAAAAATCAGAACCTATTCATTAGTTGCTCCATAATAGATTTAAAAATACAAACTTGCAAGGTCACTTACATAAAGCCTGCAATACCATATGCTCAACACATTCCAGAACACCAAACACATGAATCACTGCAGTTATATTCATAAAAATACTCTTCTACTCCCCCAGCACATCACACAAGGATGTAGCTATAGGAACTTTTTTTTCAGGTGGCAGCTGATTTAAGAGGTTCCTGCATTTGCTGCTTATTCTTGCCCCATAGCTCTAACCAATCACTTCCTCAGCTGTGCTGGTTTGATTCTATGCAGGTGAGCCAGCCATGAAACTGGGTTTAAAAACCTAAAACAACAAAAAAAAACCCACTAATATATAAAGTTTTCTGAAAATAGATCTTAGGTTATTTCAGTGATGTAACTGTTGCTTCAGCACTGCTGAGGGGGCAGTGACCTGCTGTTCAGCAGGAGTGGTGAGCAGCCAAAGGTGGGGAAGGGAAGAACTCTTAAACCAGCTTTGCAACCTTGAGCCAACAGATTGATCAAGATAGATTCTTAAAGAACAGTGAGAGAAGGGACATAACTGAGCATGCCACCAGAAAGTGTCCTTCTCAGAAACATTTGCAATGGGTTTTAGGCAGTAAAGGGTATCAGTAGCTGTATGAAGATGTCTGCATAACAGTGACAAACCTATGAATGCCCCAAGTCATACATGAGGGAGATGCATGAGTTGGTCTGGGGCCTGCATGCAGGGGCTCTACAGTGTCTTTAATTATTAGACCTTCTGAAAATTCTTTTCAAAAGATGTATAATAATGAAAATACTAAAGCTGAATGTTACCAAAAGAAGTTTTATTAAGATAGCCTTTTTTAACCCGGACTTTACTGAAATGCAATTTTACCCCAGCCCTTTTCAAAAGCTTGCTGTGCATAGTTTTCTGTGTGTGTATACATTTAGAGATGTATAGTTATAAATGGTGTGAATCCTCATCTAGGGTTGCATTGTTTGCACAAGCCTTCAGACTCAGGCCTGTGGGGTTTTTTTTCACTTTCACTGGAGTTAGACAAGAAAGCCTCGGTGGAACTGACAGAATAAGCCATTCTTAAATAAACAGTGGTGAAAGATTAAGCAAAACCTCCATGCCTTGGATTTAAAATGAGGTCAGTTGGCAGAACAATTTCCAGTTTAGCTGGCTTACTAATCAATACAGAAGAACTTTCAGTTTTTCCATATAATGAATTCCATTTGTTTAAGGAAGTGTTGTGAACATTGAATGCTAGAATAGATGAGGGGGTATGGAAGATGGAATGCAACTGGGACCAGTGTGTTTTCTAGAAGCTTCTTGAAGAAGATAATACTTTTTCAAGGAGAAAAATAGAAAAAAGTATTCTTTTGTATGTTTTAAGCCTCTCGGCTCATCAGTGCATTTTGTTTTACGAAAGCAGCAATGCAAAAAACCCTCTCCTCTGAAAGAGTGAGCTAAGACAGTCACAAATTTAAATCTGCTGTAACTTCCTTTTCACTGAAGAACAGCTCTTTGGGTACTATTGCTTTTAGAAATAAACAGCAGGAATTATGCAAATTAATTATTTTCTTTTCTTACCATTTGATGGAAAGGCTAGCAGCTGGTATCTTGAGAACTGCTGTGTGTAGAAGAAGAACTTGGTCATCAATATAAGAACATTCTTCTGTTATAAGAAGATATTAATCCACAAAGTGACTTCACAAGAGGTCATGTTTCAGTAAAAAGAGTGGAAGCAGAAAGAAGCTGTTTCCCCACAGGCAGCATTATGGGCTCTGATTTAGTGGTTGGGGTGGCACAGCTGAGGATGGCTGGTGGGATCGGACTCAGCCCCCTGCCCTGCTGCTTCCAAGGACTGTGTTTGCTCATCCTTATGAGAAGGCAAAGGGTATGTCTTTCTGCTGTCTGCAGCTGCTCCATGGAGGAGAATCAGCCTCCCTGGAAGCACTGCTAGGTAGCTGTCACTAACTTTGAGCTCTCTGAGAAGTTTAGGCAGTACTCTGAGGGACTTCAGCATCCAAGGTGGGCTCAAGCTGAAGGAGCTCACTGAGTATCAGCGTGAGATCTCCTCACTTAGGCCTCTCTTTCCTAGTTAGTTACAGTTCAGAAAGGTTCCACTCCTGTCTCTTGTCATTGTCCTCTTCTCCCTCCAGGATTCTTAACTGCTGAATTGTGAACATAATGAGTTTTTTAGTGGTCTTACATGCAAGCCCCCAATGTGAACACATACCATACAACAAGATACAAGGAAAGAAAACTCATTTATCTGTAGGCACTCTATCTTCTCTCTCTTTGGCCTCAGAGCTCATTCCCATTTGGTCTTGTGCCTTCTGTTTTCCATTCTTACAGATAAAGCAGTAGTCTGGGCTGTTATTATCCGGGCTGCCTCAAAGCCCTCTTCTCTGGCCTCAGCAAGAGGCACTGACATCTGTACACAGAATTTTTGCAGAGATGGCTTTGACTTATCACTATTGATGCCTTAAGTTTTTAGCTTTTATGTTTTTTTCAGACCCTGTACTGCATTATTGTATAACTCCAGACTCCATATAGAGTATTAGTAAGCTCTCTTCACAGTGCAGTCAGACAAAACAATCCTTCCAGGCCTGAGAACCAAGGACACCCTCTGCCTCAGGCCTGAAAAGTATAAACAAATGTGAATTGGGGGAATGAAAGTAAACCAGGATAATACAATTTAATTATGGCATGGCATGGCATGGCATGGCGGGGAGTACAACTGATATCAGAGAAGACTTCAAGCATCAGCCCTTAATGGCTCTTCAGTACAACATTTATACCCCTCATGTTCATGCATTGCACCTCTGTGCCCTCTGTTCTCTTTGGTAGTTGGTCAGTGCATCTCAGTACTCCAGGTCTCACTGCCTTCAACACTGCTCACCTGCTTCTCACAGCTGTACCCACTGGGGATGAGGCTCGGTGCAGCCCCACTCCCAATTACCACAAACTGTGTACCTACAAACCTCAGGCTGTAACTGGACAATCAACCCCTGATTGTAATAGATCAAACTTATATCTGTCTGAAAAACCCGTGACCATTGTCCATCTTGGGTGTAGTCTCTTGGGAGGCTTTTGACTGCCCAAGGTATATCAGCTGAAGGCCTTTAATAAATACCCACTTTATTCTCTTAATTCTGTCTAGCCTCTGTTCTAGGTAGCCAGTCCAAGGCATCATTATGATAGCATCATCCTCAGTGTTACTTCCCAACTCAACTTTTGCTTTGTCCATTGCATCAGTCACTGAGCCCTCATCTGCAAATCCTGTAACTTTTCCTGTAACTTTTCCTCCAGGATGGAGCTCCAGCAGTGCATAACACTGAACTTCACATTTGGGAGAGGAAATGAGAAGTTATAGTGTATACAATGTTAAATTAGGATGGATGTGCATAGGTGGAGTGTAATAACCAAACAGGAATGGAAAAGTTTCTGAGAAAGATTAATTGTACTATTACTTTCTAACATGTTAAATTTTCTCACTGGGTTTTGAGGCTTATGCAGATTGGGGGTGGGAGGAGGGCAGGCAGGGATGAAAAGCTTTTATAAAAATTTCTGTGCTACTTAAACTCATAAGTAGTTTACTTGACTCTGAGAAAGCCACTGACTGTGCTGCATGTGACCCCAGGAGGGATATAGCTCTACACAGTGGCAGTAAGCCTTAGACAGAACACTCTCCTTGAAATACTGTCCACTTACATCCTGCTCTGACTTTAAAAGCTAAATGTTACATTCCTTTTAGCAAAAAAGCTTACAACTGAGACAGAGGACAACTGCACCTTCCAATTTTTTCAAATTATATGTATGTATGTGCAAATTTCTGTGTTTATTATGCACCAATGCAGAAACCTGACAAAGCATTAATTTTGTATATAGCACTTCTGAGCTGTGCTTGATGTAGTGTTGCATTTGGCTATAATTCAAGATGTGGCTTGATATTTATATGCTATTTTACATTGAAATATGATTGCATGCTTTTAGATTTACAAAACTCTAGTCTTGCCAGGAAATTCTTGCCTGTAAAGCTATTTTAGGACTTTATCAGTTAAAAGGCTTATGAGCTAAATTTCGTCCTCACATTGACTTAAATGGATATTGCATATGCATATTCACAGGCAAACTTTGGCCTTAACTTTGATTTAATTGTTTAGCTTGGTTAGAAATACACACTTAAAAACCCAGGGTGATTCATAAGACTGGTAACAGTTTGAGAACTCCTAACATTTCTCTGATGCTTGGAAAAAGCTCTAAATTTCTTTCGCTGACATATTACACAAACAATATCTTAAATCCCCATGTGTGTTCTATTTGTCAGAAATACAGATGATTTAAAAGTTTTAATGAAAAACTGCCTTCGGGAAAAAAACCTTTAATGTAGCGTATTTCCATCTTTCACTTTTTTTTAGGGACCAGTTAAACAGCTGAAACTGAATATTTTGTTCAGAATCAAACACTTTTAGTATTGCACTGAAAATTTGAAATATGCTCTATTTTATTTATTTTTCCCCTCAGAGAAGTTGCTATAGCTTCTTAGTAAAATTCTGTGGAAAATATTTACTGTTTTCTAACTGACCTGGAGACCAGAGCCAGAAGAGCTCAGACACTTGGTCAGTAGCAGCTCCTGGCAGCCATTACACAGCTAGCAGCCCATTGGAATCCCCCAAGGAATCCAAGTCTTAACATAGGAAAATAAATATGTTTTCAACTCTAACCACTCCAGAAAAGACTGCATATATGAATTGGGAGTAAATCCGTGCATTGTTCCTTTACTGACTGTGCAGACAGCCTGAAATAAAGCCTGGAGAGATGAGGGTGACTAGACCACAGTAGACTACTAACTCAAAATTCTAATGCCATCTTTCAAGTCTTATCAAATGAATCATAACTGTTTATCATTTTAGCAGCAACATTCCACTAATTTGCACACACTATGATCCTCAACCAAATGTCAGTCTTCTCTGTGTGAAGACTGCCAGAACCTCCCCCAAACCTGAAAAACATAACACATTGATTTTTGTGTGACTTAGAAGTCAAGTCACAGAGGCCTTGTTGCATAAACTGCTAATTAACACCAAACAAAAGGCTAGTCTCTGCCCTAAGGAACTTGCAGTTTAATTATGACTGGAGTCAGCATGTAAATACCAACAGAAAATAAATGAACATAAGGGTTCACTTAAGATTTCTCCAGGGAAGCAGGTTTAAGAGTCCCATCTTCTTTCATCTCAGCTGCTTCTTTGTAGGATTGAAGAAGTGTTCCCATTTAAAAAAACACCACCACTACAGTTAGGGCAGGACTGGGGGGGGCTATAAGCTTGGATCTTTTCACTTTTCAGGTCTGAAGTGCAACCCTGAAGAGGGTTGGATCAGCAAACCTGATGGGATGGCAAACAGTGTCCCACAGGCAGTTGGAGCTCCAGCCTGAGACTTGTTGGTGCAATGGAGCTGCTGCCTTTGGGATTGCGGCAGGGCGCAGCTGCCAAAGAACACAGCAACACAGCAGGGTCACGGGGACAGCTCAATAAGCACCAGTGTCAGTGTGCCAGCTCCAGGGAAGAGTTTCAGCACCATTATGGTGCAGTGAAATAGCAGCACTCAAAGTACTTAGTACTTGCTTGAAGCGTAACAGGTGAAGGTCAGAGTCTTCGACAAAGAAGAGGTGGGAGTCAACATTGCTTTACTACACGAGGCCCAAGATGAAGAAAATTGGACCAGTCTAGAAGCCAAACCCTGGTCAGTTAAGCACTGGCTACGTATTAGCCACTGTCAGTACAATATCTTGTGATGGTAGAGTGAAATGGGCAAGAGCTGAAATTCAGTGGTTTTTTGTCTTAAAGCAATGAATGTGCATTTGTTTGAATACTTCAGAAGGAAGGAGCAAGTGGAGTCAAACAAAAGTATTTCCCATGTTTTGCAGCAGAACAGGACAAATTTCATCATCATGATATATGGCAAACTGCACCTGTATTGGGATGTCCAGGCTATGGAACAGGATATCTACTTTGCTCTTTTATTGTCACATAGATAAAGGAGCAGCTCTGTCTTCTCATTATAACATGCCTGACTTAAGGGATAGTTGTTATCACAGTGACATTTTCTTGTAGACTTTATACATACAGTAGCTGTTATAAAAAGTAGAAAGAACTCCTCTCTAAGTGTATTATCTATACACACCAACTGGGCTTTTCTGAATCCCCTATGTAATCGTTATGCTTTGTTCAGCTTATAAAAAAACCTCTACAGACCACTACGAATTTATGACACATGTCAGCTTTAAACTTGTTTGTAAAGCTTTAAAGACAGGAGTTGAATTCCCTGGATTAAAATTAATTTTAAATGCTTTAATGGGATGACCTCTCTTATTGAAGACTGATATGCCTGCAGGCTTTATAAAACACCAGCATTCTAGGATGCAGAGATATTTTCTGAGCCAGGTTGCTAAAGGATATCACACACCAGTGGCAATTACCATTCTCCCTTTTGCGGTCACATACAATGCCATAAAAAGGGCCCCAGACTTCCTTATTTAATTGCCTGGTTTCTTTTCATCTCAAGCACAGGGCAGAAGAAATGCATTTATCTCACCCTTGTAAAATAGCACACATTTTCTTACTGTTATGCCTTTGAAATACCGCACATGACAGCGAATATTTGGAGAACCTCATGAATGGGAGACTTGTAAGCAGCCTTATCCTGGGGATATTTATTGGCATAAAGCTTTGGTGGCATCATGCTTCAGTGGTACTGAAGAGGTAAGACAAGTTTGTGCTGGTGGATGTGAGTGGATGCAAACTTTTTCCCTTTCAGAATAATGGCTTTTCTCCTAATCTGATTACCTCAGGATCATGCAATTCATGTGAAAGTCAAACATTTGCACACTTTTCATTACACTACTTTGAAAGAAGAGAGATGATAATGCCACTTTGTAGCACTATTATCTTATTGCAACTTGACAGGTGATACAGGTTCTGAAATCCAATGTGATCTTGGACGAATTGCTTCGTGGAATGAACAAATTGCATGGTTTTGCCTCAGTTCAGCTGTGCATTAGGAAGAGCAGAAATTATAGTAATCCTGCCATCCCCACTGAAAACAGTCAGAGAACACCTGATAAAGGTGCTAAGCTTGGGTGAAGTATTTAGTACTGTTATACAAATCAAAATTAATGTGAGATATTCAAACTTTACAGAAAGTTTGAAAGACCTCAGGAGTCCAAGCAACCTCAGTGGTGAGGACACTGCCAAGATGTCCCAATGATGTCTAAATGTCTCTGTGATGACACATAGCCACTGGTAACAGTCACTCAGCATAAGATGAAACAGAAATGATATAAGAAAGGTGGGGAGAAGATGAGGAAAGGAGAAATGGTCAGAGAAAGGAAATTAAAGTAAGAGAGTCGCTGTGCTGCTGCAGCCTCTTCCAATAAGAGCCAAAGTGGAAGTGCAGGACAATACAGCTCCAGCTCAAGCAGCTGGGCACTGCACATCCCTTTTACCTGGCTGGAATCTCTGTTCAGAGACAGTAAACTTGTGGGGAGAATTGTTCTGCATCTGTTAAGCACCAGTAAGGTGCCTTCCCTGCACCCCTGTGCTGACCTGCCAGCCAATCCCCAGTGCAGCAGGCCAGTGGAACCATCACATGCTGCCATCATCTGCCCACTCACCTTCTCCTCTCTACAGAATTGTAGCAGGACCTGCAAATGCTTCTCTGAGGAATCACCTTTTTTTTGTTTTTTCCTCTTTTTTTTTTTTGTCCCAGAGGTGGTAGCAGGCATTTTGGCCTTCCCATTATCCCTAAGCTGTCAATTTCTCCCAAGAAGTGTCTCCTGGTCTGCATGTAGGCCTGCCCTTGTGCTAGTCAAGCAGGAAGAAATGGGAAGAAATGTGGGCTCCTCTGATCTCCAGGCAGCAGAATATCAGTGACAGCACCTACAAGAAAAGAAGGAAAGACATTTTTTTAAGACACACATTTTCACACCTCAGATAATAACAGTTTCTCTGTTAAAAATTATGAAATAGTGTTTAATATTTGCCCATAATGAGATCTGGACTGAAAGACAGATTAAAGATATCATTCTGTTTACCCATTTGGCTTATCAAAAAAAAAAAAAGAAAAAAAAAAAAAAAAAAAAAAACCAAAAAAAACCAAGAAAAAAACTAAAAACAAAAGGAACAGAGAGAGTACACAAACAGCAATAAAGATACAGGCTTTTAAAATATGTAATCATTCTGTTTTGCACAGAATGAATGAGTCAGAAGCTCAGTGAGCTGCAGAAAATAATTTCAGGGGGAGCATGAAAACAGTCCTCCTCCATAGTTGGATAATTTCACTCATGCCTGGAAAAATAAAGCCTCCATATTCTAAGATTGAATATTTCCTTTTATATTCCTTCCTATACAAATTCATATGTCAGTCCCCTAGCAAACATTGGCACTAGACTACCAGTTGTTGTGCTAAAAAGGATTCAGAGGCAAAAGTATTAAAAGAAAGGAAAAGAGAACCAAAACTTTCACTGATTAGGTCAGCACTCCCTCTCTGTTAGCTGCAGGGGGGAGTGGTGAAGAGCCACTTCCAGGGCTGGCGCTGCCAGACTGCTTAGAATTTACTGCTGGCTGAGCTACTTGGATAGTCACACACATCCTGACCCACATCCATCAAAATGAGCCAGGTTAAAGCTGAAACAGGGTAGAAGGTGCTAGCACAAGCAAATCTTCACAGGGGACAGTGGTGGGGATTGCCAAGCACTCCCACTTGAGGCATTGCTGCTGTCGGGAGAGGATGTGTGGTTGGTCTCTTGGAGCTGAAATCAGAAATCCAGGGACCTATCAGTCTTTAAAGGTTTCTATTACTGAACTTGTGCTGTGCTGAGCATGGTGGTACCTAACAAGCTCTACCCCAAGGGTGTGAGAGAAGAACACATGCAATTAATTCCTCTTGGTGATATTTGCATAAGAGAGTCGTTGCACACAACATAAATGTATATTTTGGGGAAAGCTCAGCCATGAAAGTATGACTGCTAGTAGTTAACCTAGTTGATGAAAACAGGAATGATAATTCTCAGCCCAATTTTAGTGTGGTAAACTAGGGACACAGCTCCAGCTAAAATATAAATGCACTGAAATTTCAGTGTTTCACTGTACTTAATAAAAGAACTGATATCAAGAGCAATCTTTTGAGGAATTAATTTTTGCAGTCGAAATAGCTGAGAAGCATCTCCAGGATTTTGTATTTGTTTATTTACACACAAGTTGCACTTAATATTGCACTCAGTCTAACTGTGCTTAGGGACATTCAGATGCTCAAATCCAAGGAGGGCATTTGTAAGGGGGTGTAGATCCTTAATGCTGAGTCTTTATATGCCAAGCACAGCTTTACTTATATTGCTGTAGAAGGAATGGCAAACCTTGTAAGAATATGTAATATCTTTGCCCTTGTTGGGAAAGCCTTGTAAGAATATGTAATATCTTTTATTAAACTAGCCAGCAAAAACCAACCAGCCTTTTGGATAAGGATGCCTTCTTCAGGCCTGAAACCAAAGATTTTTTATTGTCTTCAGCAAATGTTACATCAGGCTTGGATAGGTGTGGGATGTTGTTTCTGCTACAGGTAAAGAATGAAAGACAACTGATTAAACACTCATCAGTTTACAGAATGAATCCCTATAGAGGAGAGTAGGAGGAGATGTGATGTGCCCTGGGGCAAGCCTCATCTCGTCTGTAGATGTTTCTCCCAAGAAAACAAGTATATACACTTATATGTATATATATACATTTGAACTTCATTATATACTTGGTATCCTTGAGGCTGATTTACATTTGCTGTTCAGAGCAAAAGTGAAATATTAAAAATCATATGGCACAAAGCAAGTCTTAAGTTATGAAATATGTCTGGTGACATTGACATGAAACACAAGGGTCTATAGAACAGGCTCATGAAGTCTTACTGATTCCAGCATATGATTCCCACTTTCCCCACCACTAAGACCCTACATCACAGATTTATGCAAGTTCACTCTTCTATCCATATTAACTGGTCAGCCTCTTCTATGATCAACTGGACAACTGTACTAGAAACAGAAAGGAAATAAAATATATCCTGAAAAATTCTAATCCTCCCAGCCTCACATCAAAGACTCTCCCATCCCAAAACACATGAATATGAGGGATCTTCCAGTTCTACAAGTCCAGTGTGCAGAGGAGCTCCTGTCAGAGGGACTGAGGTAAAACACCTTTGGTACTGGGACAGAATAGACTAAAATCCAGCTGAAAGACAGTAAGAGCTACTGATAGTGAAGGTGTGCTTAAAAGTAATGCACACACTAAACATGCTTCCTTCAGTGAATTCTGAAGCAACAATTAAATATTCCTTTGGTCTCTGGCAGCTGTAACACTGAGATAATGCCCAACAAAGCAAGAGCTAAACCAAAGCTATGTGAACTGATATGTTTCCTAGGGGCTTGCTTGCAGAAACAGGATCTGGTAGCACTGATCTGTTTTGCAGCTGGATGGGAGACAGCCAAAAAGTGAGTACCATGCCAGAAGGAAGAGAGAAATCCAAAAATTGTGTGTTTCCTTCAGCCAGTATTTTTTTTCGATAAATGATGTTTTTTGGGGTGAAGTACTAATAAAATGGACATGTCTGAATTCTTGAAAATAGAAGGTGCCTCTTTCTTAATATTTCATGTTCAGAAGAACAGAATTTTGATTCTGTTCCTTTTTATTTTTTTTTTTTTTTGGTGTGTGTGTGTGTGTGTGTTAAATAATTAAAGACTGTACCAAAGAGTACCCTCTCCACTACTAGCTACTTCTAAGATAAAACTATTCTGGGAGTTTCAAGTATCAGCATTGAGTGCTTGAACCAAGAAGCAAAACTTCGTTTCCATGGCAAATAGAAGCATCTCACAGGCAACTGGGATGCATTTTTTGAACCTGTTTAGCATTAGCAATGTTGCACAGAGTCACCTTGGTTATTTAAGCCCTTGTAGGGCACAGAGCTGTCATGGCAGCTTTTCTTTCATCAGGTTAACTTTAAGACAGGATCAGGGAGATGAAACTGTAAAGATTTTGCAATTTTTAATTAAGAAATTGTGTAAGTATATGAACAGCCACATGATGAACAAAGTAACCAGACATGAAAGAGTTTATGTTTACACAATATGTACAGGAATAAAAGGAGTCATATAAGGAGAGCGATACCTCACTTCAACCTACTAGAAAACAGTGTATCCTGAATTACCTCTCCCTGTGCTTTCATGAATACCCTCTTGTTTATCACCAGCATCTTTATCAGAATTACCAGCAGAGTTGAGCCATACAAAACTGCTGTTGAAAAAAGGAGGACATTGTGAATTGCAAATGGTATGGCACCTTGAGAACAGACATGTTTTCTGACAAATTAGAAAAATTACATGGCCTATGCATGCTGAAGGAAATGCAGAAATGACTGGAGGAATCTTTCTTGAATTATTTGAGAACTAACTCCAGAATTAGTCTGGGTTCATGAAGTGTAATTGAGATTACAAGCTCAGAAGATTTCTTCACACTACTTTGGCTGTTGAATAAGCATGAGTATATTCCCTTTTTCCCTCACTGACAATATCATTGACCAATCTGGAATTATTAAAAGGTTTCTCCAGCATTAAATACAACCATTGATATTGTTAGCATCTTTTCAAAAAACACCAAAAAAATCTTCTCATAGGAAGTGCCTTAGTTTGTAAAAAGCCATTTCTCAAATGATATTATGGTTGTAAACTTATATATCTTTTAACAACTTCCTATACAGATGTATTCCAGCTGCTGTTTCATCAGAAAGCACCAACTCCAGTGACAAGTATATCCTTAAATGTGGCTTTATTTCAGTTTCTTCTAACTAAAAATGAGGGCATCTGGCATTACCCAGCCACATCATTTGTTACAGAATCATAAAAGGATCTCTGCATCCTGTTGCACAGAGCTGGTATTGAGATCTCTGCCAGTTACAAAACATGCTGTTTTCTTTAAACATATAAATTAGACAAACACAGAACAAAAATTGTTGAAAATATGAGAGCCACAATAATAAATCTCTGATACCATTTTTATAATTGTGGCATATTGGATTTCAGCTGGAAAAATACAGATTCCTAAAAATATCCATGAATTTTCATACATGCATTCCAAAATTTCAATTGCTCTTTAAGAAAGTAGCAGAAATACCCAATAAAGAAAAACTGTTTTAAAAATATTTTATATTATTATGGAAATGTGCAGAGAAACATCAAAGTTACTTTTCAATAATTTAAAGATGTAATGGGTTTTTTTTGCAGATTTTAAGCCTTGATCTGTCTAGAAATACCTATGTTCTGTGTATGCTTGGTTTCATACACTATGCATGTATTAGTCAGATTTCACTTTGTGAAAAAAAACGTAAATAATTTTATGTTTGTCTGATTAAATTACACATATCCTCTCTATGTATCTACATTTTAAATTTTAAAGGTTATGTATAATATTTTGTCCAATTATTATGACAACTGAGAATTATATTACATTGATGTTAGGGTGCAACATAATTTATATTTTTATTATATATAAGCCATGAAAATACACTTCTAAAAGTTACTGTAAGAATGTAACTCTTTTAAAGGTCAATCATATGCTTTCAGCAGTACTTTTACTCTGTAGTTTTTTAAATAAAAGATTTTATTTAAAATCTTAGTTAATGTAAGGATTTAGGAATAGAAAAAACACTTTTTCAGAGAATTGAAGAAGACAGTGTATGCTGTTACTGCCTCTAGGCCTAACTAAAGATGAAGTATGAAATATTGAGTGAACAGAGCTTCTCAAATAGCACAGACTGGATTTTTCAAATCCTACAAAATCTTCTAAGAACAATGCTAAAATAATGGGAGGCCAGACTGCTGGTAAAACAGCCAGCAGAGGACTCTACCTAACCTTATCTCATCCTTCAATTAGACCCATAGAAAGGGCACTCAGTCTTTTTATATGTTTGTTGTAATCTACTTCACAATGCTAGATGTAATTAGGCTTCGCAAGTATAGTAATCCTACTTTTTATTTTTATTTTCACTGGACTTTTGGTAATAATTTTACAGCCTTTGTAAAAAGACTAAAATTCTTCTGTAACCCTCAACTGATCAGCATCCCACCATTATAGAGAGTCGGCCAGTTTGTCAATTCTGGGATCATAGCAACACTCTTTGAGGGACAAAATCACTGCAAATACAGTACAACTATGGCAATTGAATAGAAAGACTCTCTCTATGGGAGTGTTTCCCAGAAAAGGTAAAAGAAACTTGTGACACAGAAGTAGAGAAATTCATACCTCACTGAATTGGGCTGAGAGCTATAACTTTCTAATCCTTTTGAAATGGACGGTTCAACTCTGAGACTGTCTGTTACCAGATCAATGATTTCTTCCAACCCCAGTTCCAGGTAAGTGCTTCATCCAGTCCTCAGCTCTGCTGTGAGATGAAAAAAAGAAAGCATTGTTCTTCCTCTTCATTGCTTTCACAGAGAAGACACCAAGGTCTGGAAAGGAACACAGGGAACCAAGATCCCAAAGTGCCATGAGACACTCAGCAAACAGCAGGTGTTCACTGAACTGGTTTTGTCTCTGCTGCCAGAGGGTACATCCATCAGTCTCCATTGGGATCTGTCCTAGAGCTCATCTGGTTCAGTCTCGGATTGTTTTCTTTGAAAAACCCTGCTTGGACACAGTAGCCCATGCAGGCCTTACCAGACTTTTTTGGGAAGGCATGAGCCCATTTTGCCCAAGTCCAGTGCAGAGCAAAAGCTTCCAAGGTTATGAAGGTCTCAGCAACTTGGTGCATTTTCTAAAGGGCAGAGCAAAATACTGGTTTTGTGCTGGTATCAGCCTCTCAGAGACCTCCCAGATCTCACCTTGCTGCCTTTATGACATGGTAGTTGCCATTTGCCGACATAGCATTGATCCACAGATTGGTTTGTCGTCCTGAGTCTGACAGAAAATGTTTCAGAAAAAGGTGTACAAAAACCCAGAATGAACAGGTGCAGAATAATCTCTGTGAGGGTAATATCAACCTAACTTCCACTAACTGGTAGTTCTCTTATGCTCTTGCAAACTAGAAGTATATCCTGTACATTACTGATCCTGTTTAATTAACTATGAATGTTCCCATTATCTGTATCTAATCATTTTTTAAACCCTGCTAAGCCATTTGCTTCAATTATCCTTTAGCAAGCAGTCCTAATAGATAATTACACAGTGCATAAAGAAAATTTCCTTTAAGTCATGGTTAAACGTGTTGTTTCCCAATTTCATGTGCCATCCCTTTTCTCTTCTCTTATGAGACCCATGAAAGGACTTTCCCAATTTACATTCCATTTAAATTTCCAGTATTTTGTCTCTGTCACTTAGCCTCTCTTACTTGTCTCCTTCCTTGCATGAACTATCTCATGCTCTCATGATCCAGAGGTTTCTACATAATCCTCATGATTTTAGCTCATCGGCACGAAACCCCTGTTTAGGCTTTCTTTTGCTTTGCTTTTTTGTTCTTAGATGTGACTACCATGATTTGGCATACTCTGAGTTTACATAGCCATATTCTCCTCCATCTTCTTGTCTATCTTAGCATTGTTTGATTTTTACTACTGATGTTTCATGCTGAGGAAAGATTTTCATTACAGCTCAGATGGTGAAAAAAAAAATGTTTTTCCTGTATCTTGACAGAGACATTTGTTCCCAGCAGTCCCTAGAAGCTCTGTTTAATCCAAAATAGATAACATTATTTTTCATACATAGCTACAATTATAAAAATACTGTGACAGGCTTTAACAAAAATACTTTGGGTCTCAGGACTGTGTGCTTATCTATTGAGGAGGGTTTGGAATTTTTCAACAAAACATTTTTATATTGAAATGTAACTTCTATTTCCACCCTTCTAGAGAAACATTTGGTGGTAACCTTTCTATCTGTATTAAGTTCACATGAAATTATGACAAAAATAAGTGTGTTTTTCTGTGTAGTCACATAAGAACAAGAGAGGGAGGGAGGCAGGGGAAGCAGAAAGGGAGAGAGGGAGGGAGGAAGTTTGCCAGTGCTATAGATCTGGGTCTGTTCCCCAGGATGAAGAGTGCTGACACTCAAGACTGTTCTGAGTGCTGAAATCCATGGATGTGTGCTTGGATTTCCTGTCTACTAGGACCTCCTGGCATTTCCACAAAAATAGTTAAAAGGATCCAAGCAGCTCAAACATCAAATTTTCATACAAAGTGAAATTCTCTTTTATTTTTTTTCAATGTCAGTCCCATCCCTTGAAATCTACTGTTATCCTGAGACTTTCAGAAAGAAACATTTTCTTTTCAATTGGTTTTCCCTATTACAATCATCACAGTATTTTACAGTCCTGACTACCAGTCCAATTAATGAACTAGTTAATGAAGAACTGGTTTCTCTAGTTTTGATCTCATAAACATCCCCTATGATATTTTTGAAAGAAACATATAGCATGTACTGCCATCATATTGACAGGTGCAGAAACTGATTTTAGTACTCTATCATTTCTACCCTTTTTGCTCATATACCTCAGAACTTCTACCCCAAACCTAGTCACAGAACAGTGTTAGATCTCATTTTTGAGTGTTAGCTATTATTTGTAAGAACATAAACTTCTGCTGGCAACCTTCTTGGATTTCTATTAGAGATACATTTCAATGGACATTTTGATTTTTATATGCTTCAGGGACCAGATTGACAAATTATTTTTTTGATTGCTTTTGCTTTGTGGCTGACTGAATAAGAATTAAGGGAAAACTGGCAAGGTATGTGAGTTCATGGCCATTTGGTTAGAGGGCTCTACATGGAGTAACAGTACAGCTGGCAGCAGAACTGACATGATTCAATGAGTCTCTGCTGCCAAAAGAGAGCTCAGCACCAGAGATGGCAAAAGTCTGCCCCAGACATATGATACCTTTCAAATAGGAAGTACCCTGAGAGGAAGGGGTGGGAGGAGGGCAAGCAGCTGCTGAGAGTCAAGAAATTATAGATCAACCAGCATATATAGCTCATGACACTAGCTGTCTGGAGGTGGTCAAATGTTGATGGAGGTGGGTCTATTACAACCTTAATTTGCTTTTGCTAACAGCCATGCCAAAGATATCTGTAACAGGAAAACAAAGCAATTTGTAGTTGTACTGCTATGGAAACCTGAGGTGTCCCATGATTTTTCAGACACCTAGGCAGTACTTTACAAATACATTTACTGTGTGGACTGTGTAGACTCTCTAATCCCCTGAACACCCCCAATCTGCATACTTCGGAATACTGAAGGAATTTCCATAGTGCTTTTTGAAGTTGTACTTGATAAAGAACAAGGACAAAAGCTGGTATTTATGACCCTACACGTGTAAGGCACCTCCCTCTTTCCAAGGGTATTGTCACATGTTGAGAGGCCTCCATGAGCACGGGCTCAGCAGGTTTCACCTGGTGCATTCATGTAGTGCACGTTTGGTATTGCTTTGTGCAGGTTTTTAACACCTGTGTAACAATACTACTGTTCAGCTCTGACCTGTCAGGGCAGTTCTGTGTGCAAAGATGAATGCCATGTTCCCTCCATATCATGTTGGGATTCTATCCCACAGCGTTACTCTGTAGTTCACAATAAACCTCTGCCCTCAATCACTCAAGATTTTGGCACAGTGTGTCTTTATTGTCTCAACAGTGGTGACTGTTCTCTCATCTCTACAAACACACAAATGCAAGCTTAAGTTGAAATTTGTCTTTCTAGAGAGGAGCTAATGAAGGAAGATTTCATCTTCACTGATGCTCTGCTTGCTGATCTCACTCTTGAGAGTGCTAAAATGAAGATATGAGAAGATGAGCTTCTGGATGCTGCATATATTATAAACAGCACAAAACTTGGCTAACTGGACTTCAGAAGCCAAATCAGCCAAGTTTTGGAGCTCTAAACCCTCATGTAATTTGATAGGAGCACACTGTCCTCTAACTCCAGCCTTTTCAGGTGCAGCCCTACCTAATCCCCGTGTGAACAGCAAACCAGCATGCTGCAAGTGGACACAAATTCTGGATATCAACCAACTCCACACCAGCTGGGTGCACTCAGTATCTGCATCTGCAGAGCTAGCAGGCCCTCTCAGGTGTAGATCTTCTGACTGTGCTTCCTGTGGTTTTCCAGGCTCAAAGGTACATGTGGCCGAGTTTGCCAGAGCACAACCTGCAGTTCTCCCCATTCCTTATGCATGAACCTTTCTTGCCAGGGGTGAGCAAGTCACAGCTCTAATCCCTGATTAAATCTGGCAAAGTGACACAGAAGAAAGCAACCTAAACTTAACTGGAATTTGCTGACTGCTGAAAATCATATACATACATTCATGCATGTCATATTAAAATTCTAAACATTCTTTTGATATAGAGCACTGAAGAATTACTGAAATTCTCCTAGTGTGACTTTTGCTCTTTCTTTAAGTCCAGACCTCAGAGCTTAGAGAGTGAATCCTTTCTGCTCAAGCTCTGCAGCCACATCTGGAAGGTGTAATATTTGCTCAAGTATTTTCTGTTCACAGTCAGGAACTGCATGTTCTGGCTATCAATGACCACTATTTTCCTATTCCTACAGTTTTAAATAAGGAAAATAGAACAGGTGCAACCCAGATTTTGAGAGTAAAGCTGGGGATTGCTGTGACATTAACACATGGAAGTATCCCAATTTTCTTGCTGAAATAATCCATTGGAAAAAAAAACAAAACCTTAAAACAAATGAAACTCTTTATTTATATCCAAGTAAGATAATTAAAAAGAACAATAAGGTAATGGCAAAGAAAAGATAGATGAAGGCATTGAATGGAAAAATGGCATGGAAAAAATCTAGCATTACTCTTTCAGACATCCAAGGTGTGGGAATCTTGGATGTCTGAAAGGTTCAATTTCCTCCTTCGTCTGGAAATATTTGAACACTTTTCTCTCCATAGAGAAAAAAATACTCATTCACTTATTCAGGGAGAACAAAATCCTGGATATTTTAGCAGGAGTTTCTGCATGGCTCCAGATAATAGGGGTCAGTGAACGTTTCAGGATCCCATATAGGTAGGAAGACCTCAACTCTCAGCTAGAGAGACACATCACTTATTTCAGAGCATTCACTGCTTGTGGAGCTTGAGGTCTGAGCGCAAATCCCCTTTAACAGACAATAGAGATAAAGGTCTTACTCCTGGATAAGGAGTGAAAATCAATCAAATGTAATTTCTTTTCCTAATTATAAATATAGGAATCATTAAAAATATCAGAACTCTCTTTTTGTACTCAGATACAGTTCCTTAATTTTTTAAAATTTATTTTAGTTTTCAACTGTAGGTCTACTTGTGTGCGTAATGGAAGAATTTTTCCATGTGAAATTTTTGTCACTTATTCAGAAATGAAGACAGAATGAGCTCTTATGCCAAAGTGGATGTTGACTAGTTGTTCAGTCAAATACAAGTGATTTCTGGGAACACCAAACTTCTATCATTTCAAAGCAGCTACTAGGCTTCTCCTGGAATAAAGCAAAGTCAGCTATCTTAAATACTACTATTCACCTGTGAACATGCACTATACTTTTGTTTATAAAAGAAAAAGCTATATGTCCTGTATAACACCATAAAGGACCCAATAAAGGGTAATGACGATAGCAGGGCTGCCAGAAAGTGCCAAGCAAATGAAATGTCACAGTTTATGGGTTCTGAGTGACATTACTAGGCATGTGTGCTAGTTAATGCCTGCAGCCTGGGCTCTTTGACTCATTCATTGACTAAACACAGTGTGAGTCATTAACCTTTCTATTTACACACACACACATACGTACGTACACACACATACACACATACATGTGCATATACCCACCCTGAACAGCCCGGCTTCTAAAAACTTCTGAGCTGCAAACATTAATAATTTATTTGTTCTGGCAGCTACAGGCACTATTTCCTTCTAAGTATTTCATAACATCTCCTAAAAACCTTCTCCTGGCCTTTCTCATCAATGGGAATTGTTCTGCAGGCACACCCACGCACGCACACGCACACACACATACGCAAACACACGCAGAGTAAACTGAAAATAGCAAATATGCCATTCAAGAAGGCTGTCATGGAAATAAAATTCCAGGGCACTGGGCAAGTATAATAAAACAACAAAAGGTTGTGTTTTTACATTGGCTGCCTTGTCCTAGTTCTCTCTGCTTGTTACAAAAACAAACACACAGAAAAAGAATAAGCCAAGGAAGGTGAAATAGCTTGTGAAATATTTGTCAATGCAACTCTTTCATTAGAGAAAATAGTTAAAATAATTATTTTCAAATGTGGAAATACTTTTCTTGGAAAAAAAAAAAAAAAAAAGAGTAGGCACCTCACCAGCTTTGATATATTTCAGCTGAGGACTTAGATCAAACATTAAACCTTCAAGTGTCTTGTTTCACCTAAGGTGGTCATGCATACTCAGCATGGATTAAGAACCACAGATTAAAAGGTATTTGTGTGCTTAACTCTTGTATAGTCAGGAGCTCATATACTTTGAAGAAATACGTAAAATTGAAATGAAAAGTCTAATAATAACTAAAAACACCCTAATGTGCATCTCTCTGCCAATTCTAGCATTATTTCTGAAATCACTTCAGGGTAATTGGTTGTCCTGTCAATAGGAGCTGGATAGTGTATTTGAATGAAGAAGAGTCATAAAGTACCCACTGCATGCACGAGAGATCCAAGGAGAAGAGGAGCACAGGGGCTACTCCTGGGAGGAAGGAGGGTGTTTTGACCAAGGGTCTCATTGCTTCATCATGAGAAGAGAAAGAGACATGAAAAGCCAGAGCTGGGGTCTGCAGCCTCCTTGCCTAACACCAGGTTGGCATTGCCCTCTGGCCTCAGCTTCTGCACAGACTCAAGCATTGAGTGTTGTTCTTACATGGGCATCCTCTCAAAGCTGCCTCAGAGCCATGAGCAGTTGGCTGGGAGAGAGAGAGAGAGGGACAGAAAAGAATGTTTCCTTCAGTAGGCGGCTCATCCTGTCTTCATTTAGTGTTCAGAGAGACTCCTGTCATGAGGCTGTGGATAGCCTACATGAAAAATTCCTGGTATTTTATTAGCTTGAAATACTCTTTCTTTTTTTAACTGGTTAATGTATTTAAAAAAAAATTACAGTTTTACAGAGGAAAGCTGCTCTGTGTATTGGTCTTTGTTAATAATGTTGTAGGTTTACTTGAGCATTAATAATTGCTGTTGTTTATTGTTTATTTGCAAAATAGAGAAGACAACCCCTTCATTTCTCACAGAGGTGCAGTGGCACCTAATGAATTCTTGTGTTGCATTTTCAGCTGCAGATTAAATGCTGTACATACTGAACCAGCATAGCCATTTCAAACACTTTTCTGGAGTTCTGAAGATTCTTATGGACCATTGTTCTAAAAGCACCCTAGGGCTGTGACAGTGAATGAACAGACACAGGAGGTATAGATGTAGCTGGAAGAAAATTATCAGCTTTTATCTTTTTACCAAAAAGCAATGCTTCTTTTATTTTCCTGTTTCACAAATCCAGATGTTATTTCTTGTATCTTTCTTTAATGGATCTCAGTGGATATCACTGTTGTAGGTTCCAGTTTCTCCTACCAGGCTGTATTTTCTCTGGCTACCATTCTAACAGCTGATAGATGGATAGAAGGAAACCTAATTTCTTACCCTGTCTAACATCTAGTCTGTGCATCACCATGGATTCACACCACACACCTACTCTCTTTTTCACTTTATTATGTTAGGTAAGTAGTTGAGTCTACTCTAAGCATTAGCTCAAGGGACCAGAAAGAACAGTGATTATTTCTAAATAGGATTGAGGAATTTGGCAGACATGAAGAACATCTGTAGTTATGCTTCTGTCCCCTGCTTGATGCTCAAATTTATGCTGCCTGTGATTGCCTGGAGGAACAGGAAAGCCTCCATGGCACACACCCAGTTTATATCTGGTCAGATAAGTTTTGGTGCTTTTGCTATTTTGGCCATGGCAAGAAACATGAAGACTGATGGGCAATTTCTGGAACTGCATGTTTCCGTGGAACTATTAGCCAGAGAGTAGAATTCCTGCTGTTACAAATATAACAGGGGGAAGAAGTGTGCTGTCAAAATGAATTAAACACAGCTCTGGTTTAATTAGCAAAGTGGACTGCACTGCTACTATCCAAGACTTTCAACTGAATATGCACTTTAAGTTGCACAGTCTAAAATAGAAGAAGGCCCCTTCACTTGAGCAAATGAATATGCAGGCCCCAGCTGGAAAGAGCAGAAGCACAGCACCCCTGCCAGACTGCTCAGAGACCATATTTTACTCACCTTCACTTCCAGCCTACAAGAAGTGCAACAAAGATGCTTTGAGGAGGGAGCTACTGCCAGTGGGCATGCTTAGTCCTAAAGCCTTGACTGCAGAGCACAGAGGGTCTATCAGGAGTCCCTTTGGTAGGGAGCCCCTCAGAGAGCTAGACAATAGTGGCACAGGGATTGGGAAAAAGTCTAGCCTTATCATGGAAAAAAATATTTTTGAAGGTCATATAAGTACTTGTGCACCCCTACATTTGTCTACAGCATGCCACAACTGCACCTTGGAAGTAAGACTTTGCCCAGCACTGACTTCTGCCTTGTGCCCTACTGAAGCTTTTGATTTTGTCCTTCATTAGGAATAAAATAGTGTCAGAGTCCAGGTTTCAAATGTTTATATTGGATCTTCCAAAAGACTTGAGTTGAGTGAAGGGAAGTTGTGGTTGAATATGTTCTCTTCTAATAACTCACTCTGATATGCTCTGATTTTACAATATGGGCAGTATTTTGTACTGCACTCTAGCAGGCAGTACATGATTCAAGGACAGTAAGCATGCTTTGCTTTCCTTTTGTATCCATGACTTACATTTCTGTCATTCAAAAAACTGAATAGCAAAATGTATAAGATACATAAAAAGCAGCAAAAAAATTTTTGTATTAATTGATAGAATGATAGGGAGTTGAGCCGTACAAGCGAAAGTGTCTGATGAAATGAAACTTTGGTCATGTGAGCAATTCAGTCTAAAATAAAATCAGCCTTTCCTTCCTTAGTTCACCATTTCATGGAGAGCAATTAATGAGGCACAGTGTGCAAACATTCCTGAGTATCATTCATCACCTGGCTAATCTGCCTGCCAACCTGCACAGCCATACCTTTCCACTAGACATTTCCTCTCTCTTCCTAACTTCCCTCTCTACCCTGACTAGATCCCTTGTTTAAGGGAGTGGATATCATGGAAGCAAGAAAATAAATTAATAAGATAAGGAAATGAAGGAATAGTTTCCTTAACAGTGCAGATGTATTAATTTACATAAACAGTCAAGGTACGATCAATGACTTTTCACAGTTGACTTTTTTTGACACCATCACTACAAAGGTTAATCCTAATATTTTTATGTGAAGAAATGACTTCCAGTGTTCTATTTTAGAATTTGCTAATCCATCCTATAACTCATTTTACAGATATACACAAGGACAGAAAGCTTTTTATATTACTGCTGGATCAGGAAAGAATACCATCAACAGCATTAGAAACAATCTCTGTAGACATTGGACATGGCTTTTCCTGAAGTATAAGATATTGGCTGCTGCCTCTTAAAAAAATGACATTTTAATCTGTCAACTTTTTAAAATCTTTCTGATTTCTCTCTGGTATAGTATCTTCACCATTTGTTTTCCTCACCTTATCCCCAACCAGGTTTTCTGAGAGAATAAATGGGAAATGGTTAATATTCAACTACAAATTCAGAAATAGTCTCACACTTGAAGCACGTGTATAAGGGGTCTGAAAGGAGTCAGAGAAGGTTCAGCTGCACAAATGGTTATGTCAGTAATCTCCCACACCTAAGAGGAGCATCTGTTTATGTAGAATATCCCTTTATAGACATGCTTACTTCCATTCCTTAGACATCTGATAACGTCCTACATTTCAGCATAGGAAAGAAGTGACTGTTGCAAACAATAGGAGAAGGAGAAGGATGATGAGCAGATTATTTCTAAGCACATGGCTTAATGCAGATAAACTATAGGAATCCAAATCAAGCAGAGCTCAATTTCTTATTCACTAATTAATAACAGGAATACTCACTGCCATTGGAAGCTAGTGGCTTTCCCCAGAGTTGTGGTACAATATGGTAGGATGGGTGCTCAGGGAAGAGCAGGTAGAAGGCAGCTTCCTGAGTTATACTGGGAATGTGCTCCTTAACCTGTTCAAAAAGGGAGGAGAAAAAAACAAGGGCACCAAAGATGACTTACCAGCACAGCAGGGCACTGATAGCACAAGGAGTTAAAAACTGGATTTGCTTTGATTTATCTCTCCTATGGCTCTGCCAATCAACCAGCAGTGCCTGCATGCCCAAAATGACTTCTTTGTGTCCTAGGTGGAGTGCTTGAGCCTCGTTTGCCTCAGTGCACATGTGGCTGGACTTTGCCAGCAGCTTCCTGCAAGGCCTGTGGCTATCAAGGGACTCTTCACCCCAGGTACTACTGTTAACAGGGGAAAGAGAAAGCAGCATGCAATACTATTTCTCATCTGCCCTGCTGAACTCTGAACTGGCATTTACTCTTCCTTGTTTTGCAGAATATCACTCAGGCCTGGATAATACCTCCTTACTTTATCCAAATATCTGATTATCTGGTTTGCTGTCACCCTTTTGCTAGCCTGAAGACTTTTCTCACCTACATATAAATTGGACATGATGATCAATTAAGGATTAAACATGTCTGATTGTAAATTCATTTGTCAGGCAAGGCATTTCAGGATATTTTGGTGCCTCATAGTCAGCAAAATCTCAGCAATTATTCATCTTGAAATATTAGAGTACCTTGTTTCCAAAGTAATGTATCAAAAGATCAAAATCAAACAAGAATCTCCTATTGAGCATCACATATTAAGTGTAAAAAGATATATTAAGCTTGAATATTTGTGCTTAATGGTTGAAGTAGATAAAACTCTTAACTCTGAGTTAATCCCTCAGGTGTGGAGAAAAAAGTTTGATGTGATCATGCAGCTGAACCTCAGGCAAACATCTTGTGATAATGCTTTGATGCTAATCCAACTGGAAGATATGAAGTAGTAAAGAGGAAATGCCAGACACCACACTGGAAAGTTTTAATTTCATGTTGTATTAATTCTAATTCCATGTGAAAGATTTGCTTTTAAAATGTGTCTCCTAAACAGAGGTAGCAGAGTTGATTTAAACTAGAGCCCTTTTTTACACTTTGGTGAAATAAAAAAATCCAGTTCATTTTTTTTCTATGTTCAGTTTCAAAAGCATAATTGAAATTGAGAAATTTTATAAAGCACATAGGTCCAATGGGATAAGTTTAGTGTCTCCAGTTACTTAGATTGCTTCTGTTCAAATTTTTTCAAACTACAGGACTTCTGGGAGACATCTTCTTGGATTGCTTACTGCCAAATAATAATAAAAAAGACCCTCTACATATAAATAATAAGGGAGGTTTGGCATCAAACTTGGCCTTTTTGGACACAGTAGAAGTCATCCAGCTTTAGTGCAGCATCATGTGTTCAGGGGAGGCAGCCCACCAGTCATGTCCTTATTGCTGACCTGTGGGCGCTTCCAAGTTCCCAGGTCCAGATACTAACTTTTATATTGGTGTGGGTCAGATGCTAAAAAGAATCCCTATATTCAAATTCCTCAGAAGAGAAAGTGGACATAGAAAATAGATCAGGGATCCTGTCTGTATTGCATCAATTTACAGTGTTGCATCTCAGCTATAAGGGCAGAACACCGACACACAAAATCTTAGCTTGTCTCCCCATATCCTCCAAAAAGTGAGGAAAGAGCTCTACATGGACACTGGGGCTTGAAACAGTTGTGCAGTTTTGAAGAGACCTCCCTGCTTGCCTCAGTTCCAACATCTTGGTTCAAATGGCAGTGTGATTTTGGTGCACACAAGTTAAATTCCTCTTGGAGGAAACTAAAATGAGATTAACATTTCAAAAGTGCTCCAATGCTCCATGGAGACAGTGGGTTTTGAGCCAGGGTGTGGGCCACATTGCCACTAGGTGTTATATAAAGTATCTGTGCTGTGAGGAGGCTCTTGACTCTTTCACAGATCCCATAAAGCATCTCTTCTGACATTCAAATGAGCAAGTGTCATCTCTGTTTTTCTATTTATCAACAACTGTTATACCTCAGCTATTTTTGCAAAGACATTTCATCTTCTACAGAGGCATCCCTGGGTCTGCTACCTTTCCTTCTGGCTACCAGTCCAACCCTGCCATGGTTTCCTTTTCCAGCTTGCAATTGTTTTTTGTGTGTTAAAGTATCAGACATCTGCCCATTCTCCTGGAAGATTTAGACACTTGATGAAATGACATCTTTTGTCAAACTGTGAGATGAAGAGGGTGAAATTTTCTTGGATAGTTGAATAACATAGTGGCAGTATCAGCAGGCTGCTAGCAGTGTTGCTTGAAATTTGAGAAGAGAAAGATAGTTTTTTTTAAGAAAATAATCACCCTGTGAGGACAGGGGAAGGTCTGTGTCCATCGCAGACAACTTTAAAAGTTCTGTGACTGGGAGTCCCCCACAAAGTTGGCTGCTTGTTTGAACCTCCACAGCCCTGTGTCACAGTGCCACCAGACCAGTACTGACTTACAGAGCCCACACCTAAACCTTGCAGGAGGCATGTGAGCATGTGAGGACATTCAGAGGAGCTTCTGCTTTGGCCACTCCCACCATGACTTGCAATAGTCGCCTTCTGTCCAGGTTAATTGGAGCGTGGGTACAGTTTCATACTCACATCTCCATGCTGGGAAGAGAAGGAGTGAATCTCTAGCAAATGTATTACAGGTATGTATTTGTAGCTGTGGTTTACCATATTGATAAAATGATCTGACCACTTTGCAAAGTATTCTTCAAGGTCTGAAATCTGCCAGAGTATTTTTTCATGCAGCAATTGTCTCTACACCCAAAACTTTTCATCCAGTGCCACTCAGCAGGAGCATCTAGCTCAGTCCAGACATCCAGGAAAGCTGTGAATAGAACACTGTATGGTGATTCATCCTTAGCTTACTGTAAACTGACACTCTTGCATGGTCCCTTCCTGCAGGCACTGGATTATCACCTGAAGATGTAGATATGGTGCCATTCACAATAACACCACTGCTCCCACTTCTGCCCTCAGTCATGAGACTGAAAAGCACATGCTGGAAGGCTTCCCTGTATTTACAACACAGAGATGTTACTGGGGTAGCAGCTGGCTACCACTCCTCTCCATCTTTCCTCCACATTCCCTTAAAAGGGCCAGAATCTCAGGAGCAGGAGAAGTGACAGCAACAGCATCTCCCTCACCTTTCTTCAGAGCCTCAAGCTCAGGTTCCTGGAAAAAGGAGGAGAAAGGGACTTAGAGAGGAACCTATACCCAGCAGTGTCAGGAAAAAGCTCTGGACAGCAGAGTGACTGCTTGCCTCTTTCCAACAGACAATTACAGGCACTCTGTTGCCATTTTTGTTTGGCCATGTTTACCAGTTTTAACCAACATTGTCCCCACTGAGCTGTGTTACAACTGACAAGTGGCAGGGATGGGTTTTTTCCCCACTTCCTGCATCTCTTCCTGGTCCTTGCTGCTAAGTAGTTCTTTCTTGGCCATGTGGATTTTCCCCCCAATTTCCCTACCACACTGATCTCCTTAGAAGTGGTAAGGCCTGTCAGGTCAGAAGATGATCACCTATGCTAACCCATTTCTGCTTAGATACAGGCATTTCACCTTGTACTAAAGCTCAGAGTCATCCTAGCAGGTGCCATCTTTTTTTTTCCCACAGGATAAGAGCAAGGTGCCTGAGAAGGGTCTGTGGGTTATAGGTATGGATGACCCTTCCCAGCTTGGGAAGGGTATTGTGGTTCCTTGAGTAACTGTGTCATTGTGGAAAGCTTGGCCCCTGAGAGTTCATGTGTAAGAGGGCCAGCACACAAAGCTGGGACTCCAACTTTAAAACCCCCTGGGGCAAGGAATTGGGGCAATTTGTGAGACTGGAAGTCTCTGTGAATCTAACATTTGAGGCAAAAGCCAAGGCACAGAAAAGATGGAAGATTTTTTTCCTAAAATTTGAAAAGAATGAAGGAGAAGTAAGACAGGGTTTTGTCTGACATGGGAGGAGAATCTTCCTGCTGAGGGGTCCTTTCTCACTGCTCCAGACCAGCTAGATCTACTACTGCAACCTTTATTGATCGTCACATCCCCAAGCAGTTTCAACCAACAGAACCTTCAACAAGCTTCTCTCCCACCACTGTGTTGCTGCCAGCTCCCTGCAGTGCCACATGCAAGCAAACCACCCTCAAGGCCCTCTTCTCCTGTCAGATCTTTGTTAAGTAGCAAAAAACACACCCACACACCATCCTTTTCAGCTGAATCCCATGTATATTCTGGCTGCTACATCCCCCAGAGCAGCTACTCCAGGAAAGACCTGTGAGGGCAGGAGACTCATCTCAGGAGAGTGAGGGTGGTTTCCTGAGACTTAGTGAGTCAAGGCACATACTGATACACAGAAAAAGCCAGAGCAGGCAGAAAGCTAGAGAAGATTTAACTAGAGTAACCATCTTTGCTGAAAAGGAATAGTGTATTGAGGGGCACTGCTGAGAAATTGAAGCTCAACACTAAGGCTACAAAAATCCACTGTAGCCTCTTCCAGAGGAAGAGTGAGGACTAAGCAGATCTAAAAGACACTTTGAGATATTTCTTTTCTTTTTTAAGCTTTATGATTTCCATTATGAAGTTTAATTTCTGGAAAAGATGGGGACATGTAAGCATCTGGTTTCAGATGTTCTCCATCCATGAAGGAGCAGATAACATCCCTTGCATGCGTGTCACCAAAGGTGTTTCACGGGCATGATGTAAACAGATTGTGCACAGTTTGTTTGAAAAAACTTTCCTCAGCATTTCAGCCCAAAATCTGTTCTCCCACAATCCTGCAGGACACAGCAGGCACCCATAATTTGGAGGGCACTGTCAAAGGCTGCTTTGTGTGGCCCTCCTCCTTGCAGTGTGCTGCTGAAACACACAGCTTGCACACAGAGTAAGAAACTCACTGTACTAAAGGAGCATTCCCATGTCTGACTGTGTAGTCCTTAGCACAGGACTACACTGTCCTGTGTCCTGTGTCCTGTCATGATCCAGTCATGCATGCATGAGCAGCATTGCTACCTGGCCTGAGTGTCCTGAATGATCCTTGTTCAGCTTGAAAGATGGTGCCTGCACCCCATCGACTGCATGGCCAAAACTGCAGAAGGCATTAGTATCCTTATTCCTTTTGGCAAACTCTGTCAAGGCATCCTGGCCTGCTTTTGGCCTGAACAAGTGGTGGCAGGTCTTGCAGTTTAAGGGATCACAGCTTCCATGCACTGGGAAGCAGGGGGAAGAAGAAAGGCCCTGTCTCTCTTTCTCCCACAACACAAACAGTAATGCAGCCCCTGAATGGAAAAGGTCTCAATGATTTTGCTTATGTCAGTTATTTGCTCTGGATGTAGGAAGCAGCTGTGGAGAATGGTCTTGGAGAGCTTCACTGCACCCTGCCTGTGGTGGACTTGTCCATCCTATGCTGATTGGCCACAGACCAGACTTTGAAGTTTGTAAAGTTCCACAGGGTTACAGTTGCTTTCCTGAATACAGATATCAGCTAGCAAAATTATATGTCAGGATGTCAAGACCCTGAAGCCAGCTCACAGGAGAGATTCTTGATGGTGTCCAACTGCAGTGGAAAATATCATACCTGCTACTGGTCATCCCAAGGTGATCCCATCCCAGTAGTCTCAATTCAGCATCAGTCAAGTCTGAGCCAAGTTATCAGACAGAAATCTGGGCATGCTAGGGTCAGTTTCTGGTTGCTGTCCTGTTGGGGCACCTGCTGAAGCCACAGGACTCACTCTGTGACTGCAGCACAGAGCAGCAAATGCTGTGCAGGCTGTGAGGAGGGAAGTGAGCAGAGGTGTAGGTGATGTCTTGCACAGCATGAGCAGGAACAGAGGTGATATTTTCATGTGTTTGATGTTAGATAGATAATACTAGGAGGAACTGCTGTGAGTAGTGGCATTTATCTGCATGAGGCAGGCAGACAGAGTGGCACTTCCTAAAGGAACTCAAGATCCAGGAAATAAAAGGTCTGAAGCACAGATTTCCTCAGGAAAATTTTGAATCACACATGCAGTGGAGGTATTCAGCTGAAAGAAATCATATCTCAAGTGGTGTGACTCCAAAGTGGCTGTGAAGGATATAACATAAGAGTGTCATCAATGACTGCTTTTGCCTACCAATCCAATTGTATTACTGCAATTAATTTGCTAATGTAGCCACAGCATGACTCTATTCCATTAGCATCAGGGAGGCTCTAGTTAAGCTTTCAGGTGTACTTGCATAAGATAAAGTAGGCTAGCAGTAAGTTATATTGGGAGAGTAGAAAGTTTCTAATCTTGCAGTGAGATCCTGTTGCAGCTTTGCTGTGTGGCAGCAAAACAGAAAATATTGCTAGCTGGAGCTGAACAGGCCAAGAGGAACAAAAGTTGTGACTGACTGTAATATCATGGGACTGAATTTCTACAGCTCAGGCAGACTCCTTCAGGTCCACAGTGCCATGTACAGCTGAGAAAATCCCAAAGTCTGCTTTAGAGTCTTCCATCCTGGGCCATGGCAATAGAGGTACTTAAGGGAAGTGAGCATTTACAGCATCCTTTGGCTGCCTAGGAAGACCAGTCCAGGTCATAGACAGAATAATGAGTAGGAGGTCAAGGCAGCCTCTGGAAAATGCTTGTGTGCTCTGAAGTTGAGGTGATGCATGGCTGCCACAGTGTCACTGCAACTCTGTTCCCTCTGCTAGCTCACAGTGTTGATAGACCAGGAAGGGGAGACCAAGGCAGAAGCAGACAGCTCTGTTGTGTGTCTGTAATAACCAGGATGCCTTAGTAGTTGGCAGAAACACAGTTTCAGGAGTGGAGTTTGATTAGTGGTTTGTGAGAGCAATTATATGATATAGTTTATTTTTAGCTTCTCCTACCAGTGGGAAAATCTTCCACCGAATCTGAGGTTTTGGTGTAAAATCAGCATAATCATGTGTATTGCAAAGAAAAACAAAGTGTAAACATCCTCATATCTATGTTTATTAGTTACCTTTTCCAAAATGTGATAACAAATTAAATTTATATAAACTATGAGTATCTTTGCTGTGCATATTTTTGAAGCAAACAGTTCTCCATTTTAATTTATCTTTATTTCCTGAGGATTGACAGAAGGAAAGATATCCATACTAGGGTAGATTTTCTTAACCTAGCAAGACCAGCTACGAGACTGCTGCCTTGCTTTGTAGACTTTAATACAATCTTCTCTTAATACAGTCTTCTCTTAGCCATGCTATTTTAGATCATAGGACCTCCTATAGTTTCAATACAACTTCTTACAAGCAGCACCTTAGCTATCCTCACTAACAAATACACTTGGCATCTGTCTGGGTTCCTTGAGTCAGAGACAGATCATTATATCCTCTAATTCAGTATTTGTATCTATATGTGTATATGACAGAGTTACTGCTTCTTTTTCTTTTTTTTTTTTTTTTTGCCAGTCCATGAACTGCAGAACCAGCTCTGTTCACATGCTCATCATTAACATCTTTGCAGTTTAAGCCTTTGGGTCTAATCTTGCAAAACCTTCCTACATAGCTCTTACTCAGAGCTATCTTATTTTAAAAAATGAGAATATTTTCAGTGGCAGATTGGTCCAAAGGTTTTAAATTAGTTCTTTAAGATGGTTTCCTGTTAATTAGAGAGCAAAGAGCTCCATCTAGCTGTTTCGGGCTCAAAGATGGAGGCTGACATGAATTTATACCAAAAGAACATAGAAATATTAACAGAAAGACAGAACATACCCGGTTCTGATGTCTTATAACTCTATTTTTGAAAAAATTCACCTCTCTACAGACACTTTATCATTGTATTAATAGTAAAATAATACCAAGACTAATAAACAAAGCTACTTTCAGAAGATATTTGGAGTCAAGGGGAATCTTTCCAACCACAAATGCACATAATTTGCTTTCATTTTAAGACATAATTATCCCCAGAAGAAAATGTACAATAAATTCAAGCAAAACAGTCCACAGCTCATTTTGTTTGCTGTCTTTTGTTGCATCACCTACTCTGCACTAATAAACATCAACTGCATGGTGAACAGTTTTCAAATGATTCAGCAGAAGTTATTAATTATTCATTATTATTTCTATTGCAGCAGTGCCTGAAGATCCCATTGGGGAATTGAAACAAACAAATAAGGGCAGAGCTGGTCTGTTTGTGTGGAGCCATGGCTGGAACTCATGCTCACAAGCCCAGTCTAACTTTAAACACAGGAGTGATGTTACTGTGTAGCTATGGCAGCACAGCTCTCAGCCTGGGTTATGCAAACCATGGGAGAAGCTGAATAAATAACTGGAAGTGCAGCCTGCACTGAACCCCCTGTGCCTCAGCTGTTTGCCAGGCTGTGTCCAAGGCAGCTCCTTCAAAGCATGCCCAGATACATCTGCACTGGCAGCTCTGACCCCGGCTGCTCTGACAGATGATCAATTCACTGATCAGCTGCTGAAGTGAATAAAGGTGTCATGGGTCTCCTCTATTCTGTACCTGCTTTTTTTTCTGCTGGTGGTCACCAGCAGTGTCACAGAAGAAACTCTGCAGAAGACCACAGGCTTTGCATTTTGGCATCTTAATGTCAATTCACTGCCATCAGCTGCTGAAGTGTAAACTGGAGTACCAGCCTCTGGGCCCATGCTCTGTTCTGCTCATCCTCTTTGGGGAAATAACTTCATGCAGGCTTCTAGGGGTGACAGCATCCAAAGGTAGCCCTGTAGGCTACCCCTGAGCTCCTGTGACAGAGACTTTCAATAACAGGGGAATGAAGGAGTAAAAATCTAAAGAAGAGTGGCCTTTACCAAAAACAGCCTTTGAAGGCAAAGTATATATTGTAGTCAACACAGAATGTTATTCTCAGAACTTGTAAGAAAACATTTGTGTAAATATTTTTAAAATATCGTTGAATAAACTCTAGTTTGAGCACCATCTGGGCTGACAGAAGCAATTCATCCCTACACCTTGCCAATAGCTGTTGATCAACCTCAAAGAAAATAAATATGCAGCTATCATTGTCAAAGTGTTCCAGAGCATTAAGCATGGCAGTCACATTTCCCCCCCAGGTATTTATACACACACACATAAACTGCTGCCATCAATGCAGCTGTTGTAGATAGTGAAAAAAACAGAATCCTTGTGAATGCAAATGTTCCAGCATTGACTCATAAGAAAATACAGGCAGTACCAGGGGAAGCTACACTCAAAGGAGGGGATTCTGCCCCTCTGCTCCACTCTCATGAGACATTACCTGAAGTACTGCATGCAGCTCTGCAGTCCCCAGCACAGGTAGGACATTGACCTTGGGGAATGAGTCCAGAGGAGGCCCACCAAGATGATTAGATAGATGGAGTGTCTCTCCTATTCACAAAGATTGGGCTTTTTCAGCCTGGAAAAGAGAAGACTCTGATGTGACCTTATAGCAGCTTTCCAGTACCTAAAGAAGGTCTACAATAAAACTGAAGAGGGACTGTTTACAGACATGTAGTGATGGGACAAAGAGGAATGGCCTCAGACTGAAAGAGTGGATGTTTAGATTGGATATTAGGAAGAAAATGTTTACTGTGGGGGTGAGACACAATAACAGGTTGCCTGGAGAAGTTATGGATGCCCCATACCTAAAAGTGTTAAGGACCAGGTTGAATGGGTCTCTCAGCAATCTGTCAGGGGGCTGGAACTAGATGGTCTCTAAGGCTCCTTCCTATCCAAATAATTTTACCATTTTATGAAGTTCTCCATAGCACAGGAAGGTAGAGATGGCAAGGATTAGTTATCTGCTAATAAGAACTCTTTTATAGAAAAGAGTTTTCTAAGCTTCAACACAGTAAGATTAATTTTAGATTTGTGAAGAAGCTGAAGGACACAGCTGGAAAATGGTGATTGAGAGATAATGTTTGTCTTCTGCAACGCAAAGCTCACCAACAGAACTCAGCCACACAAACTTCATGGCAGGACTGAGATTGTTCTAGAGACTTGGTTAATTTGCCTCTGAAAAAATAAAAGAAAGCTGATCAAATCTCCAGCTGGTGCTCAATGAACTCAAAGTGTATTACAGAAAATTCAGTCTTCAATGCAGCCAGTCTCTCTTCTAAAAAAAAAAAGTAAATTAAACTTTGCTTCTCAAGTATATTTCCAACAACACAACTACCTCATACACTCTTTAGCATATAAATTATCTACTTTTTCTTCTCACAAGTGGCAACCATTTGATATTGAGAACCATGATAAAAAAAAGATAATAACAGGTTGTTTAAACCGTTAAGGAAGAATTTAAGAACTTTTAGAGCCTTTTAATTAGTCACTCTGTAGGGAAGTAGTATCTTCATTACACCCTCTGTCCTGGCCATTTCTTCATCCAGTGGAAGTACAATGCAATCTGGTTTTGTGTAAAATGTCATAGACAAAGCTTTACATAAAGTTTTACATAAAAGAGTTTTCTGTTTCTTTTTGAAGCATCTAAAGGATTGAAAATGTATACAGGGATCATATAAATATTACTGTCACTTCAGAAAAGGTTTGAAATTGCTGAGAAGCATTTAATAGTTTATATGTGAATTCTCCCTTGGTGGTATTCATATGCTTCATGTGGGCCAGAAGAAACAGAATTTAAATCATAAAAGAAACATCCTGGCTTATATGAGATCGGTTTCCACGGCATCTGGATGCCATAGGGATAAATTATATCCACTTTGGTGCTTTCTAATATACATTCAGAACAGCACCAGTGTTATTCTTGTTCCCATATATGTCCCGTTTGAAGTGTGAATGGTGACGCTACAAGGAATTTTGCAATTATTTCCCCTCTACGCCCTCAAAAACTGCAGCTGGGAGAAGGCTGCTCATCATACAAAACATGCCTGTACAATACTTACAAGCCTCTTTCCATATGCAAGTTTAATGCAAGTGAAAGGTTAATTTTTTTCAAGTAAAGGATTTGGCTTTCCTGAGCAAAACCAGTTATTTCTTATTTTCTGCAGTCGCTTACTCCTTGGCTGTGTTGCTGAAATATTTTAGTTGAAACTGTTTCTAGGTAGTGGGGTTTGCTCTGGTAGATGTTTCTAGTCTGACCTGTACACAAGCAAAGCAATTTCCCTCTGAATATCAGCTTTACTAATTTCCCCTTTGGCACACATTTTGCCATTGATTTCTAAGTTCTGTCCTGTCACACAGTGTTTCCAGATCTTCTTTACATATGGAAGGGATCATTTAAAAGAAACTGTCGATATAATTTTAAATATCTTGTTAAAGTCCCTTAGATTAATTTGAGTAAATCTATAAACTGTAGGTAAGCCTGTGAACTGAGGATTTACAGACTGGAACTATCTTCCATTTTTAGAGCTATTTCTGAATAAACTGTATTGACCTTCATTAGTGTTATGCAGTACCTGGCAGGGGTTTCAGCCTCTAGTCTGGATGAAATACAACTTTGCATGCAGTTTCCATTAAAAGCAGATAGCCAGCACCTAAGGGTGGAACTTTGTACAGTATCTCCTGTAAAATTAGCAAAGTATCTTTATAAAATATAGGATCAAAAGTAACATGGAGAAAAATAGCAAATTTAAATCTTTAAATCAAGATGATCAGGGTTGTGCTCTATTCCATGACAATTCTAAATCATGAGGATCTCTTGTAAAAAGTTTGGCTTTTTGGAACCCATTTAATCTTCCATTACATTACTGTTTTTTTATAAGGACACAAAGCTTAATACCCCTCTGCATCATCCAAACAGCTATATGGAAACACAATAAAATCTTTAGATGGCAGTATCCTTTAAAGATGGCATTATGCCCATACAAAAAGCATGTTTAGTTCAAAGGGAGCCTTTGGCTTCATGACAGTGATATAAGGTGCTTATGCCCTACATGGATCACAGAGCAGATGGAGTTGTGTGAGTCATGCTTATACACACCTGGGAATTTTAGAGGGTCCAAAAATGCAAGGTAGAACAAGAGATGTGGCAGATGGATGCAAGGTGTAAAAAATTGGAAGAAAATTTGTGATTTATTTTAATTTTTTAGCAGTTACAAACTCAGGTTAATCAGTCTGTAATATATTACTGAACAATTGTTAAACCCTACTTTCATGAGATCTTAAACAAAATATCTGTGCAATACAGAGATTATTCTTGTCAAGAACACAGCTCTGCCCCACTCTTTTTTAGACAGTCTCTAAAAAGACACATCCATTAACTAAGATACAATCCCTTCAAAATCTTTCATCAGCATTTTACTTTCAGCCCTGCAAAATATTGTTCCTCCAATGAGACCAGAGCAGGTGATGCTTTAAATGAGCACACCACAGTCTGGACACAGCTAAGACATCCAAGGGGTTTTGGTGAAGTTTTTTAACTCTTGTATTCTGGGATGAATACAGTTTGTTCAGTCTTCTTCCTCAAAATTCACAGTCACAAATATTTCCCTTACCTTTGCTTCAAAACTAGAGGAGGTGAGGGCTCTTATCTGGCCAGAAGTAGCAAGAGGTGGAGAGGGCAATGTCAACAGTGTCCCCTCCCAGCCAGCTGCTGTGGCTTTCTGCCTGGCTCATAGGCACTTGAACCCTCTCAGATCTCAAACTGCTGAAGAGAAGGGCCAGGTACCTGGCATGGTCTAATGGTCTGACCCAAATACAGGCATCAAAAGGGGAAATACACAACCCTCTAAGTCCTTTTGAGGTCTCAGAGTAAGAGTCTGAGAAATACTGTTTGATCAGTGTCTTAATAATTTCTGTATTCTTCTGCAGAGTATAAAGTTATATCCTGTTTCAGATAGCAAAGAACTGAGATGTCCAAATTACCCTCCAAACTTTAACAGGCTGTTGAGAACAGGAGGCCATACCAGTTGGCACAAAACTTCCTGGACTGATTTTGCAGTGAGTAATGTCTTATCAGCTTCATGCTGGCAGTTCCTGAAGGATGGACCCAGTTTGCCAGTAAGACAATATATCAAAACAGACATGATATTTGAAACCATGATTAAATATCATCTACTTTGCCCATTTTTTTCTCAGACTCCAACTCCAGTCTGTCTTGCACTGACTGTAACTTATCCTAACATATTAACTTTATGTCTGGTAAAAGATCTCAGAGGTACAACCCACGATGCATGAATGACAGAATGGAATGGTTTGGGTTAGAAGAGGCCTTAAAGATCATCTATTTCAAACACCTGCTGACATAGGCAAGGACACCTTCCACTGGATGAGGTAGCTCAAAATCCCACCTTACCAGGCCTTGATGCTTCCAAGACTGGGAAAGATAATTGCTCCTTGAGGAAAGGATGGCAGGTGGGAAAGAGCCAAGGTTAATAGGGAAAATTATAAGCAATGTCTGCAAAGTCTTAAGAGGGAAGAAGAAAATGTGCTCAGTCAAATAGCCCAGACTCACCTCCTCCTTATCACTGATCTTGCTGGAGAACTACTGACAGGTGCTGCTCAGTCAAATGGGATAGCAGACACACTTCAAAAAGATATTTATTAATTTAGTTATTTTACTGGAGTGGTTTTGGAGTGTCCACCTAAGCCACTCTGGTAGCTGACTGGAATGACAGAACAAAGAAATGGCATGCTCCCACTGCATGCAACAACATGGGAATGTAACCTTTTCCACGGGTGCATTTTGATCTGGAAAATGACATCTGTCTCCAGGCTATCTTGAATGCCTGGAAAGGTAGCAAAGGTACTATAACAGTCCAGGATGTGAAGTAATGTAATCCAGAAACAAGGAATTTTCAAAAGATTGTCAAAAGATTGCCTAGTTCAACCCTTTCATTCCTTCCGCTACCCCCCTTCCAAAGTTTCTTGGCTGACGTTTTTCTAACCTGCTCTTTCAAATCTCCAGATGATCAAATTTCCAGCACTCTTCCAGGGCTTGTCTCGCCATACCATTACAGTGTATTTCTTAGCATCTCATCTGTCTCTCACTTAGCACAGTTTAAGGCCATTCCTTCTTGCTTTATCAGCCATCAGCTTGGAAATAGATAAGCAGAGCTGCTTATTAGATATATGAAAACTGTTAAAATTTTCACCCTCTCTCTGCTCCTGTCTAGACTAAACAACCTTGGTACCTTCAATCTTTTCACATGGCTTATGTTTTCTGGACCTCTACTCATTTCTGTTACTTTCCTCCAGATTCTTTCCAACTGGTTCACATCTTTCCAGAAGTGGAGTGCCAAAAAATGACCTTCCAATATCTGACGCTCAGATTTGTTTGTATGAATAACATAAATTTGAATGACAAGCAGCGTCTGAACCTAATAAGTCAGTAAAATTTGCAGCATAACACAAAAGTGGTTCAAAACTGGAAATGGAAACTATGAACTTGATTTTAATTTTAACTATACAGAAGTTTTTGTTGTATATCTGAATTACTGTTATGTGTGTTTGTGTATACATATATTTACATATACACGCATGTATACTTTTCTACTAATTAATGCAAACATTTGAGACCATAGCTGCTGTTGTTCTTCCTGTTACTGATCTGGATCTATAAATAAATTTTTGAAAAGATGAAAGATTAATTTCCCAGCAGTGAAACCTTTGGCAGGTTTCCCTGATTGTTCACATATGTAATTATATTCAAAAGGACAGTTTCCATTACTGATGTCTGAAAGAAATCGAGTGTAAGCTATCATGCAATCTTCCCCCCAATGAGTTTACATTTTACTGCTAAAGGAAAAAAAACACCCCAATTAAATAACTGTTCAGTATTTGTGGGTCTTTTTTAATTAAAGTGTCCATTTTCTTCCAATTAGGAATCATATTAATTATTGAAACACAAAGGTTCTTTTTCCTGACTTTAGGAAGCAATGACTCTCTGTGAATGGTCAAGGAGTAGCAGAAAGGACACAAAGCCATTTCACCCGCTAATATGCTTGCCACTATCAAAGAAGAAAAACATAATGAATGTGCAGGACTTTGTGTACTTTTTCTTTCACACATAGTGGGTGGAAATTCCCCACTACAAAATTACTGAAATTACATCAGACTGTAACAGTTTGTTCCTTTCATGGTTTGTTTTATAAAATTCTCATTCCTACATGTGTGCTGCTTATAGAGTGTCAATCCTGTTTGTGGAAGAGTGCTGTTTATGTAATGAATACAGTTTCTGCTTGTATCATTTTGGTTTTGTGGAATAAATTGCTATGCAATAATGTTTTATAGATCAGTAATAGCCACTCAACCTTTAAAGGCTCTTAATGCTATGGCTGCAATCCACAATGCAGTGCCAACTTCAGATATACGATCTATCATTAACTGAATCTCAAGAGCCAGTTTGCTAGCAAGCAAGAAAATTAAAAAGCAAGCTTGCTTTCTGAACACTCAGCCACTGTGCAGCAGAGACATTGCAGTCCTACCCTGAAAACCAGTGCAGGTGGTCTACAGAGAATCACAGAGCCCTTGGGTTGGACAAGACCTGAGAGATCATCGAGCCCAGCCAAGCACTGCCAAGCCCACCACTAAACCATATCCTTGAGACAGTACCTCTGAAATACTGTTAGGCACCAGACACCTACCTCTACAGCCACAGTCTCATTGAAAATCCACACACACCCCAAGCTGAAACTATATAAAAAAGTCACTACAAACAGGTTCTGGATGGAACACAGATGAATGAGATTTTGGGAGAAAGAGGTATAAACTGTCTTCAATGCCAGATCTATTGCTCAAATTCTTTTTCTTTCAAAAAAGTCAATAATATTTGTTAAATCATTGTTCTTAAGAAAAAGTGAAGATCCTGAGCTTTTAATAACAGGAACATTTCCAATCTGCTCATGAAGTAATTCAAAAGTGGGCTGAAAACTTCAAGCAATTAAGGTGTTTAATAAGAACAACAGATTGTACTTACAGGTCATTTAAAAATTTTGTTATGATTCCACAAATTATAAAAGACAAAATGGTTATGAACAATGTAAATTGAAGGAATAAGTGTGGAAATTATATTTCAGGTGAGGTAAATTCTTTACATGTGTTTTGTTTAAATTGCTTCAGACCTTATTTTAAGGACACAATCCAAGAAAAACTCATCTGATTTTTTAAATGCATTTCACTACTTTTTTTTTTTTTTCTTTTTTTTAAGACTTCACCCAAATTCATTATCAGAATTCTTCAGGGCAGAGGGAGGGAAACAGAAACATTTCAAGGCAGAGGCAGATGAAGATTATATAGGAAAAAGACAAGCATAATCCGTTTCAATATGTACTTGGATTGTGTTAATATCTTCATTTTCTGAGGTAAAAAATTGAAACAGAAATCTAAGTTGATAAAAGTCATCCAGAAGAAAAAGAATGTGCCATTTATGAGTTAAAGTAAATTCCTAGTGTTATAGTCCTTGCAGTTGTCAGGTGTTGTAAAGGAACTTCAGTTCCAGATGACAACCTGAGAATAATGGTGCTCAAGCTGTCATAAATGAGGTCAGTATTTTTATTTATTTGATTACATGTTTGATCACTAAGATTTAGCTGAGATTTTCTTGTATTCACCATATTTCCTGTGTGGCTTCAGCTGTGGGAAGTGAACATGAGTGGAGGCTGAGGATTGACATTAGTAACTATTCAGATAGCTGTGTACAAAATCTCATCTGCAACTCCACTGATATTGTACCTTTGTCCTTTATATGTGTTTATATGTCCTTCTGTGCTTACTACACTTTAGTAAGCACAGAACTATTGGCAACAACAAAATCTAGGGCCATGAATGAAGCTATTATTTCCAAGTGGCAGCTTGGATATGCCAAGATAAACCTTGAAGTTCTGTTTCCAACAGACATTTTCTGAATAGATATATCTATTATGGAAAACCACTAGTCAGTTTCTCCTCCATCCCAAAAGAAATGTCAAGTACAGCTGTTTAGCCATTAATAATTTTTAAAAACATATAAAGTCTATGGAAATAATTGACTTAGACTTGAAAAATAAGTAGGCCTCAATCAAATCTCAAGTTCCTGAGAAAATGCCAAGAATTAAGGGGGCAAGTAAAAGTCATTGGGAGAATTCTGTGAGTCGCTGTGGTCAATGTGACTTCAAAAACCTATTTAAAAGCTTTTGATGAAGGACTAGACCAGCAGAGGAGGAGCAGGTGGATTGTCATAGCTCTTTCTTGCCCGCTTTAGACTGTGGTCATTACTATTGCTTTCAGTCTTTAACTAATTACTCCAAAATAACTTTATTAATCTTTTTATTGCCTCCATTGAGAATATATTAATTGTGAGGGATTATAACACAGTATTTACCCTCTAACAAAAAAACCCGAACAAACAAACCTAAGCCCACAAACATCACAGTTGTGTGGCCATTGCCTTCTAATCCACAGTGTCTCCATGCCATGAGATATTTTCCACAGATACTGGAAAATGTGGACTGATTTCTGAACAGTGCAGCCCCACCAGTGAGCAGGAGCTAGCAGCAGAGATGGCACACATGGTGTACAGGTGAGCTGCTGCCTTGCAGCCAGGCAGGGATGGGGGTTTGTGGCATTGTGAAAACATCACTGACACAGCAGCTCCCAGGTCCTGCGAGACAGAAGAAGTATCTTGCTTTCAGTGAGAACTCTCGGGAAAGCCCAAGGAGTTTACATGATATGTCCAAAGCCTGGCATGCTGTGGACCTCTGGTGTGAGAGAAATGTCTGACTTTTGCCATCTCAGGGTTCCCAGCCAGGTACCTGAACATGGTGCCATTACCAGCCACTTTACAAAGACAGAGAACCAGTATTTCTAAAAAACATCAGGACATTTCTGTGATCAGTACCATGATGGATATCCACCCACACTGCACACAATTTCTTTTTGGTGGTTTCATGTGTAGATGAGAAGACAAATAGCCACATATATGTAGATGAAAACTGTACACGAAGCCTCATGACAGGAAACGCACCTTAGAAAATATGGGCCCAAGATTATGTAGAGTACTTCCAAATGAGTTCTTGCAATGTAAGCTGGAATAATTTAAGAGGTTATTACTCTCAGCTGCCTGCCCACACAGCCGGGAGTTACTGCCCAAAAGCTGTCTTATTGCAGTTTCAGTGAATACACCAGGCTATGACCTCTGTAGCTGAGAGAAGGTATATCACCCTCTCCACTGCCTCTGCTGCTGGGGTAATAATATTTGCCAGAAAAATGGAGCAGGTATTTTAAATCACTCCTACAGGAATAACCAAAGCTCATCTTCAGGTACTTCCTGTAAGGCCAAACTAGAAGACCACTGGCCTTAGTTATTTGCTGCCCTATACCTCTGTTTGTGGAAATTTTGCAAAATTCAGAGCATATCATTTCATCTAGTAAAGTCTTTAACACTAGATGGATAGTATTAACGTGGGAGATAAAATTCATATCTTCTGTAATTATCCAGGAAAGGAAAAGCAGGTAACAATAGATGAATCGCTTATCAGGCATGAAAGGGAAATCTCATTTTCTAGAGAGGCTTCCAGCTTTCACATTCCTCTGGAACATTCAACACATCTCACTTTTCAACGGAGTGGTTTTAAATAAAGAAATGCTCTAAACTAGAGCCAAAACCTCAGGAGATCCAGCAGGCTTAGCATAGGTCCCATTTACATGCCCCTGATTGTACTGAGTTCTTTAGTTCAGGCTTCTTATCTCTGTTAGTGTAACTGCAAATTAGCCCAATGTGTTCTTTAACCAACCATGTCAGCAGACCCCACATTGCTTGCCAAATAATTATCTTCAAACTTCAAAGTCTCCCCGGGAGGCTTTTATGTATAGCAATGTATCTTTTAAAAATAAAATTTTATATATTCTGAATCTAAGCAATGATTAAACACCAGCTGATAGAGTTAAAGAATGTCCCCATGTGAATGTACATACCAAATAACCCGCTTTGCACAAGCAGGGTGATGCCTAGATGAAACTGAGATGTGAGAGCATTATTTTTCAGTCAGGATGCTGTCAGAGAAAAGAAAGAGCCTTTTTCTGAGTTAGGCAGTTGACAGACAGAAACCACCCCTCAAAACACAAGCAACACACAAAACACAGGCAACACAAAAGCTGGTCAGAACTGAGGGAAAGATTATGTCTGATGTGACAAGAATGGAGGTAAAACCCAAAGAACAATTTAATTTAGCACAAACCTGAGAATTATTTCTGATATTTCCCATTGAAACAAAGGGAAAACTTAATCAGATGTTGCACTGCACATTTCAGTTGACTCATTCTCTCTTAGATGCTGTCAACAAATGCAAAGAAAATGATGAGTTGGAGTCACAACACTGGCAGAAGTCTGCAGGGAAGGAGAGTCCACAGTTATTAGGGCATGTAGCAGGACAGGTATCTAGACTCCAGCTATGCTACTGCCCAAATGCACATCACTACAAGCAGGTTACAGAGTCAAAACTGCATTTTATTCAGAGATCATATCAAGAGGTCATCTGCAGCCTGCCAGGTGTTTCTCTCTGATGATGTAGCTCGAGGTGACCTCAGTCCGAGAAGGGAAATCAATTTGAATCTACAACTCCCCAGGGGCTTCCAATTCCACTACAGCTACCTTAAGAAAAATGAAACAACACATAAAGTAACCAAGACTTTCCTGAATATCCTTCCTCACACATCCCCCACTGCCCCCAAATTTTGACCTGTCTTGAGCAGCCACCCCAAGACAACAGAACCCACATGTCATAAATGAAGTGTCTTCTCAAGAAAATAAAATGATCCCCCACTTCTCCCTGAAGACTGGAGATAAGGATTGCAGGGATGGGGACGGGTAGGAGACAGGGAAGGTACCATGTGATGGAGGAACAAGTGTGTAATTTATTGCAAGAACCCCCACATGAGCAAGACCAAACAGGAATCTGATGGACTGCAGAAAAGAAGCTCTGAAGGTGACAATTTGTGCCGAGGATGTGCTCCTGACATGAAGCCCAGGGAAAACTCTTTGCATGGGGTGTTGCTGGAAGGTATTCCCAACAGTAATTCCTCTGTCCAATCCCTTTCAAATTCATGGCAATAATGATCTGGTAGCAGTTTGTCCTGTTACCAGAAACATCCTGAATAATGACTAACCCTTGGTGACAAGCAGGACAACAGAACAAAGTCTGCAGCATGAGTAAGATCTGTGCTCCCCAGGCCTGTTACACAGAACTGGCTCACCAGTTGCCTCTGCTTAGGTAAATGTCACATGTGCTAAATAAAGGCTGTGACTAACTGATTTCTACTGGGAAGGAATGAGGAAAAACAATTGTTTTGTTGTTGTTTTTATTTTTAATACATCCAATTACTGTAGACTAGCAACAGTTGCCAGGACAAGCTGTTCCACTTTCATTCCCAGTGCCAGGGAAACAGACCGTTTTAAGGAGTGGTTCATATGGGCAAAGAAACAGAAATACACAAAAAGCTGAAGTGTCTATATACAGTAAAGCATGTTTAAGAAAGCTGGCAAGCTATTTGGGTTAAAATCTCCTGAGAGAGGCTGCTGAGGTGAATTATTACCAATTTATTGTAGTTCTAAAGTTGCAAACAACATTTTAAAGACTGGCAGAACATCAGCGTAACTTATCTTGAGGGGGTCTCCACAGAGATCTAACTTGTTCCATTCACAGTTAAATTGTTGAAGAGTTTGCAGATCTACCTGAATTTTCTCTGGCCATGGCCAAATAATTACTTTCTAAACCACCAGAAATAGGAGATTATTTCATGTATAGGATTCATCTGGAAAGATACAGAGCTTGGCCAGACCAGCTTCTTAACTCTGTGAAGTAATGAGAAAATTTCTGGAAAATAAGGAGTTGTGTTGCTACATCCTACTTTTCCACTGCCTTTAGGTCTTCTTTTGGAATTTTAGTTTATGCAGAACCTCTGTGAAGGAACCAGGAACCACACAAAACTGTCCTTTTATTCTAGACAAAAAGAGGTGGTTTCTATTCCAGAGTACTCTCAGGAGAAACATTTTAACCATAGCTAGATACATGTTTAGCATAATAATAATGCATGTGTATTAATTGTGAATAATATTAGATAATTAATCTAGGCAGGATTTCATTGCTTGTTGAGCTCATAGTGGTCTCAGGCCAAATTTCTCCTTCTCTTAGGTTTGAAAAATTATTCAGGCAAACTTACACTGCTAAAGTAGGCAACTGTATATTTATCTCAGTAACCTTTTAGAGTCAGCAGAAGTTGAATGTGGTTGCCAGGTTATAATTCTTTGAAAAACAGCCACAGATGATTAGCAGTATTGTCAGCTCCAAGTATTTCAGAAACCAGTCTCTCTTCATCCTTTCAGCTACAAATCCCCCACCCTTCTGGCTCCTTGATGTCTGTTTGGCATGAAGACAAGTGCCCATATACAAGAGAAAGACAGACAAAACCAATGAAATGAAATTGCCAAATGAAAATTTGCCGTGAATCCGTTTTTGGTGAAATATTTTTATTCCACTGCAAATTAAAGTGTATTTTCTGTACATTCTTCTATGTAAATAATGTTTATTGTTTAGACTACATCTTCTGTGAGATACGACATAGTCCCCTATTAGCAAGAGACAAGATTGCATCAGTGAGACTACATTCAGTTCACAAAGAGGAATTAACACAAAGAAACAAAAAAGAAAGAAAACCCAGAACAGCTTAACTATAACTTTTACGGCAGATATAGAATATCTGAACTGAAACTTATGGTTAGTTCTTATCTAAAACCAAATCAGCTCAAACCAAGAATTTCTTGTGAAATTTTTATCTTGAAAACCCAGGTTTCCATCTGTAGCAATTTCAAAAATGTACAACTAGTCATCCATCTGACCCTGTAAGTCTTTTTTTCTGAACTAGATAAATTCTTTGCAGTCAAGATTTATGTGTCCTATTTGTTCTGTGCAGTTCTCAGAACATTAACAGCTCCCATAACAAACACTTTACCTTTTAGATGAACAAGTGTAAATATCTAGAATTCTGAACAGAAAAAGCCCTTCAACAAGACAGAACAATTCCTTCTATCACATGTTGACATATGCCAGTTAATCAGCCACATGGGACACTGAACACTGCAGGAGACACAGATGGCAATTTGGGGCTGATAGTCCTACAGCAATGGAACAGCACATTGTTTGTTGGCAGAATATATTGCCATTTTTGTGCTGATGTCTGTGGAGTAATCATAGCAGTTCTTGGTCTTGGTAGTTACAGCTTCTCTCAGAACAGAGTCTTAGGAGCTAATTTATTTTTACTTTCTTTAAAGTTCAGCTTCGTGGTAACAAAAAATAAATACACTACAGTTGCGTAGGATGTGATGGGGAGATTTGAGTGCTCTTCAATTTATGGATCTATGCAGGTACTTTGGCTACATCCAAACTATTTTGCAAAGAAGTGTACAAGTTACTTTCCTTGCCCTTTTATCTGAAGACAATGTAAAGGACAGCTCATGTGGGGTAGATATCCTACCATCCAAATGTGACACCAGATTAGATCATCAGCACACCATGCTACAGGTTAGTCTATGACACACCAATGTACACTACCTATTAATTTTTTGATAGTACAGCAAAATAATCATCAGACCTTACTTTAGTATTTGGGTACAAATCTCTAATCTCTCTCGTTCATGAATGAACTTGCTCTCCAAGTATTCAGGGTCTCCACAGAAGGGGACTATCCTATACTGAAAGTGTCATCCCTACATCACCTTTTTTTAATGTATTTAAAACTTATTTCTAAAATTATCACGGTGCTGGCACCATCCTGAAGCTTTGTTGGTGACTTGGCACTCCTGCCAATTGGTCATCATCATTCTGATAGGGGAAACTGGGAGAAACCAGCTCTAAGTTCATTGCTGTGCAGGTTTCGGATGCTGATCTCATTCACATCAGGCACAATGGAAAACAGGAAGACCTACATTGCCTGGAAACATCCCTTCAAGATTTCACATTCATTTTCAGAGCTAAAGAATTACTGAAAAAAAATCTCTTCAGCAAGACATTCTTCTCACGCTTGTAATTGAACTTCAGGGCACTTTCAGGGATTATGACTTTCCTGGAAAACTAAGCTGGACCATGGACCAACCACACTGTTGGTAGGTCCCCACTCATAGTTTAGGTCCTCCCAGCCAATATTCAAGCATGATTCATGGAGGAATGCCGATGAAGGCCTGCTCCTAGAAGACTCAATGGGTAAGAACAGCTTATTTGGTTGGGAGGAGAAAGTGAAACGTTATCATTTCATTGACAGCTACTCAGTGGGTCAGACAATACATGTTGCTCTTTTTTCTTTTTCTTTTTTTTTTTTCTTTTTTTTTAGTGGGATACATGTATCCTTCAATCCAGAACTGAAAAAATTTGATGAGAAGTAATGTCCTTACCATTTTGTTCTAAGTGCACCAACAAGGTGTTTCATATTACTTTTAGGAAGATGGGCAAACAGGTTGCCTGTTAGCTTGCTCCCAAACATAACTATCCTTTTGTTTCCTGGTCCAGACTCCTGGAAAGAGTCTGGACCAGGAAACAAAAGTATATTTATGTTTGCTTGCCCCAAACTGCAAGCCCCAAACTGTTTGCCCCAAACTGCTCCTGTCCCCAGGCCAGAGCATGCTTCACTCCCTTTCATGCCACTTAATACTTCTTTGCCAGGCTTCTCCCTTCTGGAAATGCTTCTCCTCACAATCTCTTTCCATCACACCCCTGATATTCTTCCAGACCTTCTCTCATTTCCTGGCTATTTTCCCCCAGCCTCCCCATTCCTCCTTACGTCGTCTCACATCCTTTCAATCCTTTTATCTGGCTTCTCTTTTATTATTCTGGTAGACAGATTATTCCAAAACCCCATGATGCCAACAATCTCCCTCTGAGATTGCGTTGCCCAAAATTTCCTGTTATTAAATCCTCAATGAGAGGGCTCATAACACCAGTTCTGAAGAGCTAGCCCTCTCAAGTTTGATCACAATCTTAGATTGCATTGTCACTGTAAGACTGGTAGATAAACACTAGAAAGGAAGAAAAACAGATCACTCTCTGCAGGACATTTTATGTTTAACAGCATATGACAGAGGAAACCAAGGCACCAAAGCCAGACCTAGCACAAATCTGTTGCAGTGCTCATAAAAAAAGGAAATGTTGTTAAAGGTGTTTCAATGAGGTGTTTCTGTGGCATGTTTTCCTGCAGCATGGAAAGCAAGCTAGTTTTCATGGATCTCTAAGCCATTAAAGGTTAACTAACTCCTCCCACTAGAACCCAAAGAGTCACATAAACAGGTTTTGAATAGTTATCCAAAACCTTGGAAAATAGTGTGGTGAAGTACACAGAATTTTATGAACAGAAACAATTTTAAATATGAGATAAACAGGTGCAAACACCACAGAAGTTTTACCTGCTCACACAGGGTTTGAATTAAATACTCCTTAAAAAACACCTCATAGGACAGCAGGTAAGTCACTCAAGCAATAGATTTGATTGAAATCCATATTTGAAGACAGGAAGACAAGATAAAAGGTATTTGCAAATTGTTTGTTGCTACTGGGATGTTGCAAAATAGGACAATCCTGATATGTTTTTAGTAGAGGTTGAAACATTGTGGACATAATTTTTAGGCTTCATAAGCCTATACAGGGAAAAAAATTACTTCTCAGGATCTGAAAAATCCTATGTCTAGAGGAAAAACATCAATAATAATGAATTTTTTGTTCTTACTGGTGCAGAGAATAGAGATAGAAAGATATACTCCAGAGCTAACAGCCATTTAAAATTTCCAAGGGAAATGCAGGCACTCCCAATAGTACATCACAAGCCTTTTAAGCATGCAACTGCCTTTCAGATTCCAGAGGCCAAATATATTAGTGAAATGTCATATGCTTATGGATCCTGTTACCTTTATTCAGCACCTCACTCTTCCCACCTCCCTTCCTCCGTCACTACTTAGTTTGTACAGTACATCCAGCACACAGACCTCATTTCCCACTGGTGCTGAAAACAACTTGGAACACAATTAGCCTTGTCAAGTCCTTCACTGGCATGCCATATAGGGCTGCCAGCTTTCCAAGCAATTCAATAATCCCTAGAGCACTGCCTCAGGGTCTGCGATTAATAGAGGTGTTTACATGTCTGAAAATGTACCAGGCTAAAAATAGAAGTCATTTTCTAAGCATCCTGTGATGCTGGGTTTGTTCTTTTCTCCTTCTTTTCATTTGTCAGATTGACAAATGAAGTGTGTTTGTTTAATTCCTTTAACTGATATAGAAGATCAACAACAACAGAAGAGCAGCTTCCCAGTTCTGTGGTGGTAGAGGAAAACAAATCCCAAATGAAATATTTTCTGTTGCAGGCCAAAAATAAAATAAAAAAAAAAAAACAAGAGTGTTAGCAAACTGGTCTTCTCTGCAGTACCAAGCACAGTTCCAGACTGGGGTGTCCAAAGGAAAGGATCAAAGAGAGTGCTCAGCATCCTCCCACAGATGTTTTCAGTTTGAAGGTAAGGTTCTGCAGTTGCATAGGGAGAAGTGAGAGGCATAAGCAAGTACCAGGAGTGTTTCTGAGCTCCTGGTATAACAAGACAAGTAGATAGATTCACATTTATTTCTCTTTCAGTGGATCATGTGTGATAAAGATCTCTGGAATAAAGCAGTGTAAAGAAATATTACTCAGGGATCACCTGGATGGCTGGCATTGTTAAAAGAACACATTTCTGGTACTCTTTTCTGAAGCTTAGTTTGCAAAAGGCTAGGAACAGAGCAATTCTTCCTCATACCTAAAGCAATGCATCTCTTGGAAGTCACAAACATAGGCCCTGCTGCTCAGCAAGAGGAGAAGCAAATGAGTTCAGCTCATGGAGACTTGATTATTTCCATTGTTTGGCTGCTGTTTCAAAAGGTTCCCATTTGCCCTTGCAATGGCAAATAACATCTAGAAGTGCTAGCCCTGGATTAGGTGGACAAAATCCAGCCATGGCACCAGGCCTTGGGCTGAGTATTTGTTATAGAACCTCTTTTCCTTTGCAGCAGAGACTCGGCCAAACCCTCTTCCCTGTGGCTGCTTGTTTAACTGAAAACTACTCTTCTAAAGATAAGGTCAGCTTTTTTCCTTGAAGCCAGAGCTCTGAAACACCTAGAAAACTTGTGCCCACTTCATGCCACAGAATGGGTAGGAAAAAGTCCATGCTCCTCATGAATTTAACGTGAGCAAAAAGAACAAACTTCTTTGCATTAAAGTGCATGCAGGACACATCAGAACCAATGTGTGTAAAAAGCCGCAGATTCCCAAAATGAGCAAAAAGACACAGGTAGTACCAGCATGAGACAGTACCAGTCATGTTAGGATAAGAGAATTCTCCATTCAGCTCCATTCCAGAGCAGGGTCTACTATGATGCAGTTTGGGTCAGCTCTGAACTAGGACTTATTTAGAGCCTGGTGCTGGTAAGCTTGAGTTTATATATTCTGGGTCACTATAGCCAAACCTGATTTATCATAGGAATCTTTGAAGTTCATTGTCCCAGGATATGTGACAATATGGGCATTTTCAGGCTTGTCAACTTTGACACTTTGTGCTTATTTATACCAGGAAATTCAACTTCAAAGATTTCAAATAAGTTTGTGCTTTTACTGCTGTGCTTGTGAAATTTGCAAAAGGCTACTAAAAGACTATGGACCCAGATCCTTCCAATGAATGTTGCAGATTCACCTAATGTATTTATTTGCTGCATTTAGCATTTGACACTCATAGCTGACTGAGAAGTAAATACATTCACATGTCAGTAGGTTACTATAGGTCATTTCACAGTTAAAGATGTTGAAAATTACAGGTTGTTCCCGTCAGCACAAAAATAAGAGATCTGTGTTGCAGGTGGTAGGTGACCCCTACACACATTCCAAAAGACATATTCATCTTGGAAAACTGAAACATTAAAGAGGGACAGAGGTAGCAAGTATTCCTTAAATCATAGAAATAAAATAAAATTCAAGAAAGCAAGGTGAACAACTGAATTTTCCCATATGAACTCATTGCTTCCAAACATCCAGGGCTCAAGACTCAAGAGTGTTTTAAGTGATGCTACATGGGGCAAATTCCTAATGAAATCAGTATAAATTTTATCCCTGTAAATTATTAATGGAAATATGACTTATTTTACCTCCAAATCATAGTCCACTCTCTATCTGTTAAAGTCTCTGAATCCCAGCACAATTGCTCACAGCACAATGTGATGTAAAAGAATGATTATCTGATGACTCCTTTACACTGGGATATCACTAACAAAATGTCTTGTCTGGTATTCTGTTCCAGATTTCAATGTGGACAGTCTTTCCCTTTGACCCCAGGTGTTAATCAGACTCAACACAAACAGCCTAGTAATGACTTCCAGGCTGAGGAAACCAAGCATGTGTAGTTTCTATAAGTTTGACAGAATGGCCAAATGGGAAGCAAAGGTACATTTAGATACTTTATAAGCCTCCTACATGGCAACACTAAAGCAGCAATTCCCAATGGGTTTGTCCCTGACTGAACTCCATCATAGCACTTGTCTTTCTAGCAGGTACCTGTGGACAGGAGACACGAACTTGACCAGCAAGACTGGAACATGTTAACACTATAAAGTCTTTTAAATATGCTACAGGGAGTGCTCACATTTTAACAGGCCAAGTTTGTGAAATGACCCCTTCGCTCTGGCATCTTAACCCATGATTTCTGTCACTCAGCAGCTACTCCTTAACTGGGAGAATGCTTCAGCCAAAGGAGTGGCCTCTACGTGAACACATAAGGTCTGAATTTTCACAATGATGTCTGATGTGACAAGTTTCCACCTCCAACACGAGCACAAATGCTCCTCTTCAGCTGACAATGTTATTTTTATTTTGTACTTCTTCCCTTTCTACAAGAATACACATGGATCATACCTGCTAAGAGTCACTCTGCCATGATTAAAGTGTAGTGGAAGAGTTACATCCACACTGTTGGTGTATATGATTAACAGCTGGACTTCATACTGTGTAAGAAAAGAGCTGGGGACTTTTACAAAAGAATTTAAGACAGTCCCATGTAGAATATAATTTTCTGTTCCTTTTCTTTCATTTCTGTAATTTCTTCTCCTTTCAGACAGCTTCATAGATCTTTCTCATAGCTGTAACATTGTTCTTATCTAAATATATTACCCACATTTTGGGTAGATTGTTAAGAAGATCACAGAGTCTTCTCATCTCTCTGTCTTCAAAATCTGAAACATATCTTCAATTTACTGAATACCAATCATAGTAATGATATCTTGCCACCAAAAGTATTTGATCCCAAATTATAATTGCTATATAAAAAAGTCACTAAAGGAGTCCCTTTAATGGGAGGCCTATAAATGCTAGGCAGACTGCTCTGGAACAAAAATGTGACTGTATAGCCATTATGGCAAAGATCACTAGTTTACAACTGTGGAAATACTGAGGTAACTCAGCTTTCCTAGATGGAAGTGTAGCATAAAGGAATGGGAACTTAATCCCTTGGCTGAAGCTGTAGACATATGTCCTCTTCCAAATCCATCCAGGTCAGCTGAAGATAATATCAGCCCCCCTTCCCTCCCAGCTCTTTTGGCACCATAGCACAGCCTGCATCAGGGGTGTCTTCTCACACCTCCCTATCCAAGGTTGCCTTAGGAATTTAAAGATTTGAATATAATACTGGCTTTTGAATGTCTTTGCTCTGACTTTTATGGTTCTATGTAGTTGAAAATTGCCTGTGCACTTTGTGACTCTGTGTCATATCAGATTCAGTGCATAGCTGATATAAAACCATAGAAATCAGACAAAAAAGATCTGACACTTCCTGGAGTGCAGATGGAAGTTTCTATATAAAAGAATCTTTACAAATAAATATGGACAGTAAAAATCAGTACTGTCTTTATTTCAGCCTTGATTGATAGAATTGAGCTTAAATTATAAAATCTAGATTGTCTGTCCCAGTGCTGCCAGTTGGCAGGAGAGAACTGGAGCCCAGAATTATACCTGTCAGGCTGCTTTGGAACTTACCTTGAAAAATATATAAATAGGATGTCCCAGTTTCTTTCTTCACTATTTGTTTTTCTCTAAAGTCACTCGTATATTTAAGTATATTGAAGGCTGTGATAAATGAAGCTGAATGTTTTGACCTCTGAACCATATTGGCTGGAGAAACTCCTAGAAGAACGTGCTTTAAACATGATATTGTGTGAGAAGTGGTGTAATGACTCTGTGAGTTTCAATCCCCTTTAGATTTTACTTCTGGTAGGTCAGATTCCAGTGTATGATGTGTACTTCTTCGAAGTTCAGTGACTTATAAATAGCAAATGCTTTCAAGGTTTACTAACTGTTTTTGACCTTATTGAAATCGTCATTGTACGCACTGAACATAAAGAGCAGTCCACTTGACTCACAATCCATCTCAGTGTTCAAAGAAGGTGTTTTACAAATTTATGTTAATGTAGTTCATTCTTGTCTAGTTTTTCATTTTTATCATTAAACAACAACCAAAACCATAATGGTACATATTTTAAAAGCATTTTGTGCTATGTATAGAGCAAACAGTTGGTTCTCCACTTACTTTGAAATTGAAGTTATCCATAATGAAGTGTATTACCTCTTCCTATTACTGTATGAACAGAAACTGCTGAATATTTACAATATAATTGAAGATACATGTGAAATTTTTTATAGAAGATAGTATAATACATTTGGTCTTCTTTTTAGGAATATAAGTAGAGCTAATTCTATGTGAGAGCAGGTGCTGGAATACTTTTCTGGAGTGTTAACAGCATGGCACTCAAGATCATTCTGGTACAAAATTAGCACTTCAAGACTCTTGAAATCTGCTTGAAGGTAATAGATGAAGATTTCTTTTTGTAATTTAACCATTAAAAGCCATTACTACCTTATCTGAAAAGCCAGCTACTAATGTTACATTCAAAGGTAATCTGTGCTCACCTTGCCCTCCAAACAATGCATGCTGCCATATTTCATTTTAAAAAAACCCAATTTTTAAAAGGGTGTGCAATTTATCTTGTAACCATTATCACATGATTCTATCATGCAGATAATGGATTGCATGAGTAGCAGATTTCTGGGAGTCACTGAGCCTCAGATGACAGGGCATCCCATGTGTGCCATGTTTTTCTATAAATGTCTTACTCATAAGGACCTCAGAACACATGCCATTTTAAAATGGTCCTTCTTTTGTTTGTTGCCCCTTCTCATAGAAAGTTCCTTGTCTCCTCAGAGGTTGCCTGTATTGCTTTCTCTGCCCCACTACCCCTTTCTGCTAACTTGATACTTTCTCATGTCTACCTTGAATTCTTCCATCTCTTCTGGTTAAGTTTTTCATCCTGTGTTCCCACTTAACAGTAAACTTCTCCTAAGTTTAACTGTGAACATACTGGGGAGATCTGAGATTTAATTTCCATCTTGTTGAAAGATGCCAAATAGTAACAGAAAAATACTGCATGACTTCATCCCTTGAAATACCACTGATAAATTCTGGCTAACTCTACAGGGCCTGGGGTTCCTGTAAGGGAATTTCCTAACCTTTCAATGCTTAAAGTATCGTATAAACCTGAGGCTAAGAGTTCCTATTTGTTACAGAGCCTGTTTCTTTCCCTCCACTGTCACCAGTTCAGCCTAATGTAAATTCCTTTACTAACAGAAGCTGGCACCTAGAAGCAGTGCACCTTCTCTAAGATACGAAGTTCTGTGCAAACAAACTCAAAAGACATGCAGACAGCCATATAAAATATCCTTAGGAGTAAGAAATATTTAGGCTGAGCTCAGCTGTTGTCAGATTCTCCACCAGCGACTGAGTGGCAGTAATCCTGTATGTGTGTGCTATCTTGCAAATGTGAGGTAATTGGATTTAATTGAGCCTGCAGCAATAAAGAGTTAAGATAAGCTGAATTATCTTGCATTTACTGCAGACTAAGAGCATAGGAAGGCAGCCACCATGGCAGCTGATGAGTGGCAGCTCATTAAGCTCTGGAAATGAACTGTATGTTATGTTCAGTTCTGCTGTGGTAGCTCTCAAAAGCTGCAAACAGGATTACCTGCTGTGGTACTAACTATACCAATGAACAATAAAGAAAAAAATATTAAAAAACATTTAAAAAAATCAGCCTTGAAGCAGATCTGAGTGTGAGACTGACTACACCATTGCACTATCCTGTTCAGGCTGGGGAGCAAGAGCTGAGGGCTGAGGGAAGACCAAGGGGACAAGAAGGGGATGAGGTCTGACTGAGCAGTCCAGTCAGCCAGGTGGGTCTGGACCAGTCAAGCAAGGCACAAATGCCCCAGCAGGCACATCAGGCCAGGGCCTGAGAAGAAAAGTGGTCCCCAGAGTCCCCAAGGAGGCTTCTCACAGCCTTGTCACCTATAACAGGCCCTAAATTGCTTCACAAACACTTGTTAAAGGAGCTGTGCTTTGGAAGGTGGCAAACTCTCAATGTACTCTGTCCATGTGACTTGAAAAGTAAATGGAAACTATGAAAACATGCATGGACAGCAGAGAAGCAGCATGGGATGGGAGGCATGCATTTTTCTCATTTTTCTCATTCATGCCTGGAGTTATCATACCATATAATTTGGAAGAGGCTGCTAGATGTCACTGATTTGTTTGTCTCTCTCCTCCACACCAAAGTGGAGAAATTTGGCCTGTAGTCAGGAAGAGATCAAATGGTTGGACTCAATAGTCTTTAAGATCTTTTCCCAAACTAAGCAGTTTTATAATTCTAAGGAGGGCACATATGTTTCCTTTCTCTGGCTATCTGCAGGCTCAGGGATTCAGGGAGAAGATTGTAAGCAGGTATACAAGCTCCATAAGAACATCTAAAGCACTGCAATCAATGAAGAATAAAATGGAAAAAAGGTTCGAAGACTATGAGGTCTCTCAAATATGTCAGAGGGAAAGAAATAGACTGTATTTCTTCAAGGGTTACACAGCATCCACCACAAATTAGTTTTTCTCCCTCTTAGCATCCTTCCTGGGAAAAACAAGCCTACAGATCTTTCATTGCACTTATTTTCATAATATCTCCCACTCATCTTAATTGGTCTTTCCCTAGTGGTAAACATTTTAATCAGGAACTTGTAAATAAACACTTAGGTCCATATTCCTGTCTATGTCTATTTCCTATGCAAAATAAGAAATAGAGATGCAGTGCCAGTGCGACGTGGTTTTAGTCTTTATGATCTGACCCTTTTGAAAGACTGACCCCATCTCCAGCCCAATTTGGGATGCTTGAACTTCAATGTAATCCAAATCCATCTCTGCAGAGCAGAGATGTATCCTAAACCCAGAATAAGGTGTATTAAACCGTGCTGGACAAGACTAGTGCCTTTATCAGGGAGTCCTTAATACACATTATTTTTAAGTTTCTGCCTGACTTTGTGCATTTATTCCTTGGACCAGCATGTAATATGCAAAGCAACTGCAGCTGAGACCAGATTCCTCCATCTCCCCATTCTTGTAAAGACCTGCAATGCCCGGAGGTGCTGAAGGCAATTATTCTATCAGCCAAGCTTGGGTTGGCCTTATCACACCACACCTCCACAGGAGAGGCAACTCTTCTGGAGTGACATGAAGAGGCACTCTCTCCGTGGCACTCTGACATTTCACCACAAACCAGCAGGTCTGACCTGATAGAAGGGTTCTGGATAGCTCTTCACTTCTCAAGCCAGTCCAGGATGGTAAAATGGTTTCTCATTTCCTCTTGAAAAACAGCCACACCTCTCCCGTCTGCCAAGCCGAGCTTGGGACTTATTTTGGCACCTGGCACAGCCAGCGGCCGAGCGCACACGCCCTGGCCCGCAGCTGCCAGAGGGCTCCCAGCCCAGCCACAGCCCTGCCAGGACAACCCCATGCTCTCTCTGGACTCTGCACAGCAAAGGGCTCTCAGAGCAACACAGATTAACCATGTACGGTCCAGGAGAGCAACTCGGACCGTGCTACACAGCTCTGAGCTCTTTACAACTGCCTGAGATGCAGCAAGATAGCCGAAATCCCAAACAGCATCTGCTTTAAAAGCTCTGTATTCTATTAGCAAATGGTCTATTAACTATACCCCAGTGACTAGTTGTAGAAGCAGTACCCAGTCTCTCTAGATAAAGTAATAAAAATAACCTAATCACTTCTCTGGTTTTCCCACTCAGAAAGCTGCTGTGCATTAACTCAATCCATCATACAAAAGATTTCATTTTGTTTCTGCATTTCAGCCCTAAAAGGAGGCTGTCAAGCTTTTATGATAAAAAAATAATTGCCTCCTTCAGCAGTGGTCCCATTTAAATGGATCTTTTAAAGAAACATCTTAGGTGTATTTTTCCTTTCTTTTACCCTGACAAGAAGAAATAAAACATTCCTCAGCCCATTATTCTCTCCTTCTTCCAAATTCACATTTAAAAAAAGAGCTGGCCGTGTTTATTATCTCTCATCTTTTATAAGCAGTTGTTTGTTCAGTCAGAACTTGATACAAAGCTAATGGAAGTCAATATGCTTTTTGAGCTGTCTTAATTAAGTCTTGGATGAGGCAACACAAAAACACAGTGTCAGTGTGACATATTTTACTATAATGTTCAGTAGTTGGTGTTCTAAATCAATAAATGATTGATTTTTTTTTTCTCTATACTAGGTGGGATTGGTAGCAACTCCTGTTAGGAATTTAGCCTGGCATGTTAATGATAAGATAATGATATGATAAAACTCTTTACAAAACTGCCCATAATAGGAAGTGTCAACTTCTAGCTACATGTGTGAAAAGCTGTAGATTCAGTTGGACACTGGATGATGAATAGTTGGGGAAAATTTGACATGGCAAGATACAGCCATCCACAAGAGTGAGTGTGGGGAAAGAATAGTGTTTTGTACATTTTTTCAGACTTCTAAAACCTGCTCTTAAATCTAGAGGTTCAGACAAGTCGCTTGAAATCCAATGGGAGACAAGTGGCTTACATGTGAAAAACCTCCTGCCTTTTTCCATCCAACATGATCCAGTTATAAGCTTATCAGAAACAGTGATTTCACCTGTTCAGAAAACAATCACTGTCTAGAAACTGCACCTTTCCTGCATATGTTACAGGTGGAAGCTGCAGAGGACAGTGTGAGATTTCAGTTTCACCTGGGCAGAGCAGAAAAGGAAAATGGAACTGGAGCAGCCAGGTCTGGGAAAGGACTCCAGGGTGAGGGTGGGAAGGGGCTGTGGGCAAGGGGAAGAGATAGCACAAGGAAAGACCTTGTATGGTAGCACAGGAAGAACAAGGCTGTGAAGGGAGATTTGGAGCTGACCAAAAGCAGATAAAAGGGGAAGGGAGGCAGAAAGGTGGAAATGGGCAGTTTGCAAAGTGGTTCCTGAGAAGTAACTGGGAACAAGAATGGTTAGGGAAAGAAACAAAAGATGGGCAGCCTGAGGCAAAAAATGGTGAGATGAAGAGGCCATGGGTTATCTTTTCCCATCAGTGTATTTTGCAGCAGCCATAAAACCATAGAATCACAGGATGCTTTGGGTTGCAAGGGATCTTAAAGATCATGTAGTTCTAAACCCCCTGCCATAGGTAGGGACACCTTCCAATAGATCAGATTGCTCAGAGCACCATCCACCCTGGTCTTGGAAACTTCCAGAGATGGGACATCCACAACTTCTCTGGACAACCTCTTCCAGTGCCTCACCACTCTCCCACAAAAGAGTTTTTTCCTAATATCTAATCTAAACCTACTGTTTTCAGTTTGAAGCCATGCCCCCTTTTCCTATCACTACATACTCTTGTAGTCTCTTCCCACCTCTCCTGTAGGCTCCCCTCAGGTACTGGAAGGACTGCAATTAAATCATCCCAAGTCCTGCTAAGAAAGCTTGTCCAGGTCACCCTGGAGAGCAAGTACCTATTGATATCACTGAATTTAAGAGGAACACCCCTGAGTAAGTAGGATAGAAAACTATGCTCCGATATGGGATTCAAACACAAGCTTCAAATCACACGCAGGATTCAGGTCTTATGTTTCTCTTCACCTTGCCATCACTGGTAGAAAAGACCCGTCACTTTTTTCCTGCAGAGCTCCAAAGTGGCTCTGAGGGTTTTTTTTTCCTTACCCTTACCTAGTGATTTCTTTTCTAGCATTAGAAACACAGCAGAGGAGAGTGGTGAACACAGCTCATGGATAGGTCTGGGAAGAGTGCCCAGCGAACAGGAGCATGAAGGAAAAGAGTTGTTCTGGGCAAAAGTGGAAGAGTATGAGAGCACAGAAGTTGAGTGAGGCTTGAAAAAGGGTCAGGAAGCTGTGATTTGGGCACTCAGAGTGCACATAACAGTGAGTTGCAGTTCTTCCTGCACATACAAAAGTATGTGCATATGCCACACAGTACAGCATTTCTGGGCTGTACTGTCAGTCTGTTCTGACTGTCTGGTCAGAACTTGCATAGGAAATCTGATTCTTTCCAGAAACATGTACCTCTTTGGGTTTTTCAGTTACATGGCAATGGTTGATGTTTCTGTACAGCGACTATAAGATAGCAAACCAATGTGCATTAAGAAAAAAGAAAAGGGATAGACTCTTCTTCAGCATTACTGAGACAGATAAGAGTTTATATGTCAACAGCAACCTGTCTTCACATGAAGTGTCTGACATACTCAAAAGGGTTTTTCTGTTGAAGACTAAGTGTTTTTTTTTTTAATAAGATATATTTGTGTCACCAAACAGCAGAGAATATAGTATTAAGAAAGCCTCATTCCAGTGCTTCAGTTATTTATCTGGCATTCTCTTACAAATAACTACATTTTAAAAATCCTGGTTTAAAGGCACTGTTACTTAGCAGATGGTTAATTACAGTGCATTGCCAAGCAGCCAAAGCAATGTTCATATCAGCAGCTACAGGAACACAGCATGGCCATAAAAGGAAAATACTCTATAGAATTGACATAACAGGTCCCCCATGTGACAGAATTCCCAGCATAGCTACATACTAGGAAGACAAGCAGAAATCCTGTGTGATAGCTGTGTTCCTCTCTGCTTTCAGTCTAGTGCTAGCCTGGTTTTTATAACCTGCTTCCAGAGATGGTAGTGGGGACCATTTCAAGTAGCTAACCAAATAGCTACAAGGTTGTTTTATTGGCAAGTGCTGTTTGCATTCTTGCAAAACTACAACAGGGAATCCGGGAAATAGTCATGAAGAGGAAGTCAATTCACCCTGTGCAGCTTAGGAGGATCCTGTAGACTGCTGTAATTAGTAGGAGAAGCACTTTTACTTTAAATAACAATTCTTATGTGCCACTACTCTTATAATGGATGCGTCCACGGAGATACTTTTATATCCGATGAGCAAATGCAATTAAACACATCAACAACTCTATTGTGGAATATTACAGAATCACAGAATGGTTCAGGCTGGAAGGCATTAGTTCATCTTCAGTTTATCTAGTTCATTCCCACTTCTCAAGCAGCATAATGCAGAGCTGGTTGCCCAGGACTCTGATCTGATTTTACATGATTCCACAGATGGAAACTCCACCACCTCTCTGAGCAGCCCAGTCCGGTGTTAGATCAATCTTGCAGTTTTTGCTGTTCAGATTGATTTTTTTTTTTTTTTACCTAATTTGTGCCCGTTGCCTCTTGTTCTGTCCCTAACCATTGCTGAAAAGATCTTGTCTCCCTTTTGTTTATGGGCATTTATACACACTGATAAAATCCCTCTCAGCCTTCTCTTCCCCAGTCTGAAGTCTCAGCTCCCTCAGCCTTTCCTCATAGGAGAGATGCTCCACCCTTTTCATCACCTTTGTGACTGTTCATCAGACACTTTCTAGTGTCTCTGTGTCTCCTGTACTGGAAAGTCCAGGACTGGACCCAGTACTTTAGGTATTTCCCTACCAATGCTGAGAGGAAGGAACATTTCTACCTACCTGAGAGCAATGCTAATGCTGTCCTGTTGACTTTCACCACAAAGGCACATTTTTGTATCATATTCAGCTTGTTGATCCTCACATACTTTTCAGCAGAGTTGCTTTCCAGCTTGATGCCCCCAGCACATACTGATACTCAGTGTTATTTGTCTGCATGTCTGGGACTTGGCATTCCCTTTGCTGAACAACACAATTCATCTTTGCCCAATTCTCCAGCCTATCTAGGTTCCTCTTAGGGTGAGCACACCATCTGGCATACCCACCACTCTTCCCAGTCTTCTGTCGTTTGCAATCTCACTATGGGAGCACTCTGCTCCACAGTCACTAGTGGGGGTCATGAGCTGAATAATATTGGTCTCAATATTGACTCCTGGAATACATTTCAGGTGATTTACCTCAAACTGGGCTTTGTCACAATGACTGCAATCCTCTAGGTCTGACCATTCTCCCAGTTTTTGATGCACTTCACTATCTAATGTGCATCTTGTCAGCTTGTCTATGAGGATGCTGTGATGCGCGATGTCAAAAGCCTCACTAAGGTCAATTTAAACAACATTCTTCATTTTACCCTCATGCACCAAGCTAATCCCCTCACAGAAGAAGACTGTCATGTTGGTTAAATATGATTCCCCATTTTTAAATCTCTGCTGGCCAATCCTGATCACCTTTTTGTCTTTCACGTGTCTGGAAGAGGTTTGCAGGATCAGTTCCTACATCACCTACCCAGGGATTGAACTAAGGTTGACCAATCTACAGATCCACAGATCCTCATTCTTTCCCTTCTTGATTCCATTATCTTGCAAACATAATCAAGAGTGGCTCCATAGTGACATCAGCTCCTTCAGCATTTGTGTATACATTCTCTCAGGTCCTATGGACTTTGGGATGTCTGATTTGTTTAAATGTTCTCTGACATGATTCTAATTTGTCAGAACCCAGGACATTCCTCTGGCTGCCCTGGATGATTCCAGACCCTGGCAAGGGGCTCAGAGACCTTGGCATGGAGTCAAAAACACCTGTGCCTTCGATTTTAGCCCATGGAAAAAATTACCAACTTTGAGTGAGGATTTACAATTCACAAGAGTTTAACTAAAGTGATAGTTAATTTGTCACAGGGTGAAGGAGTAGAATTTTGGAGTTTTTGGAATGGGGGTTCAAGAGGCAAGATGGAGGACTCTGGGTGTGTCCTGTCATTTTTCTTCTTCTTCTTCTTCTTCTTGTCCTCCATCTTCTGCTGTGATGGTGACACTTTCTAATTGGTTTAGAGCAGAGACAGACTGCCTAACATAGGTAATCGGTATTGGAAAATTATTGTAAATAAGGTACATGTAGTTCTTAGTATAGAAAGTTAACACAACCCTAAAGGTGGGGATTGTGCCTCAGCTCGGCCTGCTGAACAGACCTCAGCAGTCAGAGAAAGAATGTAAGAGATAAGGAAAAATAAACAACCTTGAAAAGCAGAACCGACGAATCTCGACCCCTTCGTCGGTCGCGGGGCTGGGAGAAAAAGACTTTCTAATATCTCAAGAGCCATCAAAATCATCAAAACCCGAAACTAGTTAACCAAGAGTAAGTCTTCCCGGTTACATATTTTCCCAGTGCTTTCAGGGGACTGATATATTCTATTATTTATTATTCATAATAAATATGATTATGATATTTATCATATTATTCATATGATAAATATGAAACAAATACATACACACACACATATATAGCATTTATTTACAATGAATATTGGCTAGATATGTAAAGCTATAGAAGTGTTTATTTTTTATTAAACTTAGCTACTTTATCCAATATATCTACTTTATCCAATATATATGTCTTGGCAGGGGGATTGAGATTAGGTTTTCTGTTGAGTAAAGAACCACTAAGAGATGGGCTGCCAAAAACCTTAAAGAAGCATCAGGGGAAAAGTCTGAGAAGATGGGTAGGCTGTAAAGGTAAGATCTGAGTTTTCCTGCATTGACAAAACGATGAGAACTTTTTCAGCCACTTGATATGAAAAAGAAAAAAAATCTTTTGTTGTTGTTACAATTAATTTTCCTTTCCTTCATTCATTTCCATGGACTAGGTACAGAGTTCCTTAACATCCATTAGGTTCAACGCCTTGTGAGTCGGGGCAGTGCTGACCAGACACTGCACAGTGATTCAACACAGCCTTCTGGAAATTCACACTTTCCAGTCATGTACCAACAGGTGCATTTATGAAAATGAAAATTTTGAGCCCATTAGTTTGGCGTTTCATAGTAGCAAATTCAAAAAGCAATTTTCAGTGTTATGAAATAATCTTCCTATCCTGCAACCTGAGCTGCAGGGCATTACTATACAACCTTGTACAACACCACTGATTTCAACTAAGATTTTCCAAGGCTCTAGAGTCAGCACACATAAATCAAACAACAAGATCAAATCCAATGCTAGAAAGGCTTAGGCTATCAATTGTGATGAAGTATAATAAATTGAGGACCCAGTGACATTTCATTTTAAGACACACATGTTATTGTCAGGACTCAGTGACATAACACTATCAAAAAGTGATGTGACTTCTGAAAAGCATAGCTGCTTGATTATTTTTCCCTCTTGTGAGTTGTTGCATCTTCAAAAGCCTTGAGCTTATTTCTAAGATGTCATTTCTTCTCCCAGCATAGAAAGCAGTTTGTTTGTGGACTGCCCTTCTAATTAGAAAAACAAGCCACAGATGTTCTTAAAAGAGCATTAAATTCCGTAACTAAGCCTCTACTCACTGAAAACATACCTCACTTGGAAAGGCATCAGGAGAACCGTGCCACAGCTCAGCTGTTTACAAGCAGCCCTCCATTCACTCCCATCTCTGGGACCAGATGTGACAACAATACCACAGGCTGCTCGCTGTTCGCCATTCGCCTTTTGTGCTCATGCTCCCAGGGTCCTGCCTTGTCACTTCTGAAGCTCAAATTTGTGTATGACTGGCTCCATGCCAGAGCCACAGTAAGTACTCCTCACAGCATTCAGAAGTGCCTTATCTCACAACTAATCAAACCCTTTTTTTGCTGTTGTTGTTAATTGTGGAGCAACTTGCTATTAATATGCGTCAAGATTTAACAAGCCAGATGCCAATTAATCTTGGATTCTGAGATGCCCAGCCAGTTCAAAGTGCACTGAAGTAATCTCAAAGAAATAATGGCAGTGGCAAATTCAGGCCTTAAAAGAACATATGTTTAACACAGATGGTATGTATTCAAACATTTCATTTGTACAGTTGAATCCACTTTTAGAGTCTACAAATATAGCCACCATTTACATACACTGTAAGAAAGTCAGAATTCCAGATTTCCATTTGCACATCAAAACAGTTATATTATAGCCAGGCGTCATGCATATGATGAAATTGTTTTGATTAGAAACAAAACCAGATTGTTATAATGGGATCCCATTGTATCTGTGAAATTAATCTGTCTTAATACTCAGGAAGAGCATCTGTTTTTCATGGAACAAAAATACCTCAGCCAGTACAGCAAATAACACTCTAAAGTTTCCAGACTTTCCACAGAAGGGATTCCTTGGTAAAGGTGACTTAGGCTTCCCATGTTTCCACATTGAAGACTGTGATTCAGACATTTCCTATGAGAAAATAATTCTATTAGCATTGTGTTGACAAATTGAAATGTTAAAAAGAAAGGAAACAGTAAAAAGCCCTATAGAAAGCATTTTTATTTTGAAGTTGCAAAGTTAAAGGGCTCATGAAACAAGGAACAGCAAACTAGAAATTGAAAGATTGTATTCTCTGCTTCCTTTATAATGACTTTCACAAAAGCCAAAAGCCTTTTACATAGTTGAGCATTAGGTCCTTGATGAAGTATTCCCTGTTTGAGCATCATTGCAGTCTTGAAGCATATTTGTAACCCTTGGATAATATACATTCTCATCTGACCACATTCCCTGCTGTCTTCAGAAGAAAGGCTACATCACTGTGAGCATAACTGGCTACTGAGTGTGACAGACATTTTAATAGGATGAAAATTTAAAAGTCTGTTCAGAACATTCACAGTAAGATCTGCTGCTAAGATCTTTATGCTTTCCTGTAAAGAAACCTTCTAATATGGTTCCTACATACCATGCAAGCAAGTGAGGTTATGTCTCTCAAGTGGGAAGTGGGAATACTCTATCCAGACCCTGCTTCTGCAAAAACTGCCAGGCCTAGTAAGATTCTTTGGTGTTTTTCCATTGGAGTCCATTAGATTATGACAATTGTCCTGTTGTGCACAAGTGGCTGCAGGATTGAAGGCTGCTGATAAGGGCAGCAAAAAAATGAGAAGTTTTGAGGATGAAAGCAATTTCAAGGAACACCTTACACTAAAAATTGCTTTAAGCCGACAAATCGTTTTTACATAATTTCATTTTAAATGAAACATCCAACTGGTTTTCAAATAGACCAAACATCTTTCAAACCAGCAGCATTTCCTACTCTAGGTGCTTGCAAATATTTTAAAGTTTTATGAGTGTGGAGCTATTTCTAAACATTTTTAAGTGTTTGAGATATTTTATTCTTGAAAATGGAAGTGAATTAAGCTGTGTGTTCAAACAGGCATTTCAAAGACATATTGAAGCAATTTGCAGCAAACAAAAGGCTCACAATGAAATAAAAAGCAAGTATAAAAACACAAACCATTTAAAAACAAAATAAATGGAGCCAATGTTTTATCATCACTATTAGACAATTGGAAGGGACTTAAATGAGTGCTTCCTTTTACTGAAATTGTCCATGACTTTGCTAACCTCCCCTGACATTGGTTTTTCCAGCCTTTCTCTCCTTTCTCTTCTTCTGTCCCCAGGCCTTTGTCTCTGGAGTGAAATGTTGTTAAGTTATGCCACAAAGGCACACTTACCCTGGAACTGGTTTTCACCAGTCTCCTCACAATCAAAATTGAAAAATGATCCTGGAATTAAAGTGTTCATACCACTATGAAATCATTCAGATAAAGTTGCAGCAAGAATTCCAGAGAAAATTTGTTTTTCTTCTCTTTACCAGACCTAAATTTTGTCAATTCTTCTTCTGGAACTAGTACCCTACTGTGGGTTTTGCTTCACGTAGTTTTAGATATTTAGAAGTCAGATATTAAAGTGCAAGTTACTCAGGCTTACCTCCCTTTATAGCTAATTTAAAAAAAAAAAAAAAAAGTTTGTCAGAGAGAACCAGCAGTTATACCCTAGGATCAGCTCAAGTACCATTTTTAGATTACATGGCTCACCTTCACTAGGAGCCTGTTTATAGGAACACCTGTGAGGGAAGTGATGCTCTCTAACTTGGAACTAGCACCTATATGAGAAATATAAACTAGCATCTATATGGAAAATAAAACACATCAATTTAGAAGACCCAAGAGAGCATCTTAGAGGCTCATTCTAAAGCAGTCTCAAGATTCTTTTCAGCTAAAGACTCAAACTAGGACTCAATTCAGCTATTTCTTATGTATCCTTGGACAAAAGAGTCCAGCATCCTTTCCAGGATGCATGCAGCTACCTAAGACTGGCAGATATAATACAGACCTGTTTGTCTTGCCTGTGTCAGGAAAGGCAGCTGTAGGCCAGATGGCACAGCCTAGGACATCTCTATTGGCATTAGATGTCTATATTTAGACTGCAGAATCATGCCCCAAGCAATGTGTCTGCTGTATTTCTCTCTGGATCCCATTGACTGAGCCTCTGTTGATAGCAGTGGGAGCTTAGACTAGGGGCCCATGGGTGACACCTACATAACATAACCACAATTTGGGCATCTTAGACTCAAATTGACTCCCACTTCCACTTTTGGGTGAGATGCTCTCCATCCCTCAATTTGATCTCAAATGCTAAGATCATCTTGACTATATGCCTGTGGATCTAATTGCTTTCCCTGATGTCTCTGCATATTTCCTACCTTGACCATGACATGCTGCTGCTTAAATGAGTTTTTCTTACCCTTCCTTTTTGTCATATCTCAGAAAACCTTAGTCCTCCCAATTTCTGTGGTGTATTTCAAATAGGTCCTTCAAGAATGAACAAAGTCTGCATAGGTGTGTAATGGTATCAGGGCATGGTTTCAGTCTCATTGACTAGGCTGGTATCAAGGCCCACAGATGTAGAAATTGTGGTGAGGTCTGGCCTCTAGACAAATACAAAGATACAAAGCTCTTGATACAAAGGTGTGGCTTTCACTACATAATTATACAATCCAAAATCAGGGCAAATATTAATTTTTTTCTGAACTAAGCTGTCTGAAGTAAATCACAATGGGAAGAATTGGAGGATGAATATGTTGCTGACCACTGTCTTGCATGTGTCTTTGCTTAGGATTTTTCATGTAACAGCTGTTACATCTTAGTTTCAAAACCTGTTGCTTCACCTGCCTACCTTAAAATCAGCAGAGACAAAGTTTTGTTGGTGTCTTGCCTTCTGGCTTCTTCTCAGCACTAGACTGCACTTCCTTCACTGCTCCATCTCACCAGATAAAAAAAAGTATTCTTTCTTACCTTTTTTATCACATGGTTTTGCATGTCTGAGCTCCTTTCCACTATTTATATACTTTAAAAACCACTAACTCATATACATAGTTGAAGTAGAAAGACACATTGTCAATAAAGCCTAGAAAGGTGTTACTTCCTCTGTTCTTTCACCAGTGTTTTTTCTCTTTTTGTTATTTAAATCATGCAAAAAGTTCTATGCTTCAGATCTAACCTTGCAAATGCATATGCACATGAAAAAAATTAATCACCTCACAACTGTCATTGGAAATCAAAGAAATCATTGATGTGTTTGCAAGATTACAGTTTTCAACTTCTTACAGAAGTACAGAATCGTTTAGGTTGGAAAAGACCCATAAAATCATCCTTGAATAGGTTCCTCCTCTTACTAGTTTGCAGAGTTCTGTGTGCATTTTGAAAGTAGTTCATTACCTACAAGATTTATCTTACAAAACTGTCATCAGTGGAACAGACCTTTAGCTGAGCAATAGCAGGTTAAAACAAATAAATTGAGATGCAATAGTTGTTATTTCTAATCAGCCCTGATGTGAAAGTATGAATTTTATTCCCTTTTCTAGCATTTGGCACTTTCACCTTGTGATTTTGTGTCTTATGTAGTTAGCAGAAAAGAATGGCAGCCTAACACTTATGAAGTTACTGTAAATGTTATTCATAAGAAGCTAATTTGTTGTTGTTCCTCTAAATTGGAACTCTTGCTTCTCAAGGGCAATTCATCACAATGAAATCTATTCATTGTGATTGTGATCTGTTGCATTCATGTTTTATGTTTGGTTAATCTAGTGAGCACTGCAACCTGACTTGTCCTCCTTGAGGGAGTGATGTGATCATAACTCCCCTCTGAAGGGAAGGGTTACAGTCTAAAGACTCTCAGAAAAGAAAAAGAGATGGTACTTACTATGGGAAAAATCACTGATGTTATACTACTGAAGTTTGTCTCAGTACCAAACAAGTCAGGAAGAAAAGAATTCTGGCAAAAATATTTAAAAACCCAAATCAAACAACCTCTCACTGCTAATTCTATGCGTGTGAATATACCAACGCAAACAGAAAGGCAAAGAGGGCTTGTTAAGATCTTACAACTTTCTTGAGAGTTTTTCTATTATTTGAAACTGGCTGCAAAACTCTTCTATTAAGCAAAGCTGTTTCCTTAGCAAAGTCTCAAGACCCATGAGAAGAATAACTTGAATTTCTATTCAAAAAAAGGGCTTCTGCTTATTGATTTAATCAGTCGTATAACTGCACATAACTAACCACTGTAAGTGGTAAGTTACCTGTGTGACATGAGTGTGTATTGTAGAAGCGAGAATCGAAGCAGAGGAGTGAAACCAGGACAAAGGACTGAGTGAGAAAGACAAGTATGTTGGGCAAGGAGCTACACCCAAAGTCTAAGATCAGCCAGATGATGGGAGCCTCACCCAGACCTCCCTTATTTCAGTGTGGGTTTTTTTTGCTTAGTGGAGGGTTTTTTTGGTTCACTTCAAAAGAAGTCACACAGTGGCACTTCTGCAAATGTGGGTGTCCCTGTGCACTCTCTCACACTGAGAAACTGAGACTGTCTGCATGGTGTTGTGAACCAGTAAGACAGGCATGACTGTCCTACACTCACTAAAAACATGAAGCAACAGATTACTGAATAGCCAAGCACACTGATTTTGGTTTAAGCTGCAACAGTGAATAGCAGGTATTCATTTAACCTTAACTGGTTGTGAGCCCAAGGATTTGGCATTAAAGAAATCATAAATGTTTATGTCCTGTGACAGACATTTCAGGAGTGTCCAGGCTGCACGTAGAAGGGCTCTAACAAACTCAGGCTACTGCTCAAGTTCAGAAATAACCTGCTTGCTCCTCACTGCCCCATCAGAGCCAAGGGCTTGACAAAGGCTTTTTGACTGCACGCCTGGGCTCCAGCCGACAGCAGCATATTACCCCAGCCTGCCTGGAACTGAGCTGGCTTCAGCTGGCCTGCAGGAAAGTGCCTTGAAAAAATCACTCCTAATGCTTTCTTTTCCCAGCTAAGGGTAACAGAAGTGACAATGACTACATGATGTCAATGAGATATTTTTAACCAGCCTATTAACTAATCTAAAGAGCAGCCTCATTCATGTGGTTCTTGCACACTTCCAGCCTGTTTCCTGGGCTGGGACTAAAGACTGCCATTCAAGTGGAATGGGTTTGGTGTGAAGAGTAAACTCAGAGTTAATCTAAGCCTAAGCATCCCCCACTTCCCCAGCTTGCCTTCAACCCACACTGTGAGTATGAAGCCATTTTGGGCTCACTACATGGTTGTAGTCATGTTCAAACATCACATAGTCATGTTCAACTAATCTTTGGTTTTAAATCAGTTCTTTCTACACATAGCTACAGTTTCACTGTGACATGGAGATCTGGTTTTCGTACTGCAATCATTCCAGTGTCTCTCAAAGAATCCAGAGGGAACAGTCCAGAATTTATCAGTATAATTTTAGTGTGGATTTGTATTAGGCCTGACCATCCTGTCTCTTCTAATCAGCATTTTATTACCCACGACCATTTTCTACTAAGCTGGATTTATTTCATTAAATACATTGATTTCCTAAATATTGTTAAATACATACATTTTTCATACATTTAATTCATGATCCTTTCCAACTGGATGGATTCACAAGTGTTCAAGGTAATCCAAGTCAGGTAGCTCTGCTTTGTAGGTTCTCTCTTTTTCAGAGTGAAGATGGACATTAGTAAGTGCTTTTGATACTCAGGTGGGAAAGGGATGGCACAGGTGTGTAGCAGAGACATCCTGGGCTATCAGAGCACAGCATGTCTCCATACAAGAAAAAGGGATTTTGTCTCTCAGTGTTTTTCCTAGAAAGTTGATGAGGGAAGAAGTCCTGGGTTTTGCAATCTGGACCCTAGTTCTGTAAGAAAAAGAAAATCAGGCTGAGGAAGGAATGACAAATTGTGCGGCACCACTTTTCAAACCAAGGGGATGCTAGAAGGGTGAGATAAACCTTGAAGGTCTTCATGGAATATTTTTATTTTTCAGAGCACTATATTCTACATTCCTGGGTGTGTTTGAATTACTCATGCCATGGCCCTGGCCCTACCAGAAACCAGAGCTCTGCCAGCTAGCAAGGAGGGTGTCTTGGTAATTACGTGTCCAGAAAGGCTGTGGCACCAGCCCTGTGATCTAAAGCAGAGTCTATGGATCCCACTGGCTAAGACATCACATATTGCTTCTGAGCCTGAACCCCATTTCTATGATGCTGTCCAGATTCAAGGGTCCTTGAAGTATACAGGTTTTTGTATCCCATTCATAATGTATTCAGTGAGAAGCATATAAAAAATTATAGGGTAGATGGTAAAAAATTTGGAAGAAGTGAGCACAGAAGAACATACTGAAGGTACAGCAGGAGAAATCACATGTACAAATAGCCTGCTGAGGTTGGAAGGCATCTCTGGAGTTCACCTATGGTCTATGTTTTATCTGTACTATAGGAAATAGATTTAGGAGATCTACAGAAAGAGCCTCACTTTTTTAGGTAGTGGCAACAAATTATATGACATCAGATGCTTTCCATGGGAGTCTGAGAATGTGTTAGTGGTTATTTTTGGGAGAAGAGTTAGCTAAGATAACTACAGAGACCCTAAAATATTCATAGAACATGACAATAAGAGAGTTGCCGTGTTAGAGCTCATTTTGCTGGACGAGCAAATATTCACTGCAGATTTAGAATATTAATGCTTGCCTATCAATGATCATGATTGGGTTAAATATATTTGACCACAGTACTGCTACTAATCAGCATTATATTTTATCAAGCTTTAAATAGCAATTTTTTAATGTTTAAACTAATTTGCAACATTATAGACTGGAATGAATATATAGAGCAAGAAATGCTTTTAAATAGCACATGAGGAAATGCTTAAGAACTACTTCTTGGATGCTAAATACAGCACTGTGATTGAGAAACCATAAGAAATGCAATGGATTAAAAATTAAAAGATGCAGAGAGATAATTAATTCCTCAAAACAAAGATTTAGAATCTGAGAATAAAAAAAAAATTTTAAAAGTCACTTACCATAGGTTTTAACTTCAAAAAGGAAGGAGAGAAGCAAAAAACAGAAGGAATCAGTCACCAATCATCAGTGAATGACCAGGAAATGTCACCAGTCACAGTGAATGACTACTAGAATTCAAAATTACAACAGAGCTCTTAAAAAAGGAAAAAAACTGGGGAAAAAACCCTCTACAAGTCTCAGGTCCATCACAGGATATTGGTGATGAATTGTGAACAGTAAGAGAAAAAAAGGTAGAATTCTTAATTTGGTCCTATATTGGAGAAAAAGTAGTGAGATATACTGTTGATAATCTGCCATTCTGAGTAAAAAATGAGCAAAAATGTCTGCTATATTTAAATGCTTTTGAGTCAATAAAGTGTAGGTTGATTTATGTCAGTGGTCAAGACACAGGGGGTCTAGGTGACTGTCCACAGCCAGGATTTATCACCACTGCATATTTAGATGGGAATGGTATCACATCATGACTAATACTCTTCATGCTCCTACATCTAATATTGTTGATTAGAATAATGGAATCATAAAGTAGTTTGTGTTGGAAGGGACCACAGGAGGTGCCTCACGCCCCACAGCAGGGCCAGCAGTGAGGTCAGACCAGTTGCTCAGGGCTTTGCCCAGCCAGGTTTCATAATCCCCCAAGGATGGAGCCTGCCCAGCCTCCCTGTGAGGACCTGCCTGTCCTCATGGAAATGTTTCAGCGCCCGGCCCGAGCCCTCTCATTTCAGCTCCCGCTGCCGAGGGCGCGGCCGCCTCCTCTCCCTGTCCTCCCCAGGGGCTCCGGGGTGTCTGTGAGGAGCCCCCAGAGCTGTCCCTGCCCAGGCTGGCCCAGCCCCAGCCTCTGCTCCCGGGGCCAGGCTCCAGCCCTGAGCACTGCAGGGTGAACTCGCTGCGGGTGTCGGCGCTTTCTGCTCTGGGGCACCCGACTGCTGCTGCCCAGATGGGCTCTGACAGCGAGTGCTGGGCACGGGGGTCCTGCCCCAGCTCCTCATTGTGCTGCTGCTGCTGCAGCCCCAGCTGCTGCTGCCTGTCTCTGCTGCCAGCTCCTGCCCAGCTCCTGCCCCAAGAGCCCTTTCCCCAGAGCTGTCCCCAGCCTGTATGATTGTAAGAGATTCTTCCTTCCCAGCTCTTTGCATTTTGTTTCTTGAAATTAATAAGGTTCCTGTTGGCCCATTCCTCCAGCCTGTCTAGGAGCCTCTGAAAGATAGCTCTTCCATGGGAGAGTATTGATCTGGCCACCAGCAATTTGTATTGTCTGCAAACCTGGTGAGAGTGTGCTCTACAACCTCTTCCAAGTAAATGAAGCAGGACAGATCCTGGGATAGACTCTGTGGTAGCTACCCTGTAGCATGTTCCAGAAAAGTGATCCCCTGACCCTGAGACTCTGAGCCTGACCCCCCAACTGGTTCATTGCTGCTCTGATTGTCCACACAGCCAGACTGCAACATTGCAGGAATCAGTGTCAAACATTCGTTTGTTCACATGGATATGTTTTTGATACAATTTCAGAAATTCCCTCAGGTCATGGTGTCACGACAGTCACAACTGAGTTTAAGGTAATCCCAAGTACTTCCCTGCCACATAACCTGGCTTCTGAACAGAAGCCTTCTGGTTCACAGTTTTGGTCTTAAGATATTTAATCTGCACCAGAACTTCATACTTCCATAGGCCATGGCCTCAGGTATCCGTGGGTCACAAAGACCAGTTTAGGACTGAGTTTTTGAACTTCCTATGACATACTCAGCAAAGGCANGCAGTTTAGGACCGAGTTTTTGGAACTTCATGGTACACTGGTACTATTCCTATGACATACTCAGCAAAGGCATGCTGTGATCAGAGTAGTTTTTTTCCCATTTTGCCAAGGATGTGTCTCTCCTCACACATCTTTGTCTTTGTAGAGCATTACTGACTTGGAAGCATTTTGTCCAGAATTAAGTTACTTGAGCACAAGTCCCAGTTTCTGCACCCAACACACCTAGCAATCATTAAAAGAATACTTATGATAAAATCAAGGACTCTACTAATGACACAAAGACTTGGTATTACTAAGATGGAGTGGAAGAGAAAGCAATGTAAATGGAAAAGATGATGGGTGTTTACCTCCTTAAAGGGAATTTTCCTTGTAGAGTATATGAGTATTAGTTGAGTTGAGTGCTTTGTTATCTACTGATTGTTAATACAGTACCTTCCAGGCAATGTTTTATTACTTTTACTTTTTCCATCGCTGACCCTGGCTTCTCTTCTCCTCTTCTGCACTCCATGAGCATTCCTCTGGGTAACAAACTTTATTGGACTAGATTTATAGTGACAGTGACCTACAAGTCATGCTGATGGAAAATTCATTATGGTTTAGGATTAGTTGCTAATCTTTGGGATTATTAAAACTATACCACTTGGACATTCTTGGTTTTGTTTTAATTGCCAGAGTTATGAACAAAGGGCATAGCCAGTCTAGCATCTGGTGTATGTGTATAATTTCTTATGAGCATTGACAGACAAATGAATACGAGCTATTTTCAAAGTGACCTTCTCCTCCCATCCGTATTAGAATGTTCTGACAAAATTTATAATTGACTGAAGTCTTTTTATAGCAGCAATGAACATAATGACCAGGGACAGAGTTTCCAGGCTGCCACGTCTCTGCTCAGTGTCCTGTCAGAGCTGTGGCTCCAGTTGGGCTGCACTCGATCAGGGTAGCGCCTGTGCTCTGGCAGAGTGCAAAGACTCAGCAGCCTCCCTCCACTGTGGGGATTTCACTTCACAGCAGATTGCATTTCTAGCTGGAATAACGATGCTTTGGAAGTATCTCATAAACCCCAACTGGCCACGTATCCTAATGTTCACAGAATGAAGAGGAGATTAAGCCATCAGCAGTAGTCAATGGACAATTTATTTCCAAATTCTAGAAAAATCCTGCTTGTTCTCTCCATCACACGTTACTAAAAGATATTGATTTTTAATACAGTTTACTATTCTTGTTTCAGCCTATGGTAAGAAGAAACCAGATTCACAATAAAGATTTAACATATATTGTGAGCTTCCTGGAAACTGCACCAATTGAAACAACTTCTTGCTACTTCACTATAATACAAACCCCCTTGAGTTCCTGAGGGCAATGAAGTACCTTCTTTCCAGTCCCTGGAAGACTGAACAGTGTAATAGGAACCTCAGCCATCTGCCACAAAGAAAGAAAACATAGGACAGGGAGTAGATTGCAATTTAACCTCTTTTTTTGTTTCTTACTCAACATGTCTTCACATTCCTCTGAAAGTATCTAAGGACTACTACACTATCTAAGAGGATACCAATGTGGAAAGAAAAGGGAATTTTTATTTATTAAAAAAAAAAATCACTCCTTGGCAATATGCCAACCTGAGACATAACAGAGTGTAGTCAGTTGTAAAATCATTAACACTTGCAGTGGCTGGGTTGATGTGATAGTTTGAATGACAAATGTCACTGCATTCCTAATGTACTCTTAGTGGCCTACACATAGACACATATCTAATAACGTGTCAGATTAGGCACTTCACTGGCATTCAATTACCTAGGCACAGAGAAAGAAAGTGGAGCAGAAAAAGTGAATTTAATATTAGCTATGATTGATTTGTGGTAAGTACTGCAGCACAAAATATTCTATAAATGTAGTATTATCATATGGTCTCTTAAGATGTTTTAACATGCTGCTCAGAGAGGTTGTGGATTCCTCTTCTCTGGAGACATTCAAAATTCACCTGGACACAATCCTGGACAGCCTGCTCCCAGGGAGTCTGCTGTAGCAGGAGCGTTGGACTGAGTGATCTCCAGAGGTCCTTTCCAACCCCAACCATTCTGTGATTCTGGGAAGAGTTCAGAAGTAATGGTTTTATACAGCTGTAAAGTACTGGCAGCAATTGGCAGGAACAAAGACACAAAGACAGCAGTGCCTGTGGACATGGCCTCAGAGTAGGCAGTGTGTGAAGAATTTGGGTTCCAGCTCTACTCCCAGCCCATGGTTCCTGGGCATCTTTTCTTCAACTCCTCTGTCTGCAAGAAATGGGGATGATCAATCAGATTGCAAAAGCCTGGAGCAAATGGCATTAGGTAAGGTTGAAAGGCTGACATTTGATGACACTTTTGTATTTGTAGGGCATTTTGATGTGGCCCCTGGGAAAGGATGAGAGCAGCAGGTGAGGAAGAAAGCCAGGTGCACTCTCAGACCACCCCAGATGGCAGTATGTGTCATGTCAATGATGTCAAGAGAACATACATTTCCTATTTCACAGGAAAATCATTCTTCCAAGCAACTTTTGCTTCATGATGTTTAATTGAAGTCCAGTTTGTTTACAACATAAGAAAATTACTTTTGTTACTGAGTAAAAGTAATTATTTAGGGAACATAACCCAAAAAGATATCATGAATGTATGCATTTGTTATATTTCAAAAGACTTCTGGCAATTCTTGAGCATAAAGTAGCAAGTAACAAGCCAGAAGAAGATCTAAAAAACTGAAAGATTAAAAGTAGTCTTTAGAAAGCAAATCACTTCCCCACATATGAAAAAAAATTCAGTGAGAGCCTTTTTTGCAGATAACCCCCTGGAGATAAAGTAAGAAGCTCTTCAATTGCACCAGGAAAGTTAATATTAAAATACATATTCCAAGCTAGGCTGTATTTTTTAAAGTAAAGGCTTTTGTTGTTTGTTCTCACTATTTAAATCTTTTTCAAGCAGACTAAAAGAACACAAAATTAATTCTACTAGGAGTTTATAGTTTGCCCTTATAAAAGAGACAGACTTTGTCCATATATAGCAGAGGAAGATGAGAGCTGAGAGCCTTACTCAGAAGCACAATTCCTGCCTTTCTGTAAAAAAAGCAAGATATTTTTTGCATCTTTTCTGTGAAGGATTTTACTTGCTCTTGTGCTTCCACCCAGCTGTACCTTTTACCTTGTCAAAAGAGAATTTCTTTTGTTGCAGAAGATTTTCTCAGACCTATTGTTCCCAGAATTTCTAAGCAGGACCAGATGAGTATGTGTCCCTAATACTGACACACAGGTTACACCACTCTGAAACAAAAGAGAGTGGACACCTCATGTTGTGGTGGTGTTTGTCTCTGAATAGCCTGTGGAGGTAGAGGACAGGAGAGACAGATGTTTGGGCTAACACATGGGACATACTGAAGAGAACTAGACTTTGCTGGGATTTTTAACTGTTATACTGATAACAGACAGCAAACAAAGGTCAGAATAGATGATGGCTGAAAAGGACCAGGTCTCTTCAGTTTGTTTTCATTTCATCAGGAAAACACACTGTTTGCACAATCAACCAGAGCTTTCAACAATGGACTGGCTAGAGATGAGTCACTAAAATGAATAATCCTTTTTAATCTCTATGAAAAACATCCTGTTAGCATTGCCATATTCTAGGAATTGTTATAACAGGAGCAGAAAAAGGATTAAGTGCTTAAACCTGTCCCATCAGTACAAGTTCATTGGTGTAGAATCTCTGTGTTGGTAATCAGCCTTTACTTCTTACAAAAACAAGAGACTATATTCTGTGTTCCTTTTCTTCTGTAACAAACCCTCTATGACCCACCAATAATATAGCTATTTTTAAAAAATTTAATCTAGATCAAGTCACAGCACATGCTGAGGGTGACATAAAAGTAAGGATAACAAGCTCACCAAGATCATACCAGAGTTTGATCTCAATGCCTTTCAATGAGAATATTACACTTCTGCCCAAATTGTACAGAGATTATGTATCCTGTAGGCTCACTGCTGTTTCTTCTGTGCTTTGCAGCACAGTGCTGTGCCTCTTTCAAAAGGTGAGTGATTCTAGGAAGTTATTAAAATATGTAGCATGTTCTGGGTAGCATAAGGCTGGAGCCTGTGCTTTCAATATCAAATGCAAAAAGGCTGTGAGCTGTGATTAATGAAAAAGCTCTCCAGCTACCTGACAGGAACTACTAGTCTCATGAGCCATGAAAGTTCCTAGAGGAGGCAGATGACTACTTTGTTTTCCCCACAATAGTTAAATGGCAAGTGCTTGCTAAATATTTTGCATTAATAGAAACTGATGACAAGCCTTTACTGGTGTCCTTTCCAGAAGTGAGAGTTCAAGAAGATTGTCTCCTCTCACTACCTCCATCACATTAAGGTGCCTGAAAGATACTGAAGGTGATACAATACAGAACCCACGGAGACATCTTCAATTAATCTCAAATGAACTGACAAGGCTTTATCATCAACATGTGGCCCAGCCGTGCTTGCTTTGAATGCCTCTTTTAAAATACAGCACAACGTGTTTAAGCCTCACCATCTTTTCTCCCATGAACTAACACTGACTTGAGCAGAAGCAGAGTAGGGTAACATCAGCTGAATTTGCAGGGTAGTGCAGGTGTTGTGTTTTTAAGTCAAGAACCTTGGTCATATCCCAGCGACAGAGAAAGTTTATCCCACAATTTATCACCAGTCCCAATGTACTGACTGCCCACACCATGAACAGGCTGGAGCTCATGACCAGATTGTCTGCCCCCTTTTTTTTTTTCTTTTGTGCTGGGCTTCTTTCCAAAAGCAAACAGGTTGGAGAGGGAACAGTCTGCACCTGTACCTCCCTTCAAAGAGGAGCTGAGCCAGAGCTCACATTTGCACCTAGAGCTCTCCAGATCTTGGCACATCTTCTACCTTCAATGAATAATTAAAAATAACTGAGCAAGACTTCTTGTTACAGATTAGGTTCACCTTTGTGTCAGATGAATTTCAATAATGTTTGTGACAAATAGTACAGTTGATGGGTTAATAGTCCTTAGAGGTAAAATATATATAAAATAACTGTTGGTTTAATGTGTTATGCATTATATTTATTATTTTAAGATATATATTTAGCGATATAATCCATAATTAAAATCTCACCTGAACATAGAAGGGTTGTATCTGGTGATAAGAAACTATAGATATGGACAAGAGCTGTGCATTTCTTTTCAGTAAATGATAACACAGCTTGGGATGGTGTGCTGGTTTGAGCCCAGATGGAAATGAAACACCATTAAGCTGCTCACTCCACACACCCCCCACCATCTCAGTACCTAGAACCATTTTAGTACTCCAGTCCTGCCAGCCCAGTCAATCCCTCCAACTAGCTGTGCAAATTTGTCAGGCCTTAACGCTTAACATTTTTATACCTACATTCTTATTGAAAAATTAGCTCCAAATCACCCTTTTTTGATGGCTACAATGGACTCCCCTGGTTCATTTTTTAAGGTAAATTTACATCCAGTTTATTAAGTTCTTTCTCTATTAAATGAAAGGAGTTTCTAATCCCCTCCTTGAAACTCCATGAAGGAGTTTTAGGTTTCTCATATTGGAAAAAGGACAGCTAGGACAGGATCAAAGAGGACACTTGTAAAAGTCCATGTTAGGATACCTGGTCATGCAGAATAACCTCTCCAAGTGATTGTTCCTCCTTTTATACTGATTCTTCCTGGAGCCCAAAGAAAAAGAAAGTGATATGCTATATTTCCTGAAAAAATACCTAATATCACTTACCATTAGTTTGCTTTGGAGGCATTGCTTTGTACTGATTTTTTTTTTGGTACTGATTTTTTCCTCTTTCAGGAAAGTGACTGAGAAGACAGAAAGCATCAGGCACCTTTCCTCAGATTATTTGACATCTTATGTACAATATATATATGTATCCACATATCTGATTCAGCTGTCATTTTAAAACCACTGCAACACTTTAGAGTCTAGCTAAAGTTGTATACAATAAAAATTCTATCAAGTGCAAGGAATAATCAAAAACTAAACAAGTTTTCATCAACATTCAGGAGTGCCAGACACTTAGGGAGACCATGACCCAGTAGGGACAGACCTGGTCCAGGAGTTTAGAACTGACATCCTAACTAACAGCAAGACATCTCACTTTCACAGAAGCAGTGGCATTTGTAATTGTAAACAACTTAGAAATACATTAAATAAAAACCTTGTATATCACTTTATTCTAAGTAAAGGTTGAAGACAATAAGTACTAAGCTCCTGTGGGTTCATTGCATAACAATGTACATAAACATAACTTTTGTCTGAGTTTGTCACATTCATATGTTTGTATCTAACGTATTTTTGTTCAGGAAGCAGAAAAAAAATCAGTTCTCACGAGTCTATGCAGCTATATAAAATTAGATTCATAAAAACCCATAGGAATGATAAGAATGTCCTTTGCTGAACCTTGGTGCTGAAGACTTGGCCACATGTGAAACGAGGTAGATGATCTTACACATTCCCTCTCCATTGCTGCCACATGATGAGTTAATATTTGATTAGACAGTGCTGTATCTATGACACCTGTTCACCAGGGAGACTAGGACAACAACTGATGTAATCTACCTTATTATATACTTAATGATAGAGGAGAAGCACTGCTTTTTCAGCTTCCCACGTCTGCTTTTCATTTCCTCTCCTCCACATTCCTGAGAGGTCATGTTCAGTGCCTTGCAAGAGCAAACAAACAACTACAATTTTTTTTCCTCTCTCTCATTCTGCGATTCTCTGCAATTTGCCAAATAGAAGAGAAAAACTTTAAAAATTTCCTCTCTAGTGTGTGTTTCTAGGAAGAAAACTATGTCCTGAAAATAGTTATTAATATACCTGTGTTGGCAAGATTTCTCTTATTACAGTAGGAGAGTACAGAAAATACCCAAAAAATGCTTTGGTACCAAGGCTACATGGGAGAGCCATAATTTTCATAGTGGTGGTTCACACACTTGGCTGTTGCTTTCAGATCCTCATAACAAATGTCTTCTCAAGAACACCTTGCCCTTTAACAAGTAGGACCTACTCAATTTTTTAGGTCAGTTCTCCAAAAAAGCAAGTGGCTGTTAGGTGCCACTTTGCAGGAGCTCCAAAGCACCTCATCTGAGCAGATTCCCAACTATTGTCCCAGTTGTTTGTACCTGTGATTCCCAGTCGCAGTGACTTCCTCTAGGAAATGTGCCTCTGGTTTGCACCATGAGCAATCCCAGTAATCTTTGCAATCTGAACACAAGGTTTTTTTTCAAATTTATACAGTTGTGTTCAGAACTCTTTTTTTCAATTCAGCCTTCACAACTTCTGTAGCTTTCCTGCTAAGAAATCCCGATCTCTACAGGGAATCCCTCAAATTCTCACATAACTATAGGTGATTATAGTATTTCAGATACTGTCTTTCTTACTGTGAGTACCTGTTGTTATAAAGTGAATATATAATCCAGGCAATAATTTCTCAAATTTCCATTTCGAATTTATTCCTTCCTATTTTAAAGAGATCATCATCTTTCCCTGAAGTAAGATTTGCCTTTGAAGAGAATTAGACAGGGTGTATCTTTCATTGCCCTGGGCTAGGTTCTTTCCTCAGTTCAGGAACAATGCCAAAAGGCCTGGATAGTATTAGCTTTGAACAGAGACAGTTGACAGTTCCCAACTGATCAAAGGTAGCAAAAAATAATCTGTGAAAAAGTTGTAGTCTGTCAGTGAGGAAACAAGAGCACATGGAAATTTTGTTTGCAGATATTGGGCTACCAGGAGTCTTCATTCACTTCTGTCTGGTACTCACCTTCTCACTGGTCTGAGTTCCCAAAGAGACTGCAACACATCCAGGCCAGGGAAGCAGGAGGTGGATCCCAATATAACTATAAAATGATGCATACTGAGACTGCCCTGGGAATCAGTGTTTCTGAGGGGATTCCCAGATACATTATTGAAAGTGGTACACAGAAGGAATTCTTGACATGGGATTCATGTGACTGCTTTTCAAGTCCCTGTGATTTTGTTGACACTTTGATCACATCTCTCAAACAGGTTCATGTCCAAAATAAGGCTGGAAAAAATACCGCTGTTATTATTTAGAGGAAATAGGAAGATGAGAACATCTTCCATTGCCAGCTACTATGCCCACAAAGATAACAAAAGCTTTGGCAGAAGGTAACACATGGCATGTTCTCGCAGTCTTCACTTTGAACCTCTTCCAGAAAACAATGGTGAGAAATGAGCACGCTGGTGTAAGGCTGAGAGGAACGTTCTAGCAAAAACACACCATGGGTTACACTGGTCTAAAAGCTGCGCACTAAGCATAACAAAAAGGTTTGATCAATGCTCTTTAGACTGTTGTACAAGGACTTTCTCCCCTACCCAAGCCATTTTACATGTTTATTTACTACAGCGTAAATTGTACTTCATGGGGTTGAGATGACAAATGAATCCTGCCACAATTCTGCATGAAATCTAACATGTTTTCTTAGATGAGACAGGAGTTGACAGAGCATCAAATGATCATGTTCCATCTATAACTTTCACTCTGTCAAGTCTTCTGTCCTCTGCACATAAATTATAACAAATACAGCTGACTGCATACAGCCAGAGGGAAACAAAAGGCAATTCTCTAACATATGTAAAAGATTCAGACATTTTAAAACCGTTTCAATGTTTATACTCCGTTCTCTGGTTTGAAGACAATGAAAAACTGGAGAGGAATGTATCTTTAAAAACCAACACTGAAAAGTAAGAATATTCAATTCCGAGTATCATCCTCTTACAGTGGGAGCTGAAGAGAGAAGGTGGTGTCAGTAAGCCTCACTGGGTAAAATATCTTACAATAGAAGCATTCCTGTGTTCATGAGAAGTAGTAGTGATTTATCCTCCCACAGGTATTAACACCTCAAGCAACACAACAAGCTTATTGTTTGCCAGAGAGAAATAGCCAAAACCCACACACTCCCCTCTGCATTTTTTAAGGACTTTCCTCTGACACTCTGAAAAGAATGGTTTAAAGATCATACTTCCAGGAAATTTTTCTGAGGTTGTTTTGTTAGTACATCTTTCACAGAGAGCATGCACTTCTTGTTTAGCTGTTAGTGCTAAAATAAGTTTGTGTATTATTTTTTGTTTATAATTATGCTGTAGAAGCATCATCAATATTACAAATTCACAATTATTATCCATTTTATACTAGACTTTTATAATTGATGGGAGGAATTATTTCCTTCTCTCTACCATCTCACCTCTGAAACTAACAGGCTGAACACTTCCCTGTAGCCATTTCTTTTCTTAATAATGATTCATTATATCCCAGACCATCTACCACTGGTCTCAGCATTTGTCTGAGCTTGAAATATGCATTTAAAGATCCACCCTAGTCTCTCATGTTCTCACTGTTATCTAATTCAGAATGTGAAGATTATAAGAAAGATAATTTCTATATGAAGAGGTGTAAATGCAGTGGGCAGCACATTGCTGCCACGACGTGACCAGCAGAGAGAGATAAGCTCCACTGCAACCTCTGAAAAAGTGCTGTTGGTCTCCTTCCAGAGGTCCCAGTGCAGACATGGCCAACCACCATTACAGAGTAAGGGATGGAGATAGAGGCAGATACTGAGGTAGCTGCCATTTCAGCTAGTCAGTGGTCTTTCTTTGTGCCAGGTGCTGAATTTTCTATTTGGTGCTCTGAGATCCACAAGCCTGGCTCTGTGTCTATGCTTCACCTTTTGCAGTTAGTGCAGATTATTACAGATTTATAAAACACGGAAAATAGGAAAGGAATTCTCAAAAAGTCATGCAGCTATACAATTTCAGTCATGAAAATACAGTCACTTTTCTGGGAGTCTAGTATGGGGATATTGTTCTCAGGAGTCCTGTTACATAGAAAAAAAGAGCATTTCATCAAGGAAGTTGCCACTATGAAACAGGTAAGAGACATAAACTGAATGTACATTTATCAGAAAAGACACACAGGCTAAGACATCATTTGCTTCAAAATATATATTGGATCACTTAATTATATTCTATTTTGATTTTGCAGTATGTATAGAAATTTTTAAATTGAAAACTCATCCATTCCTATTTCGAAAGGAAAATTGCTGGTGACTCGAATATGTCAAAATAGGGATGGAGACATGGGAAAATAGTCATATATTCAATAGGGCCATGTTAGCAGATTAGAGACCAAGGTATTCGTTAGCGTAAAGCTGTCCGTCCCAGCATTACCACAAAGAGAGCAAGGGCACCACCTGCTGTTTTAGAAATGTATTTATTTGGAACATGACAGCGACTCTTCAAGTACTTCACTCAAAAATTTTCCCCTGAAATTGAAGCTTCTGCAAGATGATTTGAATAACTGATGAGTTAGCAGTTGCCTGTTCACACGACGAACTTTATTGTAGCCACAACACTGGCCATAAATGCCTGAATATGGGGTACTTAAGAGGTTTTTGAAAGCAAGGCAGTGTTTCACATGGGCTCTTCCTCACCCAGGGCATCAAAATCTAGCATTCACACATTTTCAGGAGATCTGACCAATATCCAATAAGCACCAAAAAGTTTAGTGACTGATTTAAGAAGAAATAGCATCTTTAGCCTGAGATTGGCTTAGGTCATTATATGAGCTGGAGGTTATGGAATAAATAATTACTATTAGATAAGGAAGACATCAAACTACAGTTCAAGCAGTTTTCAAAAATTTTCAAAGGACCTTGTTTCCAAATGCTCCCAGTTGAGAAGACAAGGGTTCATACACACCAAGCTGATTTAAACATACATGAAGAACTTTATAAACCCAACTGTCTGTCAGTTCTATGACAATTTGACCATAGCAAATTAAATCCCTAGCTGACCAGGAGATAAACTGTAGAGTGTAAGCAGCAGTTTGGATCCTCTGAGTCAGTGAAGACTCAAGTTTTGCATATTTTTTCCTAGATGCCACAAGGAATCACCCTATAGTCTTCTCTTCTTGTGGATATCAAGTGTTCCTTGGGAAAAACTGTGCATGAGGCTGCTTAGGCATATATCAGACTCTTTTATTTTATAGACCAGAAGGGAACTTTCATGACGACTGGTCTTTTATAAATAAGATTATCAAGTGCCAGAACTTCCATGAGATTTAAGAATCATTGCTAAATGGAATGGCCAATTTCTATGCAGGAGCCTTCAGCCATTTGGTCAGAGAATGTCCTAAAAGATTTTAAGTGAAAGCCAAGTTCAAAACAGCAGCAGCAGCCTCAGTGTCTTCACAAATTTTGGAAAACAACATGAAACTTTAGCAAATTATGTGCTTTTGCCAAGGAAAATGATAGCATGGCCCACTTCCTCTTCAACCAGAACCAAGATTTACCTTGCCCACTTAAAAGCAAAGTTATATGAGATATTTTAATTTTTATCCTCTAGAATTCAGTTTTGTTTGTGCATGAAAAATTCAAAGGAAAAGTGAAAAATGTGCATCATTTGTTGATTCCCATGAGCTGAGATGAAGTTAGCAGATTTTTGTAATGTGTTCATATCAAATACATTTCAGTGATAAGTTTCTCATGATTCATCTCTCAGTTTCAGTTCTTATAACAACAGAGGTGTCAGTACAGTGCCCTGTTTCCCCCTTTAGAAGATGCTTTGTACATCTGCAAGATGTGCAAAACAAAAATCATCTAAGATTGCATCAAGCTTGTGCATTTATTGGTGGCTTATTAAAATTAATTAATTGCTGTAAATGAATGCTAATAACAAATTAGTAAAAACTTCTTCCTTTCTTCTGTTTTTGTTTTTTTTACACAAATAGTTTTATTACAAACTTGCATTTTTAAGAAATACACATGTAAGAAATTACACAAAGGCCTCGGCATTTGCAAAAATCTTTTGGTATTTGCATGGTAATAGTCCATAAAACATTTTTGGACACAGACGTGCTCAAACAATGCTATCATTGCATAGAAATTCTTTAGAAATATTTCTGAGGCCACTTTGAAGAATTTTTTTGGCACAATATTAACAAAATTAAGGCCTTATACTTTTGAAAATCAAGTCATTCAGTGTGTGAGTAGTGTTTAAAACCCTGAAAAATATTAAATACAGAATAAAGACTATAAGCTCAAAGCAGGATTTACTATTATAAACACAAATAACTATTAACCTGGGTTCGGTCTCTGCAACTTCAGCATTGAAATGGCTATGTAAAATGAACATTTCACATCATATTTTGGCATTTAACACCTAATTCATGACACTGAAAAGAAGAAGAATTTTGTAAGCTTCTTTTTGAAATTATAAACTTAGAGCTTCATTTGCCTAATGGTTGATATCTATATAAATTACTAAAATATTTATATATATATTTTTTCTTGACCATTGCTGGATCATTCTTTATTCCACAGGAAAGTTTGTTCTACTGCACAAAGAAGCTGCATAGTACCAACGTAGCAGAAACACTTACTTGCCTATTTTTGAAGCCAATTTGGCAATCTCTTCCAGATGTAGACCCAATAATACTGACAGCACTAAAGGCTACAAACAGAAGCAAAGGTTTGCAGGATGGCACTCTATGTTGTGAAAAGATGGTTACATATTGCTTAACCACAGTCTGTAATCCCAAACCTCTTTTTTACATTAGTATTTCTTTGTACAAGAACAATAAGTACATACCCAAGAGTCTGGGACTTTAAGACACCTAGATAACGGTAACAAACTTATCTGGGGAAGAAAAATGAATCTAAATATATAATACAAGAATGAGAAAGGGGAGTCAAACAGTATAAGGCAGAACTGCATACCTCCTAGCACCTTTGCATTTTTTTTCTGGATAAATGCTGACTTCTTATTCTATCAGTGCATTGCATTTATATAAAAAATACATATACTTTGATCAAAAGTGCCATTTGGCATGTCAACATTTGAAGCTTATCTTTGTTGTCTCTTTTCTTCTTTAGCAAGGACAGGGCCAGTAAAGCAGTGTGTGTTAGTTATGCAAGTTCCTAAAAGGCACTTTACTGTTTTCATATTGGACAACAATGAGGTACATATGATATATGTCTAGGCTTCATTGCTGTTAAACGAATAGCACCATATTGTGTGAAATTAGTTGAAATTCAAAAGTCATTATGTTTTTCTCATACAGACTTGACAACGGCTAACATTTGAGCGTAGATCCCCGGCTTTCAAGGTTGAGGGAGTCGGTTTCCTATGGAAAAGAAAGAAATTACAAGACCCATTAACAATTTTCAGGTTCATAACTGACAACACCATCTTGGAATGCAAGTTTCCCTTCCAGCCTCTGCTGAATCAAGAAGGTGTTCCTAAGTTCTCCAGTGTGTAATGACTTCCAAGTTTGGTCACAAACTATTGTAAGATTAAACATCACACACTTAATGAAGAAATTCTGTTCTTTCACGAGGCATAACCTTAACCTAGAACACCATTTGTTAAAGCAACAGTTTGAAAACAATCTAGAGTTTGGGTAATAAAATAAAATTGAGCAAAGAAGCTGAAATTTGACTGTTCATGAGTTTCTTGCTAACTCTTGTGACTTTCAAGACAAATAAAAAGCTAGCAAAGAAATTATGCAATGTCATATAGAAACAAACCAAAGTCTTTCAGTCTCTAACTTATCATAAGGAATTACTCCTAGCAACTAGAAACAAATAATTTTCAGACAAAGGTGTGCTTGCATCTAATGCTTTTCATTAAAAAAGATTATGAGTTTACAGGAAATTGAGTATTTGTGATTTATGATAGCAAGGCAGGTCCCTTGATCTGGGATTATTTTATTAATCTGAGGCATAGTTTGCAGCCAGAAAAGGGTGTGAAGTTGAGAGGTCTCTGGGTAGGACTCAAGGACTGGAAAGTCTCAGTGCGCTCACTCTAAATTTCCTTCTGACCAGTTTTCCACTTTCCTACAGATCCGGGGCTTACCCCAGTGGTGGGGTGGCTGTTTGTTAGTTTTTTTGGTTGACGAGATTATCACAGCCCCAGTGATAGTCTCAGTGCTCAATTTTTCTACCTACTCCATTGACAACTATCTGATAAAAGAACAGTGAAAACTGGCTAAACAACCTGCTTCATTCTGAGACAGGCAAAGCAGCATTCAGAGATTTAGAAGACATGAAGAGATGAAGGGTAACTGGAGCAGCAGTCAGGACTATGGTGGAAGAAGGTGATTACCTGCACTCCTGAGGAATGTCTGCTGACCAGTTAAGCTATGCAGACATGGGAACTGACCTATATGCTAACATATTAATAACATTCATATAAAGCAAATTAGCCTGTGTTGAAAAATACTCATGTGCAGGAGACCAGAACAAAGCCTGTTACCAGCAGCTGCATTTTACTCAAACATACTTCCTCTAACATTAGGGAAAGGTAAATAATTGTTCAACTCACTTTAACACCTCTACAAATTGTAAGTAGTTCTACTATATGTTAATGTCCATTTACAGGAAATTTTATATTCTAATCTAATTTCAATCAGCATGTCTGCCTATCCCAGTTACCACTTGGTGAATACAATCAGAAATGTAGTGGATTTGTGAACATTGTTAGATTATTCTGAAAAGCAAAATACATGGTGCAAATGACACACTGGAAACACTAACTGATGATACATTCATTAATGACCCCAGAAACTACTAATTTTTTTCTTTCTGTTACAAAAATAACTAACTACATAAATTAACTGTGCTGGTGGACAGCCAATACTTGAACCGGTATTACATTCAAAAAATACTTCTTTTTTTCAGTGATAAGGCTCAAGTGAGTCTCAAAGAGTGATAAATAAATCACCAGCTTACCTGAACATCTCATTCCTTTCTATAGTGGCAAGCCAGAAGCTGTAAGCATTTGCATAGTAATTGCAGGTGCCCCGGCCATGGCATTCAATGAAGGGAGCGCTGCGGAACTCCTCTAGGCAGGAACCAGGGGATGCCAGGGCCTGGCCAGAGCCCTCAGCACCAGCACTGGTGTGCTAGGAAAAGACAAAAGCATTGGTCAGAGAGGCACTCTTAACCTCTTCACACTTCTCTCTTTGTCCTCTGTTCTATCCATCTGCTCTGTTTAGCTGCTCAGCTCAAGGGAGCAAGAAGGTGGAGCTGAAGGCTCCAGAGATGGCATTGGGTTCTCTCACTCAACAGCAGCATGACACATGAGCAGTATCAGCTTCAGGGGCAGCTGTATGCACAAAAGTACTTCAGGAGAGACAGCAGGACTCAATCTATCTCTATGTAAGCAGCATGCCAGGGCTAGATCTTGGCCCAGAAGGCATAAGAATCACTGCAAAGGGTGGAGGTCTAATGCCCTCCTAAAACCTGAAGTGACAGAGTCAGATACTAAATCTCCATAGACCAAAACCCTGAAACAAATGCTTTCCTCAGGTCAGAGTATGTCCCAGTGCACTTACCATGACAAAGGAGTAACCAATCCAAAGTGAACTCCAGCCTTCAGGACATGGTGGTATTTGAATTGTTTGACTGTGAACAGCTATTACCATAGCAGGAGCTTCACACACAGAGCATCTAGAAGGACCAAGACACGAATGATCTGCATGCACTTAAGGATTAATAATTCTTTATTCAGAAGCTACTTTCTTTATGGAATCTTGAAATAGAAAATGTTGTCACGTTCAAAACCAAAGGAAAATAACAATGTTTCATGTAGAAAAACAGCCAACTGGTTCTTTTTTCTTTTTTGTTAATTTCTAATTTATTTGGTAAACTTCTAATTTCTCCCTTACTTAGAGACAGTTCAACTATTAAGTCTTATTCCTATTAGCTTTTCTATGAGAAAAGAACGAGACCTCTTATCTGAATATTTACGTGTATTTTTCTTTTTCTAGTCCTGTTTGTACTGAAGTTTCTGAAAGTGCTGCTCAATGTCATGAACATGGGGGACAAATAGCCAAACACTGTATCTCAGCAAGTATCACTTAAAAGTAGTCTACTGTGATCAGAAACGAGTAACAGCAATTCATCATCCTAAACTTAGTTCTGACTTCCAGAGAAAAAGCCATCTCTCTGGAAAATGTCTTACAAAGGCAATCACTGCTAATCTAATCTAATGCAGACTCTCTCCCATGCATTTTCCTTTAAATTGTTTTTTATTTACATTTGTGGTATGTATCTCCAGTAAGAGATTTCCAGCAAAGTAACTTGCATAACAAACTTCAAAGCAGTTCTCCAGAAAGGCATGCAGCACCAGCTCTTTTACTTTAGATAAATTCCCCGTGTCTCAGAACTTCTAGGTTATTGAATAACCCAATGACCAATCATGCCTTCACAGAATCATAAAAAACCCATGAGCTGGGCTGGAATTTTAATATGAGGGCTGGTAATAAGGAATTTGGTAGATATAATCAGTTTTTTCTTGTACAACTCTTCAACTGGCTGCTGCAGTTAGCAATTATGAAAGTTATTCAAAACTAAACAGTCTGATTCCTGTTATCAGAGCAGGGAAAAGAATCAAATGCAAAATGGATTAAGCTGGATTCTGGAAAATGCAGAGAAGCAAAGGTATTCAGAATGAAAGCCTTCTATTTCTGCCTTGTGAAGCTTTCATACCTACTGCCTTCATCTTTAGTGCAGAAGCAAGAGAGTTATTTTAAGAAACACATCAATGAAAGAGTAAGTTAAAAGAAGGAATGTAAAGCTGTCTCTATTCTTGGAGCTCTGCTTTGCTTCAAGAGATTTCTGGTATTTCAGTAGAAGGCCTTACAGGAAAAGAAGTCCTATGATTCAAGGCAGCACGTTACACTTCTACACATTTTCTACATTTGGACAAGAAAAACTGTTGGATAAAAATCATCAACTAATAAAATAAATTGAAAGAAGAGTCTTCCAGATTCTTTGCTAGTTTTCTAAAATTAACATTGCAACTATTTCCCTTGCTGCTATGACTAAAAGGAGAAAAACACAAAAGCATACATGCACACACACACATATGTACACACATATACACACTTACGTGTTTTTATGGTGCAAAAGCTAATCCGTAGGCATAAGATAAGGCAAAGTGTTGGTTAGTACCTCCTTTAGCAAGAGTTTCAAACATGACTGTGAAAGGCTATTTTGTTTGGGTGCATGATATGGGATGTCATAAAAGGAATATGAATTTCAGAGGGTGGCAATCTGAATTTTTTCTGAAAGTCAAGCCCCTTCCATTCACATGCAACAACCAACCAAAAATTTAAGACCAATAAAAGCTGTAGTCTCTCCTGAGAATCTTGTCCTCAATCTGCCCATTCATTTTCAAAATATACCAACTTATTTGATACTAAACCAAAAGTAAGAATACAGAGTACAACTGTAAATACAAGATGGATTCCACTATGCAAAATAAACATAAAATGTTTGCAGTAGAGCCATATAGCTTTTCAAACATCCAAGATGTCCAGTATGCAACCTACTGCTGACTTGGATTGTCCTTTCTCTTGGATGTACCTGAGAAATAATTAGTAGCAATCTCCACTCTCATTCATTAAACATGGCTAGAAAAGGGATCAGCAAGAGCTGATACAGATTAGAAGCAATGACAGAAAGGACAGTAATGCCTATATCTAATGATTATCACTTAAGCTGTAAGTAGAAGATTCCCTTGTCAGATTCAAATCTAATGGTGGGACAGTTTGCCACACTTTTGCTCCTAACTCTGCCTTCAGCACTGGACATATTATGCCAGAAGAGGTTTTCTAGTGGTCTTAAAATTTCAAATGGACCAGAAGTTCAACATGTTGCATTGATGCAGAACAGTTATGTCACTGATATAAGCACCATTCCTTATGCTAGCTGCGAATCTGAAATCATTAAAAAAATAGATGATTGATTTTGCAATTGTTTCCTTCAATTCAGACAATAATGGCTGTATTCAAGCAGAATGTCTAAAACAATGGAAGAAGCCTGTCAGTCTACTGTATGATAAAAATGCTACCATTTTCAAACAAAAGGAAACTGAGCCCTAAAAAGCTTCTAGCTATGGCTAGTCAAAAACCAGAAGTGTTTTGGACAAGAATTGTGAAAAAATGCAAAACTTTTTCTCCTTCAAAGTACATCACAGCTTTTGCAAGACAACATTTCAAAGTAAATCTTTTCATTTCAATTATACTCAAAATAGGCTATTCTATTTGTTTGGGCTTCCCCCAAAATGGATTTATTTTTGATCAAAGTCTAAACTGAAAACATGCACACTTTGAAACATTTCATCAAAAGAATTCAAACTTTAAATTTAAAGGCAGGAAATAAAAATATACAGATTAAAAACCTTGTCTAGAAAAATAAAGTACCCTATGCTCTTTCCACAGGCTTTTTCACTTTATAAATACAGCAGAACTGAAAACACACCTGCTGATGAATGGTCTGATATTATCACCAGTGATAGGAGCCATGTTCATTGGCATGGGTTCAGGAGTAGACAGCCAGTAGGAGTAGTCATTCCTTGATGCAAAATTACAGACGTTGTTGATATTGCAGAATAAGAAAGGCATGGTACTAAATTTACGAAGACAGCTTCCTGCTGTGCCTGAAATGTTAAGTGAAAGGTTATTTCTTAACAATTTTCTTAAACCACTGCCAACTGCCTAACAATTATTTCCAGGAGCAGCTAAAAAAGGCAGAGAACACTTGCACTGGAGGGCCCAGTTTTCTCAGAGGAAGTGAATTCTCTTAGCTTCATGAGGAATGAACAGGACAAGGAAAGGAGTAGTCCAGTCTTGCCTGTAGAATTACAGAATACATTAGGTTGGAATAGACCTCCAGAGGTCATCAATCCTACTGCCCTGCTAGTTAGATCTGGTTTCTTGGGTCCAGATTTAGTTGAGTTTTGAGTATCTCCAAAGACAAGAAATTCAACTATCTCGCTGGGGTTCTGTTCTAATGGTTGACCATCAGCATGATAAAAAAGCTCTTACTTATGTTTCACTAAAATGTATCTCATACTCATGGTCCATTGCTTCTTCTGTCACTGAGACACTCTGAGAAGGGACTCCATACTGTCTACCCTTCCCCAGACAGTTGTAGACTGCAATAAAGGCCCCCCCATAAGTATCTGTTAATGCTGAACAAACCCAGTTCCACCAGACTGTCCAGACCCCATGAGCCATCTCAGTAATTAGGTGTTGTATTCACTGTGGTATAGCAACATCTTCCTTGCTCTGGGATGCCTCGGTCTGAGCCAGAGCAATTGCACAGATTTGCTCAATACAGTTCTACAAATGTGAGCAACATTTGGTTTGTAATGAATTCTAACTGAATTCTAATTTAGTCTCCACTTACCCAGATCTTGGCCGTGTGCTCTTTCATTGCCTTGTACATAAAGCAAGGAGTAGCCGTGGTAAATCAGCCTCGTTCCAAACGGACACGATGGTTCTTCAATGGTTTGACTGTGTCTGGTAACAAGGAAGCCATGAGCAACAGATGGTGCCCCTGGTGGGCCCATAGCCCCAGGCAAGCCATCAGGGCCAGGTGGACCAGGAAATCCTCTGGGCCCTACAATACAGAGAGGCTCCTTTTATTTCTACAGACAGCAGTACTGTCCCTACATGACTAAAGAAGTTAAATTAGATACATTCACTCCTAATATCTGTGAATGAAGGAATCAAGTCTTTGAAGAATGCAGGGACTTACCTGGGGGACCAAAAGGACCAGCTTCCCCTTTCTGCCCAGGTTGACCATCAAACCCTGGACTACCAGGTGGTCCAGGTACACCTGAAGGTCCTGTCACCCCTGTTGAAAAACAAGTAATATTCAAATAATATTCAACAGGGTCCTGTCACCCCTGTTGAATAATTACTACCGGATATTATTACATGTTAGTTCTGACTTTTTGGCTTTATTAATACAGTACAGCATAGGTATGCCACAGCATAAACTAAACTCATGCAGATTCAGTGTATACAGTTCCATATCTAGAGCACATATGAGGGTTACTGCAGCAAAGTGACCTTATAGCAGAGAAGAACAGAGAAGTAAGGAGAGAGCACGCTTCTTTTTTTAGAAGCATACTCTCTCCTTACTTACTAACATTTGCCTGGAATATGAAAAGGAATTTCTTCTCTCTCTGCTTATCATATGACTCAATCAAAACTAGGCCATAAAAAAGTAGAGTGATGAACAGTGGGAAAGTGGGTATCCTCTTAGCTTCTTCCCAAAAAAGTTTTCAGACATATTTTTGTCTTCCCTTTATTGATTTTTAGGGATGCTATGAATCCTACATAAACTCAGCAAATCTGACTTCAGGAAAAGGAAGTTAAAACCATCAGCACTATAGCAACATTTCTGTGACTCATCAGAAGCTTTAGACACTCACAGCTTTCCTTTTCCTGATCACCCAAAAATAAATATTTTGTTTATGTACTGAATTGACTACTAGTGATAGAGCAATGAATTCTGCACAAGCAAACCCATGCTGTGTTCAATCACTGAGACTGTTTCATAGCTATTTCCTAAAGGACAGCAGTTGCAGAGTTGTATCCCCACCTTCGAGAGAAAATTTTCATATCTACTGTATTAACTAGGAAGAAGATATTCATTATCCTCCACTGTAATTCCCCATAAACTCAAATAAATCATTCAGGAAGAAAGCTTTCCCTTAGAATCTTAACACTCCTGAGCTCCCATTCTCCATGTCTCATCATTATGAAGGATGTGTCCTTGTGCCAGCATTTCATTTTTCCTACCACTTGCTCCATTCTCTTACCTGCTAGTGTGTTTCATTTTTGCAGTTCACCTACTCTTTATAAAAATTGCAATATCTGGACTAAAAGGAGAAATCTAAGACCATGGAACAAGCTTCCTCAGGAAGCACTTGTCATTCCAGGATCAAGTGTTTTTCCTCATGCTTTCTTCTCCCAGAGACACACAGTAATTAAGTTTGGATTCAAGACAAAATGACAGAAGACACCCTAACAAATATATTTTGGGGAAAGGATAAGCAGAGTGTTGCAAGTCATTCTGCCTACTGCTGATTTCACATACTGATGTGATGCCTGCAGAGTGAGAGCCTATAAAAAATCACCAGGAAGGCATCTGTTTTGGATGAGCTTCAAAAAGGACTCTCTTCCACATCATTGACACAATTGAAATGGCTTACAAAAATTGGATAATATTATACCAAAAATCTTGTAGTATCTAGCCTACCTTTAGTCTATTTTACATTACAAAAAATGTGTTTCTACTGGCAAATTAGAAACTCTCACCTTGTTGTCCTTTGGGACCTGGAAGTCCTGGGAATCCCTTGAGACCAACTGGTCCTACAGGTCCAGGTAAGCCAGGTTCCCCTTTAATAAGCTGAAAAGGACCTGGTGGGCCTGGTAGACCAGGTAAACCTGTGGAAATCAACCAAGAAAATCAGCATGTATCTAGTATTCACAATAAATAAAAAAAAAAAAATTTAAAAAAAAGTTACCTTGTATTACCATTTATGCAGTCAGAGACTGGAGCCTCTCACAGTCAGTCACAAGATATCAACACATACTAGACTTCACACATGAATGAAACTGAAAAGCTTCCCAAACAGAAGCCTATCTATGCTGATATCTCCAGCCAAACAGACTTCTCATGGACTGAAACAGCTGTCCAGTCCTTAGGCTGCATGGAGTTGTCTCAGTAAGTTTGCAAACAGCCCCAAGCTGAGTGCTGTAGTCAATATGCTGGATGGAAGGGATGGCATCCAGAGACACCCTGACATGCGTGACAAGTGGGCCAATGGGAACCTCATGAATTTCAATAAGTGCAAAGCCAAGTGCAAGGTCTTATACATGGGCCAGAGCAATCCACAATATCAGTAAGACTGGGGGATGAATGGATTGAAAGCAGCCCTGCAGAGAAGGACTTGGGAAACACAAGTAGATGAAAAATGGGATGACTCGGCAATGTCTGCATGCAACCCAGAAAGCCAATACAAAGCTACATGAAAAGAAGTGTGGCCAGTAATGCTCCCCCTCTGCTCTGTTCTCATAAGAGCCCACCTGGAATATTATATACAGCTCTGGGGTCCCCTGCCCAAGGAGGGTATGTACCTGTTACAACAGGTCCAGAGCAGGGCCATGAAAATGATCAGAGGGGTGGAGGAGATCTTCTATGAAGACAGGCTGAGAGAGCTGGGCTTGTTCAGCCTGGAGAAGAGAAGGCCCAGGGAAGACCTCACTGCAGCCTTTCAATATATAAGAGGGGCTTATAGGAAAGACTAAGAGAGATTTTTTACCAGGGTCTGGAGTGACAAAACAAGGGGCAACAGTGTGAAAGAAAGTGTTTACAGGAAGAGTGTAAATTTAGATTGGACTTAAGGAGGACAATTTTTTAGTGAGAGGGTGGTGAGGCACTGGAAAAGAGGTTTCCCAGGGAAGCTACAGAAGCTCTGTCCCTGGAAGCATTCAAAGACAGGTTGGATGGGGCTTTGAGCAACCTGGTCTAGAAAGATGTGCTTGCCCATGGCAGGCAGGTTGAAACTAGATTATTTTTTAAATCCTTTCAAACCCAAACCATTCTATGATTCTAATCTGACCATTCAGATGCTGATGCATGATACCTGGTTTCATATTATGAGTTTTTACAAAGAACAAAAGGGTGATGGAGTTATAGACACAAATAACAACAAATTAATCAAAAATAGCCATTTTACCAAAAAAATCTGGGGAAAAAAAGCACAAGTCTTCATTATACCTTTAGATCCAGGAAGACCTTGGTCACCTCGCTCACCCTTAAGGCCTGGGAAGCCAGGAGTTCCTTTTGGACCTGAAGTCAAAGGAAATATTTGCATGAAAATTCAGTAATTTCTTGATTTGGAAGTATATGTGTGGAATAATCATGTATGACCCCATGATCCTGAAAAGGACGTGGCTTTATTTGCTCAAGTACTTTTTGTTTGCAGGAACACAATTCAAACACCACCACTAAGTCACAAAAGAAATGGTGACTGAAAATATATTTATCTTATTTTTTCTCTTACTTCTCCTCAAAGTTCTCTTACTTTAATAATTCTCTAAATTAAAAGCATTATGTTTTTTCTATTAATAACTGTTTTTTTTAATACACCTGGTGTTTTCATGTACATGATGGTGACACTAGCAGGAATATATTCAACAAGGGAGACATACAGAGCTCACTTCCTCACATATAGCTATAACATTTGCCTCTTCAATTCTCAAGAAAATCTTGAAGATTCTTGACTGGTAGTATCTAACAATCGATTTTACATCCATCTTTTAAAGATGGATGCACATTTAATATTTGTAATGCAAGAATAGGCAAGAGACAAAAAATCTTAAGAAAATTCTCAATGTTTTTGCATGTTTTTGATGCAGCTTTCAGTGTCCTGTTCAGTAATTATTAACATAGTCAACATTCTTTGGGCATTTCTTTTGAGAGAGGAAGGATATGAAAGAGACATTTTTGCATATTTTTCAGGAGTATGTAAAGTTTTGTCCTCACCTGGAGCACCTGGAACTCCTGGAGGTCCGAGATCACCCTTTGGACCAATATCTCCTGGCAAACCAGGACTACCCTGCATAAAAGAAAATGTGAAATTATAGCTATCCTACACTATTATGATATGAATCTCAAATAGGCTATGTATTACTGGAAACCTACGAAAAAAATATAATATGAGAAAGCCATTAAGTTTAAGAAATGGTCATTCTCTCCCTTGATTAGATGAGAAGCTTCTCCTTCTGGAACATGACACTTTGCTCTTTCTAAACTATTTTTTGCCTCACAAAGATACCAGATCAGAATGAGGTCCTACTAGCACTGCAGCCAGTAAAAAGGTTCTCAACCATAGATCATATTATTATGAAAAACATCAGTAAGCACAAAACTCAGCAGATACTAATTTCAGTGCAGTCCCAGCAGGAGGCTGCTAGTTAGAAAATTAAATGGAATCATTCTAGCAGACTTGAAAACTTCTACATTCACACATGGGATGAAATTTAACACGCTCAACAATTTATAATTCTCTGAAGATTTTTACTTTTCAACAGGGCTAAAACACTCAAGGACTTAAAACACTTCACATACAATGGGAACTCCTCCTTCTGCCTTCACCATTCTAAACTGTAGCCCTGAAATTAATGGTAATAAGTTCACTGTAGCCTCACTTCAAGGAAAACCAAGACCCTTTTTCAAAAGACACTGTAAATAGTCATTCAAATGGCAACCAATTTCCTTTTCTTTTTTGTCTGTTGCAGATCATCTGGAAGTAGCTTCTAAGCATAGTTTAGAGTTTCTCCCTGGCTGATTTGGTATGATGGTGATATTTCACTATATAATAAAACGTGGAACACAGGTGGAGGAAAGAAATAAAATCCCTTTGCTAAGTAACCTACCAACCAGAAGCTGGAGATATGAATTGAACAACCAGTGAAAAATAATACCAACAGTAGGAGTAATCTTATCATATTTGCAGAGCAATAGAGTAGGCACACAGGAGTGACTTTTCATTCAGTGCAAGTTAGATGTTTCTATTAAGGTGAGAAGAACAACAAATGTCTAATTCTTTTCACAGATTATAAAGGGAAAAGAGATTACTAGTTCAAAAGTGGATGCCCACAGCTGAACTTCCAAAGAATCCAAAGTTCAACAAAAGAAATGCTACTCTCAAGAGTGCTAAGGGAGGCATGAATGAAGTAAGATTCCCTGGCTTCTTTCAGTCACATAGTCACAGTATAGAGCATTATTTAAAGAAATGGCTGTCTCTTTGTATGATAGTATGTGAACTTCTGAAGCCCAAAACAGGAGGGCTTTCATTCAGAAGGCACTTATGAGTCAATCACATTAAAAGAGGGGGGATTTTAAACATATATATATATTTTAGGTTATGATTATAAAAAAGATTTATAAGAGGAGTTTATTGGAAGCTTTCCATCAAAAGACGGTTCCCACAACAGTATGTATTTCCTAAACTTTTTTTCCTCATCAGATACAGCTTGGTAAACAACTTTTTTGGATCTGTTCCAAACAGAGCAAAACTATTTCAGGAAAATTTTTCTTCTCCCACTTCAACACTAAAATGAACAGGAAAAATACCCATGAGATTTGTATTTCACAGTCTGATCTCTGAATTTACTTTTTTTGGATACAATTGTTGGACAGGTTTTGTCACTCATGTTGCAACAAAATCTCCCTTCTGATATAGGTAACTATGTACCTGGAGACCTGTATGAGCAATGGAGCCATAATCAGGGCAGGAGCCTGTCACACCAGGCACATTGGAAATTCATCTTACCATGTATCACCAGAGGAATCTTAATATTTAATATCACTCTCACTGCAGCATTTCACACTGAGTTAACAACCTGCTACTATGAATTATTGCTCAAGGATAGTGAAACATTTTTTCTGATTGAAGGCACAGAATCAAAATCCTTAGGCATTTCCCATTCTTTCTCAGCAAACAGTCTCAGACTGGTATATCAACCAGTGAAAAGCTTTACAATTTCCTGGGGTATAGAAATTTAGCTCTCTGCAAAAGTAGTGCAAATTACTAAACTAAGGAAAATAGACTGGAGTGTCATGTTGGAATTTACTACCTTCAAAGCTGGTATGGTACAGTACTGTATCAAATATAAAAAGGTCTGAACATGGAAGCAAATCCTTAATGTTTCTGTGAAGTGACTCCTGGATGCAGAAAAAGATGCACTAGATCTTTGCATTATCAAGAATAAGGTGGACCTTTAAAGTCCTGCATTTCATATCAGAACCTTATTCCCGAGTCTTTCTTCCTTTTGTACACTATGAATTTTCTCATCCTTTTTTTCCATAAATATTATTTTTATTGTTTTTATTGTCCTTTTTTAATAAAATCATTAAGATTGGAAAATACCTCTAAGATCATCAAATCCAACCATTAACCCAGCACCATGTTCACCACTAAACCAAACACCTCAAGTGTCCATCCACACATTTTTTGAACACTTCCAGGGATGGTGACTCCACCACTTCCCTGGGCAGCTCATTCCAATGCCTGATCACCCTTTCAGTGAAGAAATTTTTCCTAATATCCAATCTAAAGCTCCTCTGGCATAACCTGAGGCCATTTCTTCTTGTCCTGTCATTTGTTACTTGGGAAAAGAGACCAACACCCATCTGGCTACAACTTCCTTTCAGGCAGTTGTAGAGAGTGATAAGGCCCCCCTGAGCCTCTTTCACTGTGGGCTAAACGATATCCATTCCCAGTGCAGTAGGAAAGGAGGAATGAAAAGTCAAAAAATAGAGCATATTTCTCAGTGTGGAAAAAGGGATCATACACACTGAGAGAAAGAATATAGAAGACAAACTATTCTGGGTCACTGTCCTATTCTACTTCATTCTCGCTAGTATACCGAAAAGTGGCTATTTTAGGCCAAGGAAAATGAATAATATATGACAAAAATGTATTAATAGTATTGCCTGTTTGTAGTTCTAAATCAGCAACATATTTCATCACTGACAGCACTGAAACTGCACTTTATTTGAGAGCCTTCATAACAAAAGCAAACAGTTCAGGTATTTTCAGAAGGCAATTTATTGTGAAATATGCAACCTTTAAAATTAACTACTAATGCATTTACCAGATTTATGGATGTGCTTCAGCCATCCCGTACTGTTAAAACACTGTAAATTATATTTTGGGTGTTGTATGTTACCACTCACTATCTATAAATTTCTAATAAGTTCATTAGCTCACTGGGGCAGCCTTTCCAAGGAGAGCACTGAAATGCTTTCAAACTGACTTTACATCATCAGCAGTGAGTGCAAAGGCACTTTGAACATAAAATATCATTGTTTTAAACAAGAAACTGTATGATTAATATATCCATTAATTGCAAGAACCAGCTTTCAGCAAATCTGGAGTGTACTGAAAGTAACTTACTGGCAGTCCTTGGAAACCTGGATCACCTTTCATTCCCGGACCCCCAGGAGTCCCTGGCCAGCCATTGCTCCCTTGCTCTCCTTTGGCCCCTTTCAGACCTGGAGGTCCTGGTGGCCCTGTTGGACCTGGTAAACCTAAAAAAACAGAAGAAAAGAGTATTTAGTAGCAAAACAGGCTTACAGCAGTATCTGATGGAGGACAAACAGGGTCTACAGATGAACAGAATCAAAATTATTGTAACATTTCAAGAACATAAGTAGGAGAATCTGTTTCAGGGAGACTCCTCATCCAGTCATCTCTCAGCCTGTGGCTGATTGAAAATAGAGGCAGTTTTCCACATGTGCAGAACAAGCAGATAGTCCATCCTCAGGCATAAACATGCTAAAGATATTTTGTAGCTCTGCTCCACTCTCCTCCTCAGCCTCTAGCACAGGCCACTGCCTGTGGAAAGGCCAAGCTGGGTCATTTTTAAATACATTAACCTCCAGCACACAGGAACATACAGCCCCAGATGCCTCAAAACAGTAAATAAAGTCCATAGGGAAACATGGAAATGGGAGGCAACCTTTTCAACACTAGAAAGATTTCTGGACAAAGGCAACTGCTTGAGGACATAAAACTAGCCTGTGCTAGGACACACTGCCAAAACTGCTTGTGCACAAGGCTTTTCTCTGACCTGGGAGAAGAGGATAAAAAAGAGATGCAATATTGTTTTTATTATTAATTAATTAATTAGGTGAGCCTCGATGAACAGCAATACTTTATTACTAAAGATAAAGAATTACCTGGAAGACCAGGTTGGCCTTGGGGTCCTCGGTCTCCTTTAGGGCCTTCAATTGCACTGCCTGGTAGCCCAGGAAGACCTTGGCTCCCTTTAGGGCCTGGTGGACCTGCATATCCTGGTTCTCCTTTCAGGCCTGGGATCCCTGGACTTCCTGGGGATCCTGGAAAACCCACTTCGCCTTTTGCACCTAGGATTGGAACAACCACAGAACATGATTAGAGAGAAGATCACAATCACTGCCTTATTATCCACTCATAGTAAGCTTTATTCTTTTTGAAAGCACTGACCTTGACTTTACACATTTCTGTAAAAATGCAAAACTTCGGAAAACAGTATGATTCCTCACATTATGATATTAAATATGAGGAAAGTAGATTGACATACCTTTTCTTATCTAAACTCATCACTGGGCTATTTTTAGTCACTCTTAAAATAGATTAACATTCAGCATCCCTCTACCACTCCTTACACAAAGATTATAAAGCCCTCAAACCCTTACTCCACAGCAATTGTTATTGTCATAGTCAAGTAATGGATGTTGTGCTTGACTAAGCACAAAAGGGCTTGCTCCTGGAGAAAAATTGAATACTTTTTTACTAAGATCTAGATTTAGATCCATTGTACTTACTTTCAGGCTTGTACAAATAGTTAACAATTGCAATTCAATCTAATTTTAGATTGAGCAAAAAAATGTAGAGCAACTGGTACAAATATAATAATAATTAAAAAAAAACCCAAAATATATAGAGAACACTATCCTTGGCTCTCTGCTTGAGCAGAATAAGGTTTTTAAATCCTGGACTTGTTTCTTTGGGACTGCAATACCTTTAGAATACAAATTATTTAAGTAGAATATATATTTATTCCAAACCCAGATATTTTTAAATGAGCTAAGATGACAAAATTAGAGATGGGGAAGGTGAGAGAAGTGTTCTCATAATCTAATGGTCTACATGCCTACTGAGCTATGATTAGAAAGTTTGCTTAATTTAATAAGTTCTCTAACATCAGGGCTTTCACAGTAGTTAATGACTTAATGACTAGTTAATTAGTCTAAGATGGTAAATAAAAGATATTCTGAAATTTTAGTTTATCACTTTGGATTGTCTTGGTAAACCACAGACAAGTTTCCTGTATTAGTAGAATGAATGAGTGAGGTAGGGCATTGATATTTAAAGCTATGTAAGTTCTCCAAAATCTGTTGTGTCATGTTAATGTCATGGATGGACTAGTTGAATTGTTTGTGTTTTCCAGATGGTTAAAACTGAAAATTCCCTCATTATACAAAATTTCCTTTATCAACAGCAGTTTGACATTTCTTCACTACTGTATCTATTGCCGCCTATTGTCTAGAATATACTTATTTCATAAAATGGAGCATGGTGCATTACAGACACCTTGAACAAGCACTGACTCAAGCCAATCAAACCATTCTCACAGCACAGTGTAGTGACACACTTTTCAAGAGCATAAGGGAACTTGAATTGTCATAGTCATGGCTATGACTATGACATACAGTGGCTGTACCCGAGCTATTAAGTCCTGAGCCCAGGTAATAAAAATTTTCAGTGAGATCTCAGCAGGACTCTGCTATCTTTTGCCTCTCTGCACCATGCTCCTGTGCATAGCTTAGACATGCTCTATTGAGATATAGTAAATTACTATTTTAGCAATTAATACATCTGGGCTGCAAAACAGATTCAGGCAAAAAAAATTACTACAGTATCCTGGCCACAAAACCACTACCTACAGCTGTCTGGAGCACAGAGCCTCACTAAATTTTGATTCTTGCAAAATTAGTAGGAAAACAGAAATATTTGGAGTCAAAAACACAGCACACAAATACAGGAGTTATTTATATTACCTCAACACACCACAGCTTGCAGTGAATTCACACTATGAATAATTACCTATTTTAGGGTATATCTAACTCCAAGATGTTGCCACTGTAACAGAAATCAGTATTTGAACCTCTCAGAGCTTCTGCCTGCTCTGAGAAGGCATAGGATGTAAACGAATGAAGTAGGAAGTATGTCTGATTACAGAATTACAGTTATAGTATGTTGGGAAGGAGGTTTAGAATTGTTTTAATAAGTGTTTTACCTTTGTCTCCCTTTGCACCGGGAAATCCTGGAAGTCCTCTACCTGGAAGACCTGCAGTACAGAGACAGCAAAATATGAGAAGTTGGGAAAATACTTACATTTAACCTGTAATAAATAAAACTCCATTATGCAAATACAAACACCAAATAAATGGCTTATGCAAAAGTTCTTCAGGGCAGAGGCTCTTTTTGTTATGTACTGGTATTGTATTTAGTACAATGGGTCCTGTACGACTGAAAACCCTACCCAAAGAGAAGGCAAGGCTGCTCCACTATTTCACAGCTAAGCTGAGGGCTGAAATTAATTCCAAAACACGATTCTTTAAAGTATTACCAGCCTTTGTGAAAGAAATTCTTGCAATATTACATTGATTAAGCACAGTTGCTCATCTAAATGATCACTTTGCAGTGCTGGATGATCATAAGATATCAATACTGACTTTATTTTTTAAGGTTTCATCCAAAGGACTCAAAACCAGTACACACCTCTACCAGCTACTTTTGTGCAGCCTGTGTCTGTGCATTTTCATACCATGGGAACTGAAGGTGACAGTCACAGTACCTTGTTCACCCTTTGCACCAGCTGCACCTGGAATCCCATCGTAACCTGGTTCACCCTTCTGACCAATGGCACCAGCAGGACCCGGAACACCAGGTTCACCTAAAAAATCATTGACATTTTCATTTAAACTATGACCTCTTTTTTTTTTTCCTCTTAAGAAAAACATTACTTTTTCTTTTGCTCTTACAGAGACCAAGCAGATATTGCTTGATGACTTCAGTCTGACTTTTCACTGAGTTTACTTCTGAATTAAATCAGTCTGAGACAGGGCTCAAGTATTAAAGATTTTGACACAGCTAATTATCATGAATCTGAGTGAGCTTAGAATGCAAGAACCCCAGCAAAGACTTGTGAACAGCACAGTCCGTTGTCCTGTAAGACGATGTGTCCTGCAGCCAAAAAACTGAGAACAGAAGACTCCAAGATCAAAAATGTTCATAACAGCAATGGATTAACTCTCCCATACTCTACCTCCTTTCTAACAGCAGTGAATGATGCTAATGTGGTGATTCAGGTTTGGGCATAAAGATCAACTGAATTGTTTTTAAATTAACTCAGAAACAACAGAAGTAATGGCTGTAACAACAACCAGTCTTGTGGAAGGTGGTAAAATCTATTCCTCTGACAGTGCAAAAGAAACATGAGCCCCCCACTACACTGACTCAGATTTACCTAGGAAATATGTCAATATTGTCAAGCAATGCCTTTTTTGCTTATGAAATGAACAAACACACTGAAATATCTGAGCCAAAATTAATGTAGAATGCAAAAGATTTAGTTTTAGCCACTGCCTGGAGACGAACAATATTTTAAGTGTCCTTTGGTCGTTTATATTTCCTTTTTACCTGGTTCTCCTTTTAAACCTGGAATCCCACTTAAGCCAGGAAGTCCTTTTTCACCCTTTTCTCCATGGCGGCCAGGGCTTCCTAAAGAAAAGAAGAAAAATGTGTTTTCATGTGGGATATTTGATATAATTTTTACTTTAATTTTTCACTGCAGTTTCTGTTTTATAAAAGCATAAACACTTGCCTGGAAATCCTGCCATGCCAGGGGATCCTTTGGGACCTGGGGCACCCGGCATTCCAGGAATTCCTGCACTACCCTTTTCACCCTTATCTCCAGATACACCTGGACTACCCGTCCTTCCTGGTTCTCCCTAGAAGAAGCAGCACACATAAAATCCAGACATTAATTCAGAAACATTTTTTCTGTATGCAGTGGTAGATGTCACCCCTCTTATCTATCTGAATTTAAAGAATTCCGTTGTTTTTCCACTCCTACACAATGTAATTTAGGATTAAATTTGGCGTTAAATTCCGCTATCAGAGGTTTTTAATGAATCTAACAATTGCTTAATACCTACATATGAAAATGAGCAGTTTCCTATGCATTTTTAGGATGGTTATACAAAGTATTTTCAAAATTAGCCTCTTAACTTACTTATTACAGTTCATCATCCTAAAAAAAAATCTTTTTTTGAGTCCTCAGTAAGTTTGCTACCAGATTAGCAGGTATTATTTTTACCATTTTTACTTATAAATTCATGATAACTGTCATTGTACAGCTAGGAAAAGGAATATGAAACAAATGAGAATCCTATTAGAGATTAAATTAAACTTTACAGACAGTATTAACACAGTTCACTTTTCAGTAGTATCTGAGCACTGTATAGTATCTTTGTAAAAGTACAGTAACATTATTTTAGTGTGATTATTTTCCCTGTTCGTAAAATGCCCTTTTCACATTATTGACTTAGTATTTTTTAAAGTTCTTCCCCTTCCCTACATTTCTAGCACTGTGAATTAGCCTATTTTGAGCAGAGATGATAAAAAAGAACATTGGAGATATTGGTTCCATCAAACAGAATGCATCTAAACCTGTACATATGCACACCTTTCAAGCTTTTCATAAGGCAGTTAAATTAGCATAATAGAAAATATAACAAAACAGCTTAAAGCCAACAGCATCTTTTCAAGTATTTGGTAGAGACAAATCCTTAGACATATAGATACCTTCTCACCAGGAGCCCCTGGAAAGCCAATTCCAGGAAAACCTGGTGCTCCTTTGTCTCCTTTTTCGCCTTTTTGGCCAGGGAACCCTGGTGTGCCTGGTGAACCTGGTACTCCAGGAAGACCCTTTTCTCCGGGTGTTCCTAGTAAAGGGAAGGGAAAAATGGGAGCATCAGAACCAGTGGTACCCTAGCAGTGTTGACAGTCATGTTTCAGTGTTGCTTTAGCTATTCAGAGCTATAAAAGTAAGTAAATTTTCTTTTAAAAAAGTTACTATTTAAAAAATTCACTCTCTAAACTCTACTCATAGGAGATGGTCATAATCTTGGATTCAGAGTAAACAAAGCTCTTGCTAAAAATATGAACTGAATCAAACTTTATTTTTATTTGATTAATTACTACAAAGTGACTCTTCTGCAGCATATGTTTTCTGTCCTCATTTACCTCAGACTTTCATGTTTGATTTCTTAAATATGCTAGACACAAGGCCATCCCAATGGAGACAAATTTCCATGTTGAGTTATAGGTTCTTCTCCATTTTATTCTTTACCAATCCCTTCCACAACAACATTATTCCCAGACCCCTACAGTTTATAATTGACACTCAGTACATAGCAGCTCACCAAACTTTTTAGAAGGGGGAAAATACACCAGAAGCTTAATGCAGTTCACAGACTGGCAGAGACAGACAAACAGGCACCACTCAAAAAACTGCATGCCTAAACCAACTACAGAAAACCTAAACATCCAGCTAAAAGATTTGCACATAGAAACTTAGGAAAGCATCTTATTATTTATGTATCTCAATAGGATTGAAAAGCAATGTCCCAAAAGCCTAATATTCAGTCATTGCAAACAGTGCAATTTTTTAGTAGATCTACACCAACAAATATTCCATACATAATGTTTCTCATAATGTTCTATATTAACTTGAGTTAAAAAAAAAATTCCTAGCAATCAGTACCTGGCAGACCCATTTCACCAACCGATCCTTTTTGTCCTGGAACTCCTGGATCCCCTGGGTACCCTGGGGGGCCTTGATCACCTTTTGGTCCTATGGACAACAGAGAAATTAAGAATCCCATCATTAACAAGGTTTAAAATACCTGACAAACTGTCTGTCTGCTGTTAGCTTCAGACATACCTGGTTGTCCTGGAGTACCAGGTTCACCATCTCTCCCTGGAATTCCTGGTTCTCCATAATCCCCACGTAGCCCTTTTTCTCCTGTTGCTCCATGGTCCCCTGGACACCGAAAAGAAAAACACAGTGAGATGAGTTTTATTACAATTTACTGTAATTACATATAATAATCCTTCTAGTTAATTTCTGATTACTGCTGCTTCTCTCTGCTGAACAAGGAAATGGCTGAGTAAAACACAACTTTCCAATCATTAAACCAGTACTGAGAAAATGCTGAAAACTATTGCAATTTTATGGGTGTCTGTGCAAATTACAAAGCAAGTTGTACCTATAAAAAAAATTGGAATTAATGTGTGTTTGAGTTCGATTAATGAGTTAATTGAAAAGTGGCTGACAGGTGTTAACAGAAATTATTGATTTGACTGTTCAGCTCTCTAAAAAGGCACATGTAAACAACTAGTAAACAGCCAGAAATTTGCTGTTTTCCCTGTTCCATTTAATGTTAAAGCACCTTCAGGAGGCTTGGTCTCTTATTCTCTAGTGTGCCTCTACTCCAACTTTATGCCCATGCCTTTTGGTCATAAACAATTCTGTTAGTGTTGCATAGAGATGCAGGACAACAGGTTACTGAAAAAAAGTCACTGAATGTTTTTAAGTAAGCAGCTTTTATTAAAAACATTTCAAGATGTCCAAACCCATATTTTTTCATTAAGCATCACTGATAATATGCCATAGAAATTCTGTGTCTTCTCTGCACAGTTTGTATTTTGGAAGCTTCTAAATGCATTACTGTGATGCTCATGTCTAGAGGAATGAAGGCAGCCAAAAGATCAGCAAAGTTATGGAGTATAACTAAATTATTTTTCTCTGCTGGTACTAAGTATCTTTTGGTTGGAGAGGATGAGAAAAGAGCAGAAATTTGCAGGCTGGGATCTGTTTGGAACCTACTCTTCCAGGCTGTGTGAGCCAGGCCAATCTGTAGACTGCGTGTGGTCAGGAAAAGGTAGAGCGTAGAAGTTTGCAAGCATGCACTGTTAGTGCTGGAGAGATTAGTAAATTAGAAACCAAAGAAATGAACCATTTGAATTTCTCAGCAAAGCTTTCTTTATTTGCATGTAACAAGTGTGCCTAATTTAGATTTCTAGAAACAAAATAAAATTAATCATCCTACATGTAGTAGTAGTAGATAAGGAAACAGTGAAAACAACCTATGTGGTTTTAAGACTTTACATACCACTGTACGTATCAAGATCAGAAACAAATGAGAAAAAATAATCTAGATGAAATCTTTATAGGCTGAAAGCTTCATTAAAAGTACTCTCAGAAGCTGCATGTCAGCTGAAGGGCAGATGTACTTCTCACTTGCTGACGCCCTCCCCTGCAGTCCCTGGCTGCCCAAGCTGCAAGGCACTACTTACCCACATGCCCAGGTTTCTCTGAGACCCAACCAGAACACGTGAGCCCAGATCTCCTTCTGACAATTAGCCAGGACATGGAGATAAGAGGTAGCTAAGACTGGGATATTCTCCTGTTTCCACAGTTCAAATACAACATAGTACAGTTATTAGTGATTCACTGTCAAACTGGAAAGGAGTCTGCCCTGGAATACACTGATGAAATGTACAGATGACACTCAAAAGGAAAGCATCAAAAAGAGGACAGGATTAGACTACAGAAGGATTTTGAAGAGTTGGAGTGAAGCTTGAAAATCATCACAGTGAAAATCAAAAAGCATAATGCACCACGTGTGTGATAAGAAGTCAAAAACACGCAAACAAAATGAAAAATCATTACACAGGCAGTAGTCCAGAACTAAGGGACTAAGATTTATAGTACAAACTCAGTCAGCTATTGTTTCAAGAAAGGGAAATTTCATTCTAGCCAGGCCTGAGTTGAAGTACTTTGCTTGTTTCAGCAATGTGCACTCTAACAAGGATGCAGCCAAACCGAGGAGAAATCAGAAAGTGCAAAAAGAACGATAATTGTTTCAGAACACGTGATATACTATTAAAGCCTGAAGGATTTGGTTGAGGGAAATTAAAGACCGCAAGATCTCAGTAGCTCCCTTCTGAGCTCTACACTTCTGTTAAAAAAAAAAAGTTACCATTTATTAAAAACTTTTTTTTTAATAAAAAGTAATTTCTAGTAAGAAGAAAAATATTAAAAAATATGCAAAAAAATGCAAAAAATACACAATTTTTTCTTTGAAAATAAATACAGGAGAGAAAATTATTTCAAAAATCTAATTTATCAATTAGTAGTAAAACTAAAAATCCAAGAATGTATTATCTAAAAAAGCTAACAAATCTATAACCATGAAGTTTCTAAACAGATTGCCTTTCTCCTGCATACTTCCAGATGTTTCTAAACTGACATTAGTTGATCTGTTGATATCACTGACATAAATGCATTTCTTTCCTAAGTTTTCCTCAGGTCACAAGAAACACATGTCAAAAAAGGCTGCTCACTTTTTTTCTTACACTATCATTTGATTTTCATGGCCACAACTGCATGTTTTACATGAAAGACAGCTTTTCCCTTCTGGAAAGCCCTAGTTTTAACTTGTAAAAATTTTTTTATTTTCAGAGAGATTTCTGATTAAAGAGGTAAAATCAATTATAAAAGGACAACTTGACCCTCTTCTATTCAAACAAAACCCTTCTGCTCTGTGATTAATCTTTTTTCTATAGAGTTGAAAAACACCAGAAAAATATCTATATTTGCTGAGTGAAAATCTCTAATTTTATTTTAAAAACTGTTGCCTAAAACTAACACAAAACTGAATTGAAAGTACTGCTGCTTGGTAGTATCCGAGTGTTAGTTCCACTTATTCATCGTTAGAGAATAAAGTTACCTTTTTCTCCTTGATCTCCCTTCTGGCCTTTGAGGCTAACCATGTCCATGTTGTCTATTGTTCCAGGTTTTCCGGGGAGACCAGCTTCACCTTTATCTCCCTTAACACCAGGATCACCTTGTGGTCCAATTACACCTTTGAAACCTTGGCTACCTATAAAGAGACAGCACTGAATGTTATACGGGCATATAAAACTTTGCAAGAATATTTAGTAGACAACAACAAATTAAATTAGCTATTTATTCAGATTTTGAGCACCAAATAACATGATCCGGAACAGCTCCTATGAATATTTTTTTTATACTTCACAATAGCTCTGTCAGAAAGTTGACATATTTTTCCCACTTCAGAGCCTTTAATTTTAGACTCTTGAAACAGTAAGGACAGGAGTTTGGCAATAATACAAAGCATTATCTGAGGCTCTTAATTAAGACCTTCCTGCTGGCTTTTAATAATTTCAAATAGTGTATTTTTCTTGGAGTAATACCTATAGCAGCCCCACATCTAGCAATCCCTTATGTTCTTGAAGAATGGATCAAAAATCATGTTTTGGTGCCCAAACTCATGACTGCTCCTAGGATATGGTCTTTTATACTATTTATAACTTAGGGGAAAGTCACTTGACATAAACTCTTCCTTAGGCCAAGTATACTCCTTATCTTTTGTTATTTCCCAACTTCTGTAGGGGAAAAGGTGGGGTTTATAATTTTTATTTTATATAGAGAGAAATCTCTCTTACCTTTTTCACGCAGAAACCCTCGATCTCCAACTGGTCCAGGAGTTCCTGGCAATCCAGGAGTTCCCATAACTCCCATTTCTCCTTTGGGTCCTGAAGCCAAAGGAGAAGAGTGAATAAAAAAAATAAAGCAAGCAGTGTAAAGAAGTACAAGAAACAGAATTATTTACTGCCTATCATATTAGGAGTTGCACTATTTAAGGAAAAATGGGACAAAGAAGATTATTAAACTAAAGCAGCCCTATAGAGAAAACAACAGTAAAAACAGTATTATGAAAACCAGAGGAAAACAGTTTGTAATGGGTTTTTGACAAATTCTTAAAACTTCTTATTACAGCAAACAATGCTGTCATTAACAAAGGCATTATTAAAACAATACTCTGTCACTAAAACTGTGCAGAATAATCCCCTTTCATTATTACAGGAGCAAGGCAAGTTCCTTCCACCTGCTGGATTTGGTCCATGAAAAGACTTCAGCAGCAACAGTTCAGTTACATGTGTACAGAGCTGCTTTACTGACATCACTCCAGGCGTTTTCCCAAGCTTGGGCTCTTTGATCAGTCAATTCCTAACCAAGTGAAGGGGTGTGCTACCACTACTTAATTAAACAGCTGTCAAAAATGCTGATTTCTGAGGGACAAGGTGTTTACCTGCTGATCCTTTCAGTCCAACAGCCCCCTGTGGACCTGGCAGGCCAGGTAACCCCACAGAGCCTGGGACTCCTGGCTGGCCCGGGCTACCTTTATCCCCTTTTGGTCCTGGCATATCCAGACCTGGGACACCAGGGAAGCCCCTTTCTCCTTTTACTCCAGGAAATCCTAGGAAAAACAGAAGATACAGGATTAGTCCTCAGCAAAAAACAAGGAAAACCATTCATAAGCATATCTGACCATGTCCACCTGTGATTCACAAATTACATGGCATGGAGGACGAAGACGCAAAGGCAGACAGCAGAACCAGTCCTCATTTCCTAAGAGAGGCTTTGAACCTGTATCTATTACCCACCAATGACCCAAGGAGACCAACCCAAACACCAGCAATCCTCTCAGGAGGCCTCAGCCTGCATTTTGGACCTCATGGAGGCCACTGGCATGTCCCCCCATCTACCCCCATCAACCTCACACTGCAAAAAGCTCTCAAGCAACACTTTTACCTGTGTAATCCACTTATGTCAAAATTCTGCTCTTAAGCAGCATCATGGGAGGATTCTCTGCTCACCTGGTGGTCCCTGGGGTCCCGGCTGCCCGGAGGGTCCTGGCAATCCTGGAGGGCCCAGCCCCGGTGCACCTGGAGGGCCCTGCAAGCCTTGGAGACCTGGGAGACCAGGGTCACCTGCAGGGAGACAGGAGAAACATAGACCAAGCATTCTCTGATGCTGTTTGACATCTTGCCTGCTGAAGATGTCAGACAAGGTGCTTTGGAAGCACATGGCCAAGGAGACCTCATTCAGCCACCAAAACCTCCAAGCCTGGGCTTGGAAGAAGGGCTGCTCTTTGCTGCTAGCATTTGCTACTGGTGGGTGGTAGGAAAAAACAAGAAGGGAAAGGGGCAATTTCCCAAGATATAAGTAGGGCATTTCAGTAGTGAATAGACTTTTTGCTGCATCAGTGGAAGAGTGACTTTAAAAAGAAATCCAAATACAGAACTGTATTTTCCCAGTGATGTTACCTCTGAATCCCGGCTGTCCGGGTATGCCTGGAAAGCCTTGCTCGCCACGTAAACCAGGCAGTCCTGGACTTCCCTTTTCTCCAGGGATGCCAGCTGGGCCAGGGGGGCCTGGCAATCCCTTAGGGCCAGGTAGACCTACACCAGGTTCACCCTAGCCAAAGAAACACAATAGATTAGGAATCAACACATCGAAACCAAGAAATCATTTATTAAATGTACTTAAATCATGCAGTATAGGGCTTATGTACAGACCTCTATGCATGACTTCAGGGGAGAGCTGTAAGCCCTTTAAAAGTGTTAATGTCAAGCATTTATCCATCTACTCTGTCCCCTTGTATGCACAGTGGGAAACATAAAATGAAAGGCAGTTTGGCCAACTTTTAAAGTTTTTCCTTGCACACGTTCCTGTCAATATGGGGAATCATAGGCAACAGTATCAGCAGCTGACATCTACCTTTTGGCCTTGTAAACCTGGAACTCCTGGCAAACCATCCAGACCAGGGGTTCCTGGAGTTCCTGGCAGACCAGGTGAGCCAGGCTGACCTGGGAAACCTATAAAACAAAGCAAAACAAAACAAGAGTCACATCATTACCTGATTATCTATGTGTAAGTGACCTCTGCGGTTTCTTTAGGCCTCTAAACTGAACTATTCACAGGGATGTGTTAAAAAAGATCTGGGTAGGCAAACTTCTAGGCATGCCAGTATGCAAATGTCCCAACAAAGATTCAAACACTGACTTTTGTGCAGCAGTTGGCTTCTGATGAGAAACAACCATCCAGAAGAAATAAACGCTGAGTGTCTCCTCTTAAATAAATAGCCTTGTGGGTTCATCTCCCATCTCCATTGTGAGAAACATCCTGCAAAACTGGGTTCCCAAAGTCTTCTTCAGAAAAAGCAACTTAATGTGTGGGGCATCAGACTGAGGGATGCACAACAAAGCCCACCTGTGAATCAACACCTTTTGTGCAGTATATGTCTTGTGACACGTGTTCTACCTGTCCTGCTGAGGGTTTCATACAGAAGGTTTCTATGCCAGAGCTAGCCCATGAACTGCACCTTGGGAATGCAAGAAGGAATACCTACAACATTCTGCAAATCCCTTAAAGATAGCACTCACTCAACATCAGCACATGCACAACCAATTCAGAAGAACAGGCAGAAATCCAGCTTTTAGGCTAAGACCCCAGAATGTCATTGGGCAAAGCTGAGTTCATGGAAGGATCCTTTAAAGAAATATATTTAATGTTTCATTTCTTTCATCTGGCATCAAAGTGCATACAGCAATTCCTTTCCAGGTACAATGGGCCTTTTCTGTTCAGGTCCCAGTGCACTCTCAGAGGAACCAGACATGGTTACAGAGAAAAATATGCCCTTTCTCCTTATTAAATTTCTGACCCTCCCAGTTCATTCGTGTGTGGAATCATAAGAAATAATAATGAAGACACAAAAGAATTTTGGTGATTGAGGTGTCTACTGAAAGTTCAATCATCTACTTCTAAATGAGCAGCAGTACTGTGAAATATGTCTTCAGAAAATCCAAGACATTTAGACTCCCTCTAAGCTACTTGCATACACTGACAATGGCCGTGGAGGGAAGACTACACTTATGTTGAGTAAGCTGGAATTCTAGCCAAGCCACTCTCAGCTGCCTGGGACCCAGCAGAGCTGTAAGCTCTGGCCCACAACTGTTACAGTTACATCAGCATATTATTTGGACCAACTACACGCAGTGTTTTTCATCTCTCAGAAGGGTCATCTCATCTCAGCAACTTCAGTTGCTGCAATGTAAGATGCTGTACCATATCACTTCCCATTCTGGCAGCAGCTGGAACATTGTAGTTGCACCACTGCACTACACAAAGCAAGTGTGCAGCTGAACTCTATGGAAAGAATGCTCACTGTGGTGCTGGTTGACTTTTGCAAGGGAGCTTCTTCAGCTGCACCTCCCAAATCCCAAGCAACTATGGCTGGATGACAGTGCAGGCCTAGGCCTCCATCCACACTCCAGTTACACAAGCTCTGTTAGATGGATAGCTTTATCTTACCTTTGGGACCTGGAGGTCCAGGGAACCCTATCCCTGGCTGCCCAACAGCACCTTTTTCTCCCGGCAGGCCAGGTCTACCTGGAAGCCCAGGATTCCCTTTGTCACCTTTGCAAATAAAAACAAGACAAGTGTTAACACAAAGGCTAACTTCTGGGGAACAGAACCATCCTGATAATCAGAGAAAGATTAACAGGCTGCTGTACCTTGGGGTCCAGGGAAACCGGGTGGCCCAGGAAGGCCATCTGCCCCAGGAGGTCCAGGGAGCGATATAGTTCGTCCTGCTTCACCCTTTGCTCCTGTAAATGTAAAGTTGTGTTAGAGTACAGGAACTGATGAAATAAAACAAGGGAGTTCTACCTTAAGAGCATTATCAGTTCATCCATACCACTACAAGTGACTTGTTATTAAGTTTTTTTGGTAGAAGCTTCATAAAAAAACTAGGATGAACCTAAACAATCCCATTTTGCCTAGCAAATCCTTCAAGAAAACCACCCTCAAAAATGTGCAATAATACTGGTGAAAGTGAACACTGATTCAAATAAGAAAGTATTTTTATTTCAGGCTTAAATTCTGATGATCCTCTAGGCTGTACCATTTAAAGGGAACAATTTAATTTTTTTTTTTTGTGTGTATTTTTTGAAACACATTATAGCATTACCTGGAAGTCCTGGTAAACCTGGGGTTCCAGCAAATCCTCTGTCTCCTTTTTCACCAGGTAATCCTGCAGCACCTACCCCAGGAGGGCCAGGAAAACCTCTTTCACCACGCACTCCAGGGAATCCAGGCTGGCCAGGGGGACCACGTTCTCCTTTCAAGCCAGCTGTACCCTAATTTTTGGAAAGTATAAGTGTACTTCTTGCCTGGCTGGCAAGACAGAACACATCATCATCATCCTCTTTGAATATTTTGCAACTGGGATTTGGCACAGGTATCTGTAATGTTGACAAAAGTGGATTTTTTCTACTGAGTTCAATGGAAACAGATCTAGGTTCCATGTGGAATAGCACATGGAAATCACATCTAGCAATGCAGCTAACTGTAACATGCAGGCCATGTTTCCAGTAGTGGATCTGGGAGCAGAGGTGAGCTCCACATTCAGCTCCACATCTACCTCAGCTGAACTCTATTAGTGCCAGATTTTGAAGCATTTGTTTCCACAGGAAGAGAAATATGCTAGAACAGACTTGAATCTTGTCTTCAAAATTTCTACTTAAATAACTGCATTTTTTCAATCATCTCCAATTATCAGCTAAATCATTCACACTAGTTCTCACTATCAAGCTGTGAGAAAGGCAGAAAGGAATAAAACAACTGTCCATGTCCAAACCTTTCCTCTATAGTCCTGAAAGTAACAAGCCATGCTGAATGCATTTGAGTCAGATCACTTATTTGCATGACATGTAAAAAGAAATGGTCTGAAAAACCTAGCTCTGAAATAGTCTGTCACTGAAGAACTATCTTCCTCACTACTTCCAGTGAAAATGGAATCATCTTCTGAGGAACAATGTACTACTCAAGTTAAAGAACAGATATGGAAAAATAAATGAGGCCAGTAAACATAAAGCATGTATAGGGCACAAAAATATGTGAATCCTGATCTGAAAGACAGAATGTATAGCACAGTAAGTAAACATAAATAAACACACAATAGGATGAAACTATATGTAAGAAACTATAGGTAAGCATAAAGAAACAAACATACCGCTACTCCTTTTGGACCCTGAGGACCTGGGAATCCATCTTTTCCTGGTCTTCCTTCTCTTCCAGGAATGCCTGGTTGTCCTGGGAAACCAGGATCTCCCTTTTCGCCTTTCAGGATAGAATCGTAAGTAAAATCTCCAGGTTCTCCTTTTGCCCCAGGGCTGCCCATAAGTCCTGGAGTGCCAGGGGGACCCTGAAATTTCATAAATTCAGATGTCATCAGTTGCCCTACAAACCTTTTAGCTATAAAAGAAAGAAAACCTCCAGAAACTGAATTGTAAATCCAAATTAAGGGAACCACCAAGTCATTGACTGAGGAGGTCAAATGAGAAAATATTCCAAGACACAGCAGTCTTGGAAGCTGAAAGCTTCTCCCTTGGGTAGTCCATTCTTGATATTCAGTGGATTTTAATAAATGTATTCAATCATTATTAATATTCATCAACTTTGAACAGCTGACAGTCAGTTGTTAATATCAGAACATAATGCACATGCTCAGAAAATTGTTTTGTAGCCTCTTCTAGAAAGAACTGTAGCCGCTTAAATACATTAGGATTCTACCTAATGGTATACCCACAGGATTTCCAGAATTTCAACTTTTTCCCTACATATTTTCTAGGACTTGAATGAACTTTTCTTACAGGAACAGTCTCTAGAATTTCTAGTGACTCACAGCTACTCATTAGGGTAGTAAAATTCAAACTTCATGGGCAATGTCCACAGCTCATGTGTGCCCTCCACTTCAACCTGAACCAGAACATGGTAATGGTAATCTTTTCATTAGCACTGGAGTGTTCTGAATCAGACTCTGATGTTTTGGCATGGCTGTAAGCAATGTCAGCTTGCAAGGCTGGCCCCTATGTAGTTTTTCCAAGTTAAATTACATGCTGGATCACCACCTGGCTGAACTGTGCGGAGCAAAACAAGTTAGAAAGCATTGAGAAGAGCAGCCAATCCTTGTCTGATTAAAGACATGAATAGCACTTATGAGGCAATAAAAGTAAAATACAAAGGTGTGGCAAAACAGGTGCCAAGAACAAATGACAGACAACAAAAAAGCTTAAATACATTAGGATGTCTTTCATTTTTTCCCCACTGTTTCTTTCATGGATCCAATTGATATTATAGTACATTCAGTCACTGGGTAATGCAATTTATTGTGGTGGAAATGGATAAGGAATTCATCTTTGTCAACTTTCATTGACTGAATTCAGGCAACAAGACTATTTATACTTCAGGGAGGGAAATAGATTCCTTGAGTAATGAATTCATACAAGTGGTTTGGTTTTTTTACTTCTGAAGGTACCTCTCTCTCACCACTGGTGATAGAGGGAGCTCATATAACCCCAGTGCATGATAAAGCCAGTGCACAGGAATGCCACTGGGAAGTTATGCTGCCAGAAAGGATCAGCTGTAAAGAAACAGGCAGCTTTGGGGAGAAGAGGTCTGGGAAGATATGGAGAAATGGTTACGTGACAAAGGCCACGTTGAGCCTAATATTATAGAAGGTTGGTTATGTGACAAAGGCCATGTCGAAGCTTTTGCAGCTTACAGAGTTAAATCTTGCTGAATATACTTGCTGAATACCATACTTGTTCAATATCACACTTGCTGAATACCGTATTTGTTGAATATTGTACTTGTTGAATACTGCACCTATTTTATGTAGCAATTGAGCTAGTACAATCTCTTCTGCTGATACCACAAGGACATTAGGCCTTGGTGGTTAAACAATAGAACAATAGGATGCTTATGGGAAGATATGGGAAAAGAAGAAATAGCTGACTAAAGAAGGGAACTAAGGGAGGAGTTGGTATTTTTAGACGTGTACCAATCATAATATTATATTACAGAATATGTATTAACTCATCATGGCATAGTATATTAAGAGCTACTTGTAATTAATAAATCGGAAGCTTGTTGATTCTCTCATATTGAGCATCCTGGCTTTCCTCCACCGCTGCAAAATAGCAACAGGAAGACTCAGTCTACTCACACTAGGAATGGTGTCAAAACCCACATTATGCTACAGGAACATGTACACTGAGGTAAGTTTTCACAGCAAACCTCAGTGCCCATAGAGGCACTTAAATGGACTCTGACAAGGTCAAATGTAGTTGTGGTAGTACACTGCTCATCTAGGAGTCATTTGTGTTACATTTTAGACAAGTGCTACACTTACAGCTGTTCTGCTTTTGGCCTTACTGAGAGTCATGTTGTGCTGCCTCAACATAATTTACAAGTAATCTTATTAGGATGCTACCCACTTTCATAGCTTTCCTTTATTTCTTCAAAAGTATTTAACCTTCCTGTTTGCTAATTGTGTTTTACAGAACATACTGCAGACACTTCCCAAAATCTTCATAACAACCTGTATGCAGGACTTGAAGGAATACTAAGTAAGTTCGCCAGTGACAATAAATTGGGAGGAGCTGTCAGCTCCCTTGGGCACAGAACAGCCCTGCAGAGACCTCAACAAATCAGAGAGATGGGCAATCACCAGCACAAGGGCAAGTGCCAGATTCTGCACCTGGGATGGGGCAATCCTGAGCGTGGGGATAAACCAAAGAATGAGAGGCTGCAGAGCAGTGCTGTGGAAAGGGCCCTGGGGAGCCTGGTCAATGGCAAGTTGAACATGAGCCAGCAGAGCCCTGGCAGCCAGGAGGGCCAAGCCTGTCCTGGGGGCATCAGGGACAGCATGGCCAGCTGGGCAAGGGAGGGGATTGTCCCCTCTGCTCTGAGCTGGGGCAGCCTCACCTTGAATACTGGTTTTGGTACCACAATATAAAAATGACATTAAACTGTTGGGGAGCATCCAGAGGAAGGCCACAAGAATAGTGAAGAGTCTGCAGGGGAAGCCTTAGGAGGAATGGCTGATGTCGCTTGATTTGTTCAGCTCAGAGGAGACTGAGGGGAGAGCTCAGACTGTATCAGTCTGTATCAGACTGTATCAGTCTACAACTTCCTCATGAAGGGACAAGGAGGGGCAGGCACTGATCTCTTCACTCTTGTGAACATTGACAGGACTTGAGGAAACAGCATGAAGCTGAGTCAGAGGAGGTTTAGGTTGTATATCAGGAAAAGGTTTTACATCCAGAGGGTGGCTGAGCACTGGAACAGGCTCCCCAGGGAAGTGGGCACAACAACAGCCTGGTGGAGTGCAAGAAGCATTTGGACAACTCTCTCAGGCACATGGTGTGATGTTTGGGATGTTCTTCACAGGACCAGGAGTTGGACCCAATGATCCTGATGAGCCCCTTCCAACTCCACATTTCCTCTTATTCCATGATTCAAAATTCAGCAAAACTGCCACAGTGTGCTGCATGCTAACATTAGGTTGCTTGCACTACACTAGATGGCACTGTCTCTCTCTCAATATATTTGTACTCTCCAGCAAAGTGTTATTGGAACAACTCAGGAGAAGGTCAGGGAATACCTGCATCCTGAGAAATCCTATTCTTTACCCAGCTCCACTGCTTAGCTTGCTCAGGCAGAAGGTCATGTATCCCACTGAGCTCTTATGATGGATAAACTCAGAAGTATAACCAATATCTGACAGCTCTTTTTTAGCTCTTATAGTTCAAACCCACTTCTTCCTACTTTATTTTATTAGACATAATTAACCCTAATTTTATCACATCAGTGCACTGGTGGGGGGGGGAGGGGGCAGGGTTTGCTTGTTTTTAAACAGAACTGTCACACAACCACATGGATCATCAGGTTTTTTGATCACATGCCTAGCAGGACATGCAGTAGTTGGCAATGCATTACTTACAGGCACCCCTGGAAGGCCATCAAGTCCAGGTAAGCCTCTGTCACCCTTGAAACCTGCTTGTCCTGGAAAACCTTTTCAGAGAGACAAAAATACAGCTTAATTTATTACATGCTTTTACAAATAGCTCATTGTATGTGAATTCTTTGTGATCCCTTTTAAAGTGTCTCATTCCATTCCCAGTAATACCAGCATAATGCTGCTAAAGCCAGTGAAGCTGCCTTGATTCATGCACGTGTGTTGCATGCCTGCATTCATAAACCTGAAAGTTGATGATTCATTTGACTTAGGAATGAATTTACCAATTCATGTAACCAATGCAGAACTGAAACTAACTAAACCACATTCAGTTTTCTGAACAGCACTAGAATAAACATTAAGTATCATATAATTTTTGGCATGTGGCACTTCCCTCATATGGTAGCAAAAAAAAGTTATTTTTGGGACACAGAATTTAGTGCTACAATTGCGAACAAATGTAAAGGTCACTGTCAAGCCTGGGTACAGGCAAATGGTTCCTACATTATTTCTCACTGTGAAAATATTTGGGCCACAACTTGCAAAGACCCTTCATTGTGGCCATTCATCTGCTTCCCTGGTAATTCTGGTTGATTGTATTTGAAATTTGGAATCAGGCCAAAAATAGGAATATGCCACTCTCCTTTCATTAGTTCTTTCATTAGTTTCACAAACAATTTGATTAGTAGGACAAAATATAATTAATTTTATTATGTATGCTGCATTTTTTAAAATTTAGCTTACATAGCCCATTCTTGGGTAATTAAGGAGTTTTTACCTGCTGGACCTGGTGGCCCCTGTGGTCCTGGAAGTCCTGGAGGTCCTACTTTATCACACAAGGTGCAGGCTTCACCTTTGTCACCTGAAAAAAGAAAACAACAGAGGACATGAATAACAACAAAAAGATTCAAGACATCTGCAAGCAGGTGGATTCAGGGCAAATGTCCATTTAATATTTAAATAAATTGCTACTTCTAATTCCATGCTTCAAGGAGAAAACATCAGCAAATTGATGTTCAAAATTCTTTAAAATGTTTAAAGGAATGGCATGATAATCAACATAAGTCTTATCCTAGGGTTAATATTTAAAAGAATGGTTTAAGGAGACCAGGTTAAAGAGGATCAAAAAGAAAAAAATAAATATTCAGTGGGTATAGAGAAAATAAAATTATTAAAGCAGAAAAAGGAAAACTTCTATAGTCACTATAATTTTGCAAAAAAATAGTGAAAAAATGAGATTAGAAAGAAGCAACCACCATGTAAATGAGTGCAGCTCTTTTTCTTTAAATATTCATTTAGTCAATGTTGCTAAAACATATGGTTGACAGTCCTCTTTACAGAATCACAGTTAGGTCAGAAAAGACCTTTGCCATCATTGAGTCCAACCCATGACCAAACACATCCAAGTCAACAGACCATGGCACTCAGTGCCACATCCAGTCTTTTCTTAAACACCTCCAGTGACTCCATCATCTCCCCAGGCAGCCCATTCCAATGCCCAGTCACCCTTTCTGTAAAGAATTTCTTCCTAATGTCCAACCTAAGGTGGTCTATAGGTTAAAATTTTATCTTCAATTATTCTCATGGTAATGATTCATATGCTATTTTCATTCTCATCTGCCCCTCTTTAAATCTGCATCTCAAAATTCACACCCTGAATTGCCTTGAGCAGCTCAATTTACTCTGCACAGGGCTATACTCAACCCTTTCTGCCCCTCTTGCAGCCCTGGGCCATCCTTCCCAGCAATGAGCAGGCCAAGACACAACTCAAAACACAATATTCTTCTTTACTCACCAGAGTCAAGAAACATCTTCCATGTCCATGAGCTATTTAACTAACTTTAAGTACACTTTCTCTGGATCCAGCCCAATTTGCTCAGCCTCTTTACATACCCAAGCTCCAGGCTACTAAGCATTAGAATACAATAACTTTAAAATATTATTACCTTTCTCTCCCATCTCTCCTGGAAATCCATCTCTTCCTGGAAGCCCAGGACTACCTGGTGCACCAGGTTCTCCCTGCTGGCACTGATCAATTCCATCTGAAATGAAATTGCAATACAGAATATTGTTATGACAAGTGCAAGTTTCCATTATAGGGTTGCATTTATATCATACCTGAAATATTACCTATGAAAAGTGATAACTCAGGATAGCATTTTACTCCTTTATTGGATTTACTTGGAAAAATTTAACTGGGATTCTGTATTCTTATTCCATATACACTGTTTAAGAAACCCAGAGAATTACAGTGAAAAGACAGGCTCTGCCATAATAAGGTTGAAAACAATTTCAACATAAAATCTATTTTCATTTTAAGTTTTGGCTTGAAAAGTATCATGGGTGAAAAACTGTTTTGACCCTGAAGGGAATGGAGAGTATTGATGTTCAGAAGAAACTCATTAAGAAGGTTTTTTTGTACCCTGACTTCTCTTTTTCAACATTTTAGGAAACTTTCTAGGTAAGAGCAGCTTGTCAACATCTATTTAACTTCTTTACACTGATCAGGCTTCCTGAAAACAACAAACTTCATATGTTAGGATCTGAAATAGGTAACAAATGAGAATATTTATCAGGTTTGATTTAAAAATACAAATAGTGCTTGTTCTGTTTGATGATATAATGCAGGATCTGACCCAACATAACATGACATCCTTTTGGCCAAAGCCAGTAGTCAAAATGCTAATGTGAAGTTTGAAAAACAAGTTAAATGAAAAATAATTGCTTCCCATTATGTACTTGAAGAAGGCTAAAAATGTATTTGAGGAAGGAGCAGAATTAAGAAATGACAATAATTTGTATGAAAAATATAAATTTTTAGGAAAATGTAAGATTTAGTCATTTAATTCCATATTCTACACACTGGATTTTGCACTGCTTCACTGGCAAACACAGCAACAACCAGGTATCTTCCCTATTTTTGAACAAAGTATCTTTGGCTTAGGAATTCCATAGAGAATAGTATTTCTTTCAATAGCTTTAAAGTACCTTAACTATTGTAATAGGGATATCATTCCTGATGTTGAAATGATAATTTAACTCACAATATCAGTATCCCCTATAGTAAAAGTTTTCTATGAGTTAAAACATTTGTTGTAAGGGATTATTTAGCATGGACCATTTCCACATGTACTTGGTTATTGCCTCATTACAGAACAAATTCATTTTTCTCTTTAAAATTCCTTTATCACAATGTAATTAAAAGTGTGTAATGTTGTTATCATTACTACTGATCTTATTATTTACTTGTCACATCATTACTGGCTTTTCACTTATTCCATAAAGCAGGTGTTTATCCTGATCTAGTAGGTGGCATCTTTGCCTGTGTTGGGGTGTTGGAACCAGATGAGGTTCTTCCTCATCTCTTATGTATGTAAAGAGGTTTTATGTATGTAAAGAGGATATGTAAAGAGGTTTCTTCCAACCCAAACCTTTCTATGACCCCATTCTCCTCTAAGATAATTTTATTTTAAAATAAAAACTTCTGGCAAACTAGTACCTCACACAGCAGTTCTCATACCTGTTCAATCTGTTACACAGACTGGTACTGCAGACTGCAAATCTTAACACTGAACAGCTGCCTTTTATGCTAAGAACAGTATCAGGTTCTGCCAGTTTTAAATTGAAAATATAAAAACATCACTACATTGGCACAATAGGACATATAGGCTTTACCTACCTGGTATGCCTGGAGGTCCTGGTGGGCCAGGCAACCCAGGGGGACCTGGGAAACCATCTCTTCCAGGGATTCCAGGTGAAGGGAATCCAGGAGAACCCTTTTCACCTTTTTCACCTCTCTCTCCAGGGACACCAGGTGATCCTACCCTGTCTGGAACTGGTCGACCTTTGGACAGAGTAAAAGATCCATGTAAAAATGACAAGTGAAAAGACAGCAACATTATCAACCCATTAACTTTCACAGGGTTTTAAAGAGAAATGGAAAAATGTTAATGCAAAAGAAAAAAGGGACTGTATTTTAATTATTGGTGATTTATACAAAATTGCGTTTGTATACTCACTACAGCTGAGAGAAACTCACTTCTGTTAGGTCCCTAGACAAAGACACCTCATCTGTACAAAGTGCTTTTCTGAGATTTAGTTGGACACACTTCTGCTGGGTAGTAACTAGTGACAACACTGGAGTTAACTTAGCTATTCCATCTAGAAACTATTGCACACTTCCTTACCTCGTAACAAACCAAATCTAAAACACACCTAGAAAGGAAGGACATGTCTGATAACTTCAAAAAATAAGTACTGAACAATGCTAACAGATTTAAGGAATGCTAAAACCAAATAGGTTTGTAAGAATATTAAGTGAAAAGCAGCCAATAAAGAGAAGCATTTAAACAACTGCCAAAACCCCTACTTAAGATCTCCTTTTAGCTATTTGTACACAGGTCTTCATATTTTAATGACTTTCAGTTCACAACCCATCACTACACTTGACCACTAAAACATTTTGAGTCATCTGCAACACTGCAGGAAGATACAGAAGTCACACAAAGCTCAACTTCTGTAGGGTAATTACAGACTAAGAGCTATCATTACAGCCTGTGGTATATAGCATCTTCTCCCTAATCTGTGAAAAATTTCCTGGAAACTATCTGACCCTGGCTCACATTAATTTCATATTTAGCTCACTGCCAAGACAGAAAATGAAAGCAAGGAAGGTAATGGTAGTATCACAGCAGCATGTGTTAAGGGTCGGGTCTCCAGAGATGATTTGCCCAATTTTTAAAAAGCAAATATCATGGTGTAGGTCAAACACATGCCCATGTACTTATATATGTAAAAGCACTGTTACCATGGATGGCAAGATGTTAAGGCTCTAAATATGAAAAAGGCAACATTTGTAGGCAAAAGAAGTAACTTTTATTAGACCAAGTGACATAGTCAAAAAAGCAAGAAGCTTTCAAGAACGACTTTGACCAAGTAAGTATTATTTCCTCCTACAAACCTTGTTTTGTTATAGTTACACAAATACCTACAGAGCTGAAGTGAGAGCAAGACAAAGATATGAGCATACACACTCAGGTATATGTGCACACACTCACACACTCACATTTAACAGCTCTTCTTGCCCGATGGGGTCATTACTCTCTGGGCTGTGTCTGACTGACTGTGTTCTACATTTTCTATTTCAGCAGAAAGTTATCAGGCAGAACAGAAAGAACAGGGCTGGATCACATCAGAGACATGAGAAAAGCAATCTAGAGGAAGGGCCTGCAGGGATGATTAGACCCTGGAGAGGTCAGTGCTTGGGTGTTCAGAAAGTCAGGCAGTAACTGAAAGCAGCTAAGGAGAATATCCCTCAGGACTGTTCACTCAAGAACACATGACAAATGTGAAAAAATCAGTAGTTATAATTTCATACCTGGAGGTCCTGGGATTCCTTGTGCACCAGGGAAGCCTTTAGAAAGAGAAGGTTTCAATTAGGCAATGAATTCTGCAATGCCAGTGAAAGTGAACTTTTAGGAGATGTAATTCAAATTCATATTCCTCCATATTCACATTCAGAATCAAATCTGAAGTTAAATAATCTATATATATCTTCAAGAAATACATTCAGAGAAAAGGTCCTGTTGTGTGCCAACTTCCCCAGTGATTTTTCTTGAATTGGCTAAGGTCTGTAATGGGGAAAATGAGAAGGGAAATGCTTGGTCTTCTCTGTTTACTGAAGACTTTTCAAAAATATGCAAGTCCATCTTAGGATAAAAAATTAGCAACTGATTTTTACAAAGGAGTCTCAAGATTCTCTGCATTAACTACGCTCTTTACATTCATGTTGATTTTCATACTTCTTAGATAATCTCACTGAACTATTTAACTACCATATAAACTGATCCCAGTTTATCATTTTTTCATCTATAACTGAAAGGCAATCTTAGTTATGTTGAAAACCAGAAGTGTCCTACAAGCAACTGCAAAATATAATAACCTGAAGACAATTAAATAACTGGAACATTACACTGTCATATAGAGCTCCTGAGCACAGATAGTACAATTTTAATTTCCTTTAGCAATAAAACTAAAAGTATAACTCAATTAAAAAGACAAGACAGAATACATACCTTTTTCACCTTTTTGACCTTTCAGTCCAGGCAAACCTGAAACTCCAGGGTCTCCTTTTTCACCAAAGGTATCTACAGGTCCAGCATCTATCATCTAAATCACAGGACAAAGGCTACAAACACGCAACTGAGCCATCATATCTCCCCCATCTTCATCTGATGGTACAGAGGCAGGCCATTTTAGTTTTATTGACAAATTTCAGCAGTTTTGATTATACTTGCAAGTTCAGCAAGTGAGAGGATTGTAGCTGGTGAGGAATTACCAGAGAAAATAACTATTTCCTATTCTACTCAAATGCTTTCATATCAATTTAAGGATTAAGTGGAGAGCTTTTATAGCACCTTCCTCAAAAAGAATGATGCCAGAAAACATTAACATGGTCTAAGAACTGATCCATTAGGTTTGTATTACCTTTTACTTTAAAATATTATGTTCTGCTAATTTTTGTTAACATTGATCTGAGTTCAATATATAGGATGCTAATATTTACAATATGATATTCAGGAAGTATGTACAATTTTCCAAACCAAATTAGCAGATGTTGGGCATTTGTTCCCATAATAAGGAAGCAATGCCACCAATCATTGATTTGTTCCTGACTAACCCCATATTTTATTTGAAATGTTAAAAAATATATAAACTGATCCCCTGGTTTCTTCTTGTGTATAAGGGCCAATCTCTGCTCAGGGACTCACTGGACACTAGTCAGCAAGTGGTGAGCAATTGCACTGAGCATCACTTGTCTTCCTCAGGTTTTATCCCTCTCTCTCCTTGTTATCTCCCATTTCTTCATGATTACTACTACTACTATTAGTAACTTTATTTTTATTAATAACTTGTTCTTATCTAATGGATTTTACCTTTTTCCAGTTCTCCTTCCCATGCCATGTTGAGGAGGGACAGTGAGTGTGTGAGTGGCTGTCTGGTGCTTAGCTCCCAGCTGGGCTAAACCACAACTGTGAAACTGGCAGATTTACTTTTTTGAACTGTCTTTTGGGTATTGTGTACTGAGTAGCAATGGTTATAATATTCACAGTCAAAAATACTTGAAATTAATATTCTTTGAGGGTTCCTTTCCCAAATTTCAAACATACTTTAAAGAACTGCACCCAACTTTTGCTTCCATTAAGGAAAAACATGGACATGACGGAAGAGAATAAGATCAGACTACACCTAGTACCTCTTTTTTTCTTCATTGTTTGACCACTTTGGCTTTCAAAAAATTTAATTTAATTTAATTTAATTTTAAGTTTAAAATGAAATACAAATTTATTTTACTTACTCTTCCTGGAGGTCCTGGATAACCTCGTTCCCCTTTGTCCCCCTAAATCAAAAGAGAATTTATGTTTTAAATCCAGATCAGATTTTTTTGCCAACAAAATGAGATTTCCTCAACAAATTATCACTTTGATACAGATTCAAACAACATCCACACGATAAGTACCTGGAATGCTGTAATAACCAGCAGTAGTAATTAGTTTGCAAGCCTGTACTGGTTTGCACTATTTGAAGAGAAACTGGAGGTTTTAGGGAAGTATATTTATACCTATGCTGGCTGGAAAAAAACAGATAGGAGATCTAAACTGGGGATACCTTCATTTTGACTTCTCACAGTCTCTGAATGATGACACACAGCTTAGCAACATCCCATTAATATTGCTTTATGTGCATTCATTGCTTTAATGCAATCAATGAATACACCACAAACACTATTAACTCATTCTGTGTGAAGGGAAGCACAAACACTATTAACTCATTCTGTGTGAAGGGAAGCAGCAAAAGCTGCTACTACTCACCTTTATGCCAGGCTCTCCAGGTCGTCCTGGAATCCCAAACCCTCCAGGCAAACCCTGTGTGTAGAAGACAGTGAAACCAGAAGAGACAAATATAGGTGGATCTTAGCTGTGGCAGCAGCAAAGTTTAAACATTTTAAAAGTCACAAATTCACTGAAAACAACAACATCAAATAAACAATTCAAAAGACTAGAAAAAAACAACTATCTATAATACACAGATAGTTTTTTCTTTTGAATGTAAGAAACAATACTGGAAATTGAGTAAAATACATACAGGTTCTCCTTTCAGTCCTGGGTCACCATCTTTTCCAGGCTTTCCCTGTAAAACACCAAGTTCCACTCTGTTTTAACAGACAACCACATACAAGAAATTTGTAAATACAGTAGGTGGAATACTAGAACAAAATTATCACTATTGCAATGCATTAATCAAAGTGTGCTAATTCAGCTAACAGAGCAAAGGGTACAAATGGTGAATATGCCTAGTGCTTGTATTACCCAACACTCTCCAAGATGCCAAATTAAATAAAATCCTGAAGATCCATTCCCAGACTCAGAAATAATATGGATTTCCCTGTCACAGAGTCTTCAAGACAAAATATATCTATAGCACAAGAAACTGGAACAAAATCAATTTTTTTCCTTCACAACAAACCCTTTCTATATATAGGTTCTTCAACTTGCAAGACATTTATGCATAGATATTCAGTGGTTCAGTTTCAGCAGGAGGCTTGGAGAGTGGCCCTGCATCAGATTGTGTGGCAATGTAGTGGTAAATACTACTACCCTAACACTGAAATTCAAATCATAAGGCAGATGATAAGCTAGAAGTCAAAATTCCCTCCTCCTAGTTGTAAAATTACAACTATTAGTCCACTGTGTTAACCTACAGAGAGGATAAGATTCCCTTGAAGCAGTCAACAGTTATGTGGTAAATTATATAGATGGGAAAACCTACTTTTCAGCATTCTCCCTTCCTCTGCACCATAAAAGGACTGGGACATCAGCTTTTAGTCTGACACACTGGAGGCTGGCTGTCATTTGGTGTTCCAGTGCTTAGATTTTATGTGTAGCATAAGCAATACGAATTTGTCCCATAAACCCAAGGAAATGTAGGCACTTAATACAAAAAGTAACAGTGTATGTATGTACATGTAATTCATATAAAAATAATCCCATCAGTTTAGGTCAAAAAATTTTGTCTTAACAAAATCGAAGGACAAAAATGATAGAACAAACATGAACAGGCCAGCACCACTGAGATGTGTGGCTGTGGTCTCTTATAATGAAGGGTTACAAGTAATGTAATCCTTTTAATGATTAATTAAAACTATGATCTGCAAAGTCAAGAGAGTTTTAAAATATACACTGTGACCAGAATTAATCATATGGTTCCATTTCATTGAACTAGAATATCAGATTGTAACATCTGTTCATCTTTCAAGGCTTAGCTTAATTTCAGAAGTAGATATGATTTCCTGAACAATTATATATAAAATGTCTTAGAAACTTTGTTGAGGGAGCTCTTCAGAAACTGAAAATTGTATTTTTGATAAATTCAGATGTTCTGGTTTCCTCAAAAAGCTCTAAGTCAACATGTCTCCATTCTCCAGCTTCAAGCCTGCATTTTCAATAAGAGTAAAAATATATATGTGATAGAAAACATAATCCCATCACATACCTTTATTATAAAGTTAACAGAATATCTGACTTTGAAGCATAGTAGAAAGGGAGATTTTTTTCTTTTTCAGATTGAAGTACAATCGAATGCCTATAGATGTGCTGGGTCTAACAGTTTATCATGACCCACACCTTGAGCAACACAGAATTACTCAGAATACATTAGATACACGTGAATATAGAAAAAAGTACAATTTTGCTACCTGCTCAGCTATGAAAGATACAGCATGACTCATGGAGAAGTTCTATGGATGAGACTATGATATGAGTCAGATTAGACAAATTCAACACACCTTATGCTCTCAAGAATCTTTAAAAATTCTTTTTTCAGCAAAATCAGTGAGACAAAGGGTTACTGAAGTCACTACTGTGTAACTGGCCACCAACAGAGACTGCCCTGGAGAAAGACCTCTGAATCTACTCTTAGGGTGAAGATTGATTAATACCAAATATCACAAACATATCCAAATAATTACAGCAATAGTACCAAAGTTTTATAGCCAGGCTAGAAACCAGCAAGCAGAAGGATTTCAGTCACCTGAATTTTTTGCTCCATTCATTTTCTTTGTATGAATCTTTACCTTCAGGCTAAGCAGGCTTATTTTGTCAACTGCACATGAGAGTATTTGAAATCATTTCAAGATGTTCCATTCAGCACTCCTACAGAGTGATTATTTTTCTTTGCTTTTTCTTCCATTCTGGAATGACTTAATCTTTTTCAATTTGGATTCATGGGAGTTTTGCCTTCACCTTCAGCACTGCAAGCTACTCTTAAATGTCTTTAGTTATCTGAAATGTTGCATAATAACATTACTGCATGTTGCTACTACTTTGATTGTACATCTGTCCTAAGCAAAACTTGCTTGTCTGAAATATAGAAAATTTGCTGATTAACCAATGGTTACTAAGTTTAGTTAGATAATGGAAACAATACACTAACTGCAATTATGGTATTGATAAAATTGAGTATACTTACACGTGGACCAGGCTGTCCAGGTTCACCCTTGTCTCCTTTGAAACCTGAACCTGGCAATCCCTGGAAAATAAATATCCGTGAGATTAAAAATACTGCCAAATTCCAAAGTAAATTTGCTTTTAACTAATAGATATAAAGATATTCAGTGCCATTATCAGAGTCCTTACAATTTTTATAGTAGTAAAAAAAATAAAATTCAATACTCACTGGGATTCCCTGTTCACCCTTTTCACCTCGTTCACCCTAATGAAATTATTAAAAAAATGTAAATTAGTAAACAAAAACTGAAACATTATTCATTCGGTTGTAAATAATTCTTCATTTCAGCAAAAGCACATTTAATCCTGTTCTCCATTTCAAGAACTATGCCTAATGGTATAATGTGCAAGAATTTAGACAAACATCAAATGTGAATCCATTAAGCTAGTTTATTTTACTAGTATATATGGCTTCAACTGCTTAATTCAGTAATTGAAAAATTCACTAGCACTAAGATTTCACAAATATGTGTATGAAAAGTTAAGTATATGCTACTTAATTCAAACTTTTTGAATATTTTTATAATATCCTATTCTTATCAATCCTCCTTCCTCAGAAAGTCATCTGCTGCTTACTTATTTATGCAATTATTGATGCCTTTACATCTATAATGTATTTTTTAAAGAGACTTCTAGAAAGAAAATTAAAATTCCTCCATGAAGTAAAACAGGTAGAAATTTTTGAAAAATTTGCCCTAGGTGACTTCGTGTTTTCTCTTTCCTGTTTCAGTTCTATTTGCTAATTCCTATTGATTATACTTTAATGAAAAGTACAAGAAGTTTAACCATTTAACATCTCACCTTTTCTCCCTTTATGATTTCACTCCCTTTTTCTTTCATATGAGGTGCTGGTCCTGGGGGTCCTGGGGGTCCCCTTACACCTTGTTCTCCCTGTCAATAGCAAATCCAGAATTGCCCATTGAAAAGAGAATGACACTGAGATCAAATATGGTTAAGATCAGTAACCTTAAAGAGATCTACCACTTGCTTTTAAAAATATAGCTAAATGGTTTCTTTAAAATTTTTTTTTTTAGCAAAATCAGCGAGACAATGGGCTACTGAAGTCACTACTGTGTAACTGGCCACCAACAGAGACTGCCCTGAAGAAAGACCTCTGAAGCTACTCTTAGGGTGAAGATTGATTAATACCAAATATCACAAACATATCCAAATAATTACAGAAATAGTACCAAAGTTTTATAGTGCCTCCTTCAGGAGGAAGGAAATTAGAAGGAAAGAGGTCAGGTACAGAAAGTCAATGGCTAAAGGAAAATGTTATCCAAAGATTACAGTGCTCCAAAAGCTTTATAGAGGTCCATATTGCAAGATGATAACTGTGGATGACTTTTTAGTATGCATGTGTCCATTGCAGGGTCAGAGCCTCACCTCCTTCTATAGTGCAAAAGCTCTATCTTTAACAGCTCTGCAAAGACTCCATAAATTTCTGTCAAGCAGTAATGCACAGCAATACCATTTATCTTTTGCTAAAGACAAACCTGAGGAGTCCAGGATCTCCACACACTTCTATGTCATCCTGTTTAATATTTTTCAATACATTTCATGATAAAAAATTAATTTCAACAACGTGTCATGTTGCAAAAAATTCTATCCATTAGGAATATTGACTCAAAATCTATTAATAAGGTGGTGGTTTAAAAAAAACCAAAACCTACCTAAGCAATATAATTTACTTATACCACAAAAGCCCTCTGTCAATGACACTCATGAAAAGCTTCTGGAGAAGTGCTCAGACACATTATGAATTTACTGAATAGCCCTTGAATGCTGCAGTTCTTGGCTCCCAGAAACACAACATAAGGCACTTTAGCCTAGACCTCTCAGTGTGAGAGGTAACAGATTAAAGCTGACATGTATTACCTCTCATTTGATGCTGATTAAGAGAATAAATGGGATCCTGGAGCACATCTCTTGGCTTAGATTCACTCAAAAGTAAACTACTCTGTGTGCTCTGAAACCTCTTCCTGGTTGTGTCAAAACACAGTAAAGAGGACAACTGAAAGTTCTGCTTCAAATGTGTGCATTACCAAACCAAAAAGAGGTAGACAGGCCTTAGAGTCTTACAACAATTAATTCTGATCATTCTGAGCAGCACATTAAATCTTATCCCTTAGAAGTATATTGATTTTTTAAAAATCTCATGGTGAGTCTTAATATACAGAATAAATGTTTCCAGATCTGCCTACTGCAAATTAAAGTAGCTTTCCAGGCACAGCTGGAAAACAGGACGGTGACCTAAATTATGTCAGGTATAACATCACCATTAAAAAAGTCTGTAGCTGCTCATGACTTTTGTTCATTTAGGTGTAAATTACAGATTTACTCAAGTCTTCCAAAAATCACAGCGTTGATTTTCTCCATTGATTGATTTCAAGAGTTTTCTTTATTTAAAACTAAGTATCAAGAATATTTCTGACAGTTGTTCTCTAGAAGTTTACAAGAGACCTACCTTTTCACCTTTGGGACCCTGAAAGCCCAAGCCCATGTAGCCCTGAAAATGTAAATTACACACACTTAGTCAATTTTTTTCTGCAGCACATACTTGCATATATATAAATATACGAAGGTATTACTTAATCATCAAATGCTAAGGGAGAATATAAAAGACAGAATATGTCTTTTTCATGTGTGAAACAAATAAGTAATTACGTCCTAACTTCCCTACTGTTTTTTAAGACCTGTGTGACAGCAACTTG
>WBNO01010143.1:0-38401 GCA_013400575.1 Peucedramus taeniatus
TATATATATAATTTTTAAGTGTGAGTTTTCTTGTTAGCAATCTGTATTACAATATTTGTCTATTAAATCGTAATACCCTACCAAACAACTCTAGATTTGGATTTTTAATTAAGATCATGCTGAGTTCCATTTATTTCAGTTCTTACTATCTAGGAGATGGGAAAATCCATATTAAAAAAATATCTTAAACCTTTATGCAAAAATTTGATTGTTTAGGACAGAAGCCATCCCAAATTACTAATTGCCTATTATCTGCTCTGCAGAGAGAAATTTTAAATGGTGACAATGCAAATAAAATGATGAGTGATGAATGATCCATGTCATAGATTTATTTTTATCCTCACACAGTAATAGATGAAAAATATACCTGCACAATAAAGTCACCACCCAATGGTGTTAACTATCTTTAACATATTTGAAGTATTATACTATCAATTAAACAAACTTAGGATTTTCTCACAATTTAACTGAATAAGACCATTAATCTATATATTTATTATTTAGTATTCCTCTTATTAGCAATTATAGAAAACAACTTTATGCCAAGTTTTCCTTACTGAATCTTGATTAATCACAGTAAGACAGCAGTATTCATCTTACCCTGTTTTAGTGTATTTCAAGACTACATAAAGATTATCTGCAAACCTCAAACTTGTACTGTTTCTAATAAGAATGGTGGTTTTAGGAACAAGCAACAAACAAACAAAACCAAAAAATGCAGAAATAATCTAGGCACACTGGAAAGACAAAAACACAGGAAGCTTGGGACCACTCAGTAAACCTCTAGTTCACTGAAAACTACATTTGCACCATGGTGGAAGACACATGACAACTATAGGAAAGTAAGATGCATAAAGGTTCCAATTTCCCCAAAGCACTACTAGAATATGATTATCCAATGTTTATATTGCTGATTGTCATCATACCAGAACTCCCCCCCCCAAAAAAAACAAAACAAAACAAAACAAAACAAAACAAACAAAAAAAAAAAGTTGTACCTCTTACTCCGCTTTCTTTTCACATGAGAGTACAGCTCCTAAGTCTGACTTAACCTCATGTGCTGCAATAGGGATTAAATCTTTTGGCTTTCATTTTTTGTAATTCAAAGTATCTTTGACACCAAAGAATCTTTCTTTCTGAAAAGCAATACATTAGCACTTCAGAATAATACCCTACAAAGCAGACACAAGATACTCAGTTCTGAAAGTACCAGCTAAAGTAATTAAAATATTTTACAATGTTATCATCCCAGTCCCACAAGATCAGAATTGGATGACTGAGTGGGATGATCAAGTTATTATTGCAAATCTCTTCTCCCTGGTATCCAGTGACGTGTGGGAATGGTACAAAGCTGCACCAAGAAGCGTTCAGATTGGACATAAAGAAGCAGTTCTTTACTGAAAGGGTGTTTAAACACTGGAACAGGCTTCCTAGAGAGGTGGCCACTACCTCAAACCTGTCAGTGTTTAAGGGGTAACACCCTCAACAACATCTTTTAATTTTTGGTCAGCCCTGAGTTTGTCAGGCAATTGGACTTGATGATCCATACAGGTACCTTCCAACTGAAATAATCTAGTCTATTAGTTTCTTAAATTGTGCTAAATCATTCTCTAAGAAAACATCAATAAGAAGCCAGCATCCTGTATATTCTGGATAAAAATGCATAAAAATGGTTTATCGGCGCAGGAACACAACTAAAAACTTTGTCAGGCTTTTCTTTTCAGGTTATGGGCTATTTGCTAATGTTACCTAGCTGTCAAAAGTTTTCCTTTAGAAATGCTTTCTTACTTTTTATGTTGTGCACAGAAGAGGAAATTTTGTCAGCAGACAGGTACTGCTGGGGCCTGGGAGGCTCAAGTTAGCAGCACACCAGATTGGGTCCTACTCATTTGTCCTTCTCAACGGACTCCATGTGGAGACCTCATAAGTGTGCACTGCTCACCTACATACTTCAGTGGCATCCTGTTACCCAACCCAGCTGGCTCCAGAGTAACCCATCTGCCCAAGACCTTTTTTTCAAAAATGTAGTTTTCTTTCAAGCCAAAATGAAACTGAGTTTTGTGAATCACAAAGATTCTCACAGTAACTACAGTACGATGCCCTTGATGATGCTTCCAACAACAGAGCAGTAGCCTGAACAAATTACTTGTGAAATATTAGAGAAAAATCAATAAAACATAATCAAAACAATTACCAGGATACATCTTAATGGAAACATGGTTTGTTGAAAATACTTGCAGATCAGAATATCGAATTAGTTGAAACACATGGCAATTTACAATTACTGTAACTTTGCTTATCGAGCACTTTACTAAATCTGTTCAATGGTCAGGTCCAAAGCACAGCGGCCTTTTAAAAATCACAGTCTCTAGAGACAAATTAGCTGTAAAATAACTGACCAACAAAGATCTCTCCCCAAGCTAGAAACCTCTTGTACCCAGGGAAGGCCAGAATCTATTGCCAAAAGCAGGCAATATATATTAGCAATGGTCTTTTTTGTCCTTTAATAGCCCAGCCTAAGTGAAGAGTGACTCACCAGCATTTCAGCAAACTGGGTGCATCTTTTGGCATAGGCTTAGCTCAAGGCTTATATTCTGGATTCATAAAAAGATCACTGAGCCTCTCCAATACATTTGTTCCATTAAATGATAAGCAAAAGTAGTCCAAAGCACTTAAATCTACTCAGAAAATCAATGGGAAAGGGGAACAGTCACAAGGTTATGTAACTATTGAAATTGAAAATTATCTTTCACTAACTGGGGTTTCTGATTCTGTCAAATATGACGAAGTACTATTTAATAATGTAATTTTGTTATCCATAGCTCATGAAAATTACTTATTATTACTTATAATTTTACTGAAGTGCATTTTTTTTCCTTCAAGATTACAAGTTTTTTCTTGGAATGTTTTTCTTGTCATATTTTAAACATCTGGGAGAAAAAAATATGAATTATTAATTTAAAAGGTATAACTGATGTCATAACTTGAAAAAATAAAATTAAGAAAGCAATGTAAGACAAGAATGGAGAGATCATTTATTTAAAATTGTACGTGCCAGCTCCAAAATCCAGCATCCTGCTGTGCATTCTCAGCATCTCACTTTTCTGACACATCGAACATGGCTCTTCCCAGGTTGGGAGTTCCATTTTGCTGATCTGATTTTTGCTCAGGTTACTAACAAGCTCCTACCTCATAAGCATAAGGCCATTCGCACAGAGTCTTTATTCTCAGAAATGTTTTCATGCATTTCTGTCCTACCTTACAGATTTCCAGTTTCCCTTAGTGATTCCATGTCTTTGTCACGCCTGTCGTTTGTTCATGCTCCAATGTTCTTGCTCTTTCTCTGTCTTTTCGGTATAATCTCCCCTGGTTATATTTTGCCCTTTCCTTTTCTTTGAGCTGACATCTATAGTGAGCTTCTCATGTCTTTTTCTTAGTTCCTAATCTATTTAATTGCATTTAGCTGGCATGACTCCAAAGCTAAACTAAATTTTCCTGTTCCTAAGTTCTGTGTGTCACTTTACCCCTTTTAATTCAGCTCTCACAGAAGCCAGAAATGTTATCCGTATACAAAGCACTTCACCATGCAGCCCAATTTGCAGTGTCTAAAGATGCTTTCAAAAAAGGGGAAAATATCTGGCCAACTGGCAGCCATAAATTATCCCCCTGAACATAATGCTTTCTCATACTGAGGAAGGAAAAGATAAAAACCAAACTCCATATCTAAAGAAGCAATCAACCAAGGGAGTCTGATTCTGTTTTCTCATCTTTCCTATCTTGTCAGTGTCTCATTCAATTCCAGTTCTTCATCATCTTTGACATGCGAAATTTTTAGGAAAAAAAAAAAGTTTTGTCAATTAATGAATTTTCTCACACCAATTACTGGAAACATCTCATCTTTTTTCATATGATGAATCTGAATTCCTCAGACCCAGCCTGCTGGAAAATGTTGCCCTCACTACAAAGCCAGAAGCCATACAATTCAGCCTTTTACACGAAATAGTATCTTCCAGTTGGAGACAACTAAATCACCTGCAACAAATGGTCTCAAACATTCCTGGTAAAGACATAAATCTGACCCCAGAAACTGGGATAATTAGTTGAAAAATGTTATAAAATCTGTGGTGGTGTTTTTGGGAGATTTTTTTGGGGGGGATGGTGGTGCAGTGTGGCAGTGGGGTTAGAAGGTTTTAACTGGTTAGAAACGTGTTTAAAATGTTACAATGGTTTGTCCCTATTCACCCCTGTTCAGTCCCTCATAATGGTATCTCCCGGAGCCAGCTCCTGAGCTTTCTCAGCTTTTCTCTGTAAACCCAGACCCAGCAAACTGTCTATCACACCCATGACCGAGAATGTTCTATGTCAGTTATGATATTCCCCCTCAATTATTGGTTTCACCCCCCAAAATCCTCCTCCCAGCTAGCCCTGATTTGCTGCCGGGCCACCCCGCAGGGCGGGGGGGAGCTCCCTGTGGGGTGGGATGCCTGGGTTTTAAAAGGAGTTCGCTCCTCTTCGTTCCCGGCTTTCCTTCATGGTCGTTCAGGCTACAGAGCCCGCCACACCCCTCTGCTCCGGACAGCAGCAGCATGCTGCCGACCCAGCGTTACAGCACCTCCTGGCCTGGGCTGGCCCCGCTCCGAGTCAGCGCCGGTGCCGCTGCCGCCTCTGCCACGTTGGCAAACCGCACTGCGCTGCCGAAACCCACACGAGCCCGAGCCTGTCGCATCTGCCCGCTCTGTCGCTGCGGTGACGCCTGAGCCAATCCACCCTGCTCTGGGGCGGTCCTGGCAGGTTACGCCTAGCCCTGTGCGGAACCCACTGCTCCTGCCGCTTCTCTAGATGGCACGTGCATCCGCTCCACCCCGATGCCACCTCAGACAGCTGGAGCCTGCTCGTCCTGCTCCTCCATGGTCCTGGCGAGGCGGCAGTGAGCCGACCAAGCAGCGGCAACCTCCCGCCGCCGCCCTGACACCACACCACAGCGCAGCTCTCCCCGCAACCACCCTGGACCGTCCCACACCGCCCGGACTGCTCCCACCGCTTCCCGCTGTTTCCCCAGTGGTTGCAATTAGCGCTGTTACAAATAGCGCACGGGGCTTCCCCTCGCGTCAGGGTTGCCCAGCAACACCCGCAGGTCGGTGCGGCCCCACTCCTGGCGCAGGGAATAAAGCAGCTTGGAAAACCACGTAAGAGAGCCCTTCCTCCTTTCCTTCATCCCTATCTTTGGCGCGAGTCCATGGACTGGCCATATCAGCTGGTCTCGACCCTGCTGAGCCTGGCCGAACCGTTACCCTTGCCCAGCTGTGGCACAGGCAGGTAGCAGCCATACTTGACGATTAGCTGAGGGGAGGCAGGGGCTGGAGCTAGCCGGCATCTAGATTCGCTCCCCCATCCCGAGACCAAGGTGAGGCATCAGTTCAATGTTTTAATTAGGCCCAGTGAACTGTCAGAATGAACAGTTTCATCTGCAGGAAAAGAAGGAAGGAGGGATGAACTGGGTGAACAAACTTCAGCCACGCATCCCCATGGTCTGTATTCTAAGACAAAGAATTTCATAAAAAGTTGCTGGGCCTTCAATATAATGACTAAAGCAGAAAGGATAAATAACTAGGGAACTATTGCCCTTATAAATTCTGTTGCAACCTAGAATCAACAATATAATTTCTTTTCAAAAATATTGCATTATCTTGCTTTAAAAAAATAATATTGAAAATTTTAAAAATAACAATTCATTAATTTTGCCATAATGAAAATAGCATTTTTCCTCATTAAGTCTTCAACAGATAAAAAAGCTTCTTCATTCAGTTGCTAATATCAGAATCTGCCTTCAAAAACAAAAATAGGAAACTCTTATCATGTGGTCTTACCAGACAAATTTAAGTGAGGATAATGAAAGGACAGAAGGTGTCAGGGGAGTAGAAGAAACTTTTAAAAGATGCATGGGAATGTCACTAGCAAGCATAAGATAATGGAGAACTTGCTGAAAGCTGGAATGGAAAATATTAAACAGCCCTCCACCTGAGAAAAGGGAAGGGCATGTACTGTTGCCAAATTTTGCAAATTGCTCTTAAGTCACAAATATGAAGGCAAGGCTCTTTGTGAGAGGTCTTGGCAATGAGACAATCCTGAGAAAGGCAGATAGGACAATTAAAACTGAGTTACTGCTAAACCGTGGATTCCAGATCTTGTATTTTTTCCTTCTTGATGTCCTGTAACTTCTCTTATGAGAACATAAGAGAATGTTGCACAATGACGTGAGGTTTTTTCTTGAAGTCTTTGCCTCCTACTTCCAAAAGATTTTCCCTTGAATGAGATATAATCATTCTTTACAATAATGAAAACAAGAAAAAAAAGCTACATCTGAGAAGACATCAGGTAGAGTTGTGATTAAAGACTGACACTTTTACCTAGTATGCAAGATTAAATTTTCCATTTTTACACATTCCCTCAAGAACAACTTGTTCAGATATAGATGAGTTGGCATCATTCTGTCCTCAGTGTGACAAAAGATTCTGGAGACTGGACCTGAAGCACCACACATAAGCGAAATCTATTACTATTTTTTTTTCTTGAGATCTGCTTGGAAGAATACCATGGAATAAAGCCCTGGATAGAACAAAGGTCCAGGAGAGCTGGTTCTTTTTTCAGAGGTTGTGTCTCCCGAGCTTAAGAATCAACTATCCCCAGCAAGAGAAGGTTAAGTGAGATGGCAGGGGGGCCTGCTTGGATGAAAAAGGAGCTCCCAACAAAACTCAGCTATAAAAAAGAAGCCTGCAAGACTTGAAAGCAGGGATAAAGGATCTGGGGGGAATATGAAGACACTGACATGCAGGGATGTGGTTAGGAAAGCTGAAGTCCATTTGGAGCTTAATCTGAGAAGGGACATGAAAGCCAATAAGAAAGGTTTCTATGGGCAGTTCCGCAGCAAGAAGGGAAAATGTAAGGCCACTTCTGAATGGGGCAGGGGATCTGGTGGTAGAGGACAAGGCAATGGCAGAGGCAATGGTGCCTTTTTCACCTCACTCTTTACTGTTCTGATTGCCCTTGTCAACTCTCTTTCTGCAAATTAACAGAAACAGCATTTTTACATACGAATAGTATGATAGAAGAAATTTTAAATCTAAGATTCATACTCACAGTATAGACACATCCTATTCCATATATATCCTTCAGATAAAGAAATATCTTATTGCCCAAAGAATAGTATTTGGTAGGCATCACCATAGCAGAACTCCTCAAAGTAACCTGGGAGGGTTTGCAACATTTGTTGGAGGCAGTTCCTTTCAGTACAGCCCTTGGTTAACTTTAATTTAAGGCTTTTTCTGAAGAGAAATTCTTGAAAATTGTAATGAAAAGAAAGCAAAGAAATATCCAGAGGGACCACAGTATTTTGTCCCAAGCACCCACTTAAAGTGGTCACACTTAAAATGCTCTAAATGGTACAAAAATACTTTCTACTATTATGGAGATTGTCACAGATGCATATTTAAGGACAAGAGGACTCCTTGGAGAATTCCATGTGGCGGCATGCAAAATTTGGGTCATAGTCACTCATAATTCCTAAAACATCACATTCCTGTAGTTTCAGCAAGGAAATACTCTTTAAAAAGTAAGCTAGCTTTTGTTTCCAATAAATGTAACCATGAAAAACAGTAGACTCATTAAAAGCTCTCATAAAAAGATAAATGTTTAAGCATATTTGACTATGACTTTTCCTTGATTTGACCTTGGCTAAATTGAAAGCACATAGAAAAATTAACAGTCAATGCTAGATGTGAGCTATAGTAATATCTGGCTAACTGCCTCTGCTGTGAAAGCGCTTTCTATTTCAGTAAAATTTTATGCACAAAAGCATTTTCTAGAAACTGATGTAGTGTGTTCAATACATTTTTAGACCCTAGCTTAATTACAAAACCTTTTTCATAATAACAAATATTGTCCCAAGCAGAGACTATATTTAATAAATATGCTTATTATTTTCCTTAATGAAAGCAATGTTTAAAATTTGCAGGTAATCCCATTACACTGTACTTCCATTATGCAGCCCAGCTCTCCTACCCTCCTGCTGATAGAAGACTTCCTCATCTTAGTTTCCAATTATATACATTAAGTTCTTCCAAAACAACCTTCATTATTACACACAGCATGTATAGCTCTATCAGAGAAACGGCTATAATTGAAAAAGAGCAAAATGCATTTTTGAGCCAAAGATATTCACAAGAGAAGTTAATTATGTCAATTAAAATAATCTTATTTCCACTCAACAAATACGACCTGTTTGGACAAAGAAACACAGCAGGACAGGTACCAATCCCTGATAAACCGTGGTGTTTCTACTCAAGTCATTCTAATCAGAAAATCTGTGAAAGAACCAATTTTTGACTTTAAATTACTTTCTAATAGAAGAATGGCCAAAAGAGCTATTGGACGAACCCAGGGGAATTCTCCAAAACAAAAACCACAGCATTTTCTATATACATCCAAAATTAAACCTCAGTGTTTCTGTTCTTGGACTAAACTTGCGCTTACTAAAAGCAGAAAAGGACAACTGACACAAGCAGACGTCTGAGAGAAAAGGTCCTGGGAATACATAAATTAAAAATGTTAGGTTCAAAAACTAAAATCTGCAACCTTGTCGCCCTGATTTTCTCAAGTTTTACTGAGCCTTCTGATGTTTGCATTCTTTGCACAAACTTTCTCATACACTTTAGGTAAATAACTTACTGTTTTGCATTCCTTTATGGAGGACGAGCAACCTGATGGACAGTTGGGTTGCCCAGTGACATTGAGGAGGTGGCACTGTAACCCTCCAACGACACTGGGATTTTAAAAAGATATAAATATGGAGTCAGATGTTTTAATAAAAAGTTTTTTCAGTTTGCTACCACCAGAGCTGCTCCGTGTCGTTCTTGTGTCGCCTCCCGGGACGGGGGTGACACAACCTTACTATCAACTGTTCTTGGCAAAGAACTTCATCTCAACATCAGGTGGCAACCAGTTTAATCTATGAAGTTTTGACTCTAATTACAGGGTCTCAAGTGTTGAAGATATGGCTGCATATGGCAAAACCAGAGCAGTTCACCCCAAAGAGCATCAGTGCACAAGGAGGCTCCCAGGTCCTGTAGCTGCACAAGTCCAATTTTTATTCCCTCAGCTTGTAGAAGGAAAAGCAAGATGTGAAGCATCTCTCCCTATTAGCCGCTGCTGATAGTTGATTTTCCTTGCTGTACCCAAGGAAAATTGTACTTTACTTTGACATTACATTTGATCAGCCTCAGCCACTTCAACCATATTTTAGAATATACAGTTTTCACTAGCCTGCTCATTACCATATTTTCACATCTAATTGTGTCAGCACAGCTATTCATGACCCTAATTTTGCTGTGAAGAATTTTTCCCATCCCACCTCACAATGCCTTATCTGGATCATTCAACTTTTGAACACTTCCTAACAGATCTATTGATGTTATTCTACAGGCATCAGAAATAGAAGCAATATTCCAGAGATTACTACAATACTTCTACAATGCCACCAAAAACTTATTTAATCTGAATACTTTGGGTTGTTCTTTGTTTATGCCAAACTCTTACTTCTTTATCTTACAAATTCCTGGCAATTTGCTGTGTAGAATTTGTACTGACGATTTGACATGACAAGAAAAGTCAAGTCCAAGTACACTGCAGTTTAGGGAACATTTTCAGATTTCACAGGGAAATGCTACTTGTTCTGGAAGTTCCAATCTCCTAATTTCTTTTACCCTGATTTGATTTTTTATCACTTGGTGATTTTGTCAGAGAATTGGGATCCCTGCCAAAGATGTTTACCTCAATTTTGTTTCAAGTCCTAAATTAGATTTCTCCTAAATAGTGAATTAGATTATTAATCAGTAAAAATCTAAATCTTCATTATTAATTTACTCGAAACAATACAGCACCTTGTAAAACATTTATGCAGTAGTAAACGGAGAACCACTTTGCAGAGATCATGACATGCTTAATTTATTACATAACTAAATATTTAATTACAAATGGTAGCAAAGCTGAAGGTGTTCTGCTGAAATTAAACAATCTTTAAACAGTAACAGTCTTAACTTTATTGTGGGCAGTAATGGTAAAATTGTAGAACAATTCGTAGGAAATTTGCTCCTTTTTGTGGGGTTTGCCTTTACCAGTTAAGTGAAGAATCATGTATTTGGCTAGCCAGTCTGCTATTTACTGACAGGTCTGGTCCCTCCTGTAGTTTCAACAGAAATATATTTTAAATGACATATTAAATTAATGGAAAATGCAATGCACTTTGAGGCACTACATTTGCAATGTAATAGTCTTGCTCCAATGATTTCCTTGCTAATATCTCTAATTAGAGTAAAGGCATTTTAACTTCCTTGCGAATATCTAGCCATTCTTTGTTTCATATTCAATTTTCAAAACATCCCAGGTACAATGTTTTAAATTAATTTGCATTTATACATCCAGTCTCATATAAAAAACATCTTGTTTATATTTCCAGTTTAAGAAATTGCACACAGAGCTTTTGCAAAAACATCTCAAAATGAATATATCCTTCCCAGTGTTGAACCTGAACAACAAATGTTGATGCACGTGAAATCTAATTAAGGTGAGCTTTCAAAACAGATATTCAACAAATGCAGCTGATTGTTTCAGAATTTGCTAAATGTGTAGCAATATACAGAATGAGTTCTGGGTTTTTTCCCTCCCCTTTTTTAATCTATTCCTTCCTATTGTCTCTCTAACTCATATAACTCAGCTTTCAGAAGAAAAAGGTAAGGGATGTTTTTTACCCTTCTGTACAGTGATGGATACTAAGAATGGAGAAACAAAACAAGATAGGCTGGACAAAGTTAAGAACAATATCATTATGTCCCATTTTAGGAGGGAGGTCTATTTAATAGATTATTACACCAAACAAAGAAATTATCAGGCTATAAGTATACTCTGGAAAACAAAGGGTAGCAACAGGATCACTTTCACCTCATCTTGAACATGTCTTTCAAAACAGCAAATTGGTATTTCTTAACCATCAAGTTGTTTTTATTAATAATACAGAATATCCTGACCTTTTGCTGTCTTATAAGAGTACATGACAGTCTTTTCAAAGATAATTCACCTAAAATCTTAAAAAAGTTGTTAAGTATGAAAACCACAGCCATGTATACATAATTCAGCAGCTAAGAGAAAAAGAATATTATATTTAGAGTAGGAGCAGAACACATTTTTCTAAATCTTCCTTATGTCTCAAGGCTAAAGAATATTTCATAGAATTACAAAACTGCATGCTATAGCTCTTCAAGCTTCTAAATGGAATAAAGAAGTATACACTTGGTAGCATGCCTCTCATTATGCTGCAGAATGCTAATGGTGTGACCTTGCTTCCCAAAGTAACTTGCAAGGTAAACTTTTTGGAAGTAAGGTGGGTGATATCACTGGTATTCATCAATTCATGTTCAGTTTAAACATTGCTGTATGAAACATGGAAGCACTTATTGGAAGACAGACTGAAGTTAATTGAAAAAATCTTAGTCTAGGATTGAAACAAAGTTTTCACACAAAGTTTGTTCTTCCAATTCAATTCCACTTTAACAATGACAAAGTTAGTACAATGTTGATCTTCACAAAAGGCATGTGATAGCCTTGCAGTAGCTCATACAGAGCACAATGAGGCACTCAGCATGGTGCTGCTATCATGTGGGTCGTCTCAGAAGAGCTAAGAGTGGTGCCAGCTGCGTACCTGCACATACAATCTGTGTCTCAACAATTTTATTTCTGAACAGACTGGGAAAGGAGGGAGGATGGGTGGTGGGAGTGGTGGAATTGTGAAGAATCTTGTTCTACTGTTTACCCGTAAGCTGCTGTGAAAAAGAGAGCTTTGCACTTCAGAAAATGTTGAGAGTGTTTCACGTGGTGTTGGGGCCTCCTTCCTGGTGATAAAAGCTCTCAGACTGCACATACTAGCTAGTCCCTTGATCCTTTCCAATTGCTCATCTGAAGCTGCTAACATGTATTAGAGCTACAACCAAGCTTTCTCTGATAGGCACCAATATTTTAAGTAGTTTATGGCAGAGAATTTTTTTCACCATAAAAAAAATGTGCATTATTTAAAATAAACTGTCTTGAGAATCGCATGACATGGCAATAATTCTAAATTTTACTAAAGCTTTTTACACACACATCACTTTGGCAGGCCTTCCAGTGAGAGCAAGTTACATATGTACCAGCTCTAATGGTCCATATAGGATATTAAAAACACATAAAGAATAATTTGATAATTTACCTTAGGAACAGTATGAGAATTTTCATCTCAGTTTCCTCCAGAACTCTAATGCCAAAGGACAGATTGTTTCTTGTCAGGGTTTCAAACTGATCTCTATTTGCAAACACAGCAAGCGATGCCAAATGCAGTTCAGAACAAAAATCAAGCAACTATTCATTATGCACTGTTTTGAATTGCATATGCAGGACAGAGAGGCAAGTAATGACCAAAAAAAAAAAAGAAAAGTCATGCTTGCACATCACACAAGCCATTTCCATAATATACTTGAATACTGCATGTATATGCAAAGAAATAAAACTATTGCAATAAAATAATGAGTGCCTTATGAGTTAAATATATTCAAAATGCTACACACTGGAATTGAACAGAAGTTGATATACCATGTAGACCAAAATATAAATGCAGTAGTTATACAAAGAAACAGAGGGGGAAATGATATATTATTTATTGAATGAAAGCAGAAAATAGAAAATGAGAAAAACTTTTCTTTGAAAAAACAGGTTAGCTTGTAACCAATGATAATAAGTCCATTTATCTGATTCTATTTGAGTCCCAGCTAAGCACTCAGAGCAGCAATTAATGCACCCGTTGGTGTGGCTGTCATTTTCTGAATGTTCCTGTCCGTCTCAGTTTTGTCTTGAAGCAAAAAAGATGAAAAATAACTGGAAAAATTACTTAACCTGTTTCTAAGATGATCACAACACTGGCTAAAATGGCAAAGGGAAAAGAACTGCTTTCAGTGCCATGCTACAGACATCTGTGGGTGGTACCTGACAGGCACAGAGCAGTGCATGCCAGAATAATGCATGGGGGAAAGGGAGAGGCATCACCAATGTTTGGCAGCCAGCTAAGGCTAGAGCTCTCTTAGAATGGACTGAAGAGAAGGAGAGAAGATATTCTTCACAAAGACCTCACCCATAGCTGGTTAACAGGTATTTCTTTAACTAAAAAAACAAAAAAAAACCCCAAAAAAACCCACAAAACAACAAAAAAAAAAAAAACCAACACCCAAACAACTAATTTAACCAGGACTGCCCCTTATTCCTCATTAATTGCTACAGATAGGTGCTAGGCCTGGCCAGGTGCAACCCCTCACAGAAGAAAAAAAGAAAAGAAAACACATTAAAAAAAAAAACCAAAAATGACTTTAAAATTAAGAATTTCAAGGGATTAATTTCAATAGTTTACTGTTGATCAGTATCTTATTTTAAAACATAATTCCTGCATTTTTTTTCAAGGTTAGTTGAATTTATTTATTATCACCACTATAGTGATTGTGAGGTGGCAGTGAATTAAAATAAATCCCTACTTAGGCAGCTTATCCCTCCTGTTATATATTAATCTCAGTGCATATGGGATTATAACAAAATGCAAAGAAAAAAAAAGGAAAAAAGTACAACTCGAGTAGCTATATTTTTCTGGATTAAATCACAATATGAGAAAATGTCTTAGAATTCCAACTGAGCTGTGCTAAAGCAAAAGACAGCGAGCTCTGGATACAGGAACGCTTGCATATTTTTCTTCACACAGTTATGTGTGAAAAGATTTCTCCATAAAACTGTAAAATAGAGCACTTAGAAAGTCCATTTGAAAAGATTCCTCCAGGGGGCTAGGATAACTCCAGCATCTGTTGGAACAGGTAATTCTGCAAATAAGTGACACACTTTTGTCATCCCATTGAACTTGGAACACGAGGGCCCTTGACTGCCCAAACACAAATAAACTCTCCATTGCCCTTACAGCATGTGGCAGCTACATGAGATGTCCCTTAGAGATGCAGTCATTTCACCTTTAGTCAAGGCAACAACTAGACCTGCAAGTTTTATCACTTCATCACAATGCCAGTGGACTGTAAATGATTTGGTAAGCTCTGCTTTGGAAGAGAGGACTCCTTAAGAGTCCTTAAGGTATGAAGGAAAAAGAGAGTTTCTGTTCTTTGAAATTATATATATATATGTAAAAATAATGTTAGAAAAATATGTTTATCTGCTAATATGTGTTATGATTTCTTAATGATGACAGAGTTTCTATTCTTTGTTGTGAATAATTACTGTTTCAAGTTAATTTCTTATCTCTTTCAAATTAAATTATGGGTAGCTATTTGTAAACAAAGCAAAAATGAAACAAGAATACACGTCCCAGAACTGCCCGTCCTGCAATTAGCTATGCTAAAATACAGATATGAGAACAATCTAAATTCAAGTGTCATCTTGATATGAAGACTTGATTGTTGCTATTGCCAGAATACTTTTGAAAAAATTATAAAATATGTATTTATAGACTTTTTTGTTGTTGTTGTTACACATCCCAGTTTTAACTTCTTAAAGCATATTTTTTGGGTCTTTTACAAATATTTAATTGTAGGCTGATAGTCAAGGATACTTGATTCACCCAAAACAACTCTAAAGCCAAGCACACAGAAATAAAAACTTTTTGTTGGTCTATGTTCTACTTACCTAGTCTGCACTACAATACTTTCAAAACTACTCATTTAAAATTAAAACTGCTCAGTTGTGAATGTGACCTTTGGGTCATCTTTATTTTTATTTACAATTGATAGTCCAGAAACTTAACTGTATTTTATCACTACATATACACCTATTTTTTTTAAAGTGAAGTTGCTTCTATCTTGAATCATTAAGCTAATAAATGAATTAAACTGGAAGAACAAACTAAACCCTATGGTGTAAAACTTAAATATTTTCAAATACAAGACATAGTTCTTAGAACTGAAAACACTTTAGGAGCAATTTGATTTCTAAAAACTAGAAAAAGAATTCTAACAATACAGAATAGTGAAAATCAACTCATTTAAACACTTCACATGGGTCCTGTTGTTTCACTTCCTAAAATAATCTACAAGGAGAAACCTCATTTTAAAGTGACTGTTATCTTTGGATTTAAAACCTCACCCACATAACTAATTCTACAATGTTCAAAATTTGGGTATCATGGTTGCAATATGTTCCACTTCTGAATTAGCACAAAAACCAGTCCTGAACTTACCCCTTTAAAAATAAATTATGTGGTAACTTTGGTAAGTCTTCTCCCAATTTTGATACTGACCCTTGAAACCCAAATTCTACCAATACAGTGAAGCATTATCAGCAGCTTTTTTCACACTTTAGCTCATTCTCTCAGATCAACATGATTAATTGTTCAGTTACTCTTCTGTATCTCTTCCAACCATTTAGAATACTTATCTCTATAGCATAACCACACGCAGTTAACCTCTCTTGATTTCTGCTTGATTGTGGTTTAATGAGAAAAATTCAAGACATCAATCTTTGCCTTATTTTAGTTCCAAGGTTCAAGTGATCATGTTTACTGTCATAACAATAATCCTTTCATGTGACAAACTCAAGGCAATAAAAAGGGTAAGACCAGCAATGACTTGAAAGGAGTTCAACTGTTTTCAGGCAACATTAGTGGCAGCTATGTACACTAAATGTCTCACTACTTGAAGGGAAGAGTAACACTAGCAATCAAGCCAAGGCAACCAGACTGAGATGGCAAAATGAGAACATGAAGAGCAATTAACAGGCATCCCATTTACTTACAAGAAGTTTTAGCCAGGACTGGTTAGACCAAAAAAAAAAAAAAAAAAGGCAGAAAAAGAGTTCAACTTTCCAAATTTGAAAGTTTTTCCAAAATTGAAAGTTTTTCAAAATATTTTGGTCCAGTTCTAAATTAAAATAAGATTTTAAAATATATCATAAAAGTATGACTCAAATAGAAATACTGGTGGCACACCAGTTAATTCAGAAGAACCATTTAAGACATCTATGGCTGCCATTCATCCCATTATTCCTAGATGTCTTCTTCACTCTCCAGATGAAATTTTAACAGTGAGAATTCATGTTTGGTTTATAGAAGCCAAATATTTACCAGGAAGTCATAGAATCCTAGAGCAGCTTGAGTTGGAAAGGACCTTAAAGGTGATCTCATTCCAACCCCGCTGTCATGGGAAGGGACACCTTCTACTAGCCCAGGTTGCTCAGAGCCCCATCCAGCCTGGCCTTGAACACTGAAGCTCTTAATCTGTATATGGGTGTTAATGAGATGGTGCCTTTCCACAGGGTTCAATTCATCTCAGCACAAACTCCAAGGAAATGCTGGGCTGGAGGGGAAGCAAGAACTGAAAAGGCAGGGCAGGAGCAGTAGTGCTGCACTCAACAGCAGGTACCAGTTAAGGAGATAAGAGAGCAGGCTCAGGAACTACCACAGAGTTCTCTCTCTTAGTAAGAATAAACCCACCTCTTTCCTTTGGTTTCCCAACGCTGCTGCTTGCTGATATCCTTTCCCCTTTCCCCAAGGCTCAAGATCAGTTCTCCAGCTCCTCCAAGCCCCCAGTCCTTGGCTGCAATGCTGCAGGTTGCAAAGTACCAACAACATGCAGGTCCCACTCACTTAGAGGCAATCTGCATGCCAGTTCCCCTGGAGCAGGGATTGCCATATTCAGGTATGGGGAGATGAGTGGGAAGGTATGGTGAGATGGGAGGGATGGGGAAAGGAGCTCCAGCTTTGGACAAGATGGAGATCTCTGGAGCACTGTGGGCCAAGCTCACCCATGTGGCCACAACCAGACACCCTCATGCAGGTGCAGGACACACACACAGGAGGACCAAGCTGTTACATCAATGCCATCTTAGCTCTCCCTGCCAAGGACTGCCATAGTCACCACAGGGCCATGGAATGGCTTGGGTTTTAAGGGACCCTAAAGGTCACCTAGTTCCAACCTCCCTGGCCCAGGCAGGAACACCTTCCTCACCCTTGCCTTTGTGTGCATCCCCTAGCCCAGCACGTTTCACACCTTGGAAACTCTGCTCCCTTAAACACACACCGAGGAGGAGATCCTGGTGGGATCCAGGGCAGATCAAAGTTCATGTCCTCTCTCTGCACAATTTAGGCCCAAAGTTTTGACATTTTAAGGAGCTACACTGCCAGGTTGTGCATATGTGTGTGCATACGCAGCAAACCATGTTGTAACCATCCCCCGTTTTCTTCCTCATCCTACGAAAACAAATAGGCTCATACAAAATTCCTGCTTCTTAGAAATAGCCCTTAAAAAATTCTTGATTTGTACTCATCCAAAGAAGTAAAGCATGGCAGAAAAATCTGTTTTGGAGCTCCAGTCTTCTGATTTCTACTATCCAGATCTTTACAGCAAATAAATTTGTTTGTACACACGTGGTATAAGAAAATACTGCCGTATGTTACTACCTCCACAAGCACATTAAGAAAACATTGTATCATTCAGATCATGCACATGGAGAAAAACAGCTAATTATTTTTCTAGGGAAAGAAAAAAAAAGTTAAACTGCTTAATAATTTGATTATTTAACCATTAAAAAAAGGTCCAAATCAAAACAAGGCATGCAGTTAAATGGTATTTTGAATTTACTTTTTGATAGATCTATATTCTATCTGTGTTCTCCTGGTACCGAGGTATTGCACTGAAGATGTCAGTGTTGATCACCTTCCAATCATTAATGGCACTTATTGAAATAGCATCCTGCTAGGAATTGGATTTTCTGCATTTGTTAGAGTTTGATTTGCAGGAAAAAAACCTAAAAATTATAAATGAGTCCTGACTGTGAAATAAACATCCAAGAAAGAAATTTTATTTTTTGTGTAAGTCAATAAGTAAACATTTTACTAGGTGTTTATTGCATACTTACTGTCTTCTGGCAAAAAAAGAATTCCCATGCAAATATGCTAATAGCATGCTCAAGTAATATAAAAAAAATTTTTCCCTGAAAACTGTTAGGCATAGCTTGAAAGCTTAAATAGCATGGACCTAAGTTGTCAGTTATTTTGAAAGTCCTGTAGGGAAGAACAAGTAGCAATATAATAAATCTATGCAGAAATATTTAAAGTACTTAAAATAAAGAGGAAAAGAGACAAATTTTTTAAAGCATTCTTTTAGTTGGTGCTACAAGACTCTACAGAGAAGATAATATTTTCTCAGTGAATACTCTGGAACTGCTTTATGAAATTTTTCAAGGTTATTGAAATAATCTATGACCATATATGCTTTAAGCAGTGCACACCAAATCTGTATTTAAAGCTGCTGAGTGAGCCCCACTGTGTCAGGAGTGGAATGTGTCCACTCATCCTGCCTCTATTATCTTGGAGGAAGCCTGAGAGCAAATATTCCTCTGGAGGGAGCCCCTCAGGACTAAGGAAGATCCAGGCTACAACTTTTTTTCCTCCCATAGCAAGATGCAAACAGCAGGAGAGTTTATATGATGCTCTCTTTTATGGAAATGTGATTGATGACAGAGAAAGTTTGACAGTCCCATGTATAGCTCTCTGCATTTCTATTTCCCCCTCATGTATATCATGTGAAATATATAAATCACTACCATTTAAGTAACTTCCCAATGACTTGCATATTTAAATTTGAAAATTTCCACACAGCACCTTTTTAACCATTGGGAATATTTTGCAGAAAAAGCTAACCTCTCCCCATCCTCCCCTCAAACACAAATATATTTTTTGCTAATAATTTTCTCTAGGTGAAGGACTTTTTCCAATTACAAAGGAATTCAGGCAGTGATAGTTGCTTAGTGGATTGGTGGCTGTGTTACATAGCATAAGACATATTAAAGACATAATAAAGCAGCCCATTTCGAAAGTCTTTGACTGCATCAAAGACAACAAGGAAAAGAGGAAGCCATCCTTATCAGACTAATGAGGTAACTTTATAACATTACATTGAAGTTTTTTTCCCCCCAATCTAAATCTGAGTTTATGAATGAGGAATCAGTCCCATTTTGAAAATGGTTTGTCTGGTAATGTAGAAAAAATTGGATTGCAGGTCTACTAACTAAATGTTTTCTATGCTTAAAACAAAATACTATTGCCTTGATATCCCCTAATTATCATTATTGCAAATTCTAAAACTATTTAAGTTTTGCTCAGGGAGAACGAGGGCAGAAGACTCTTTCTGGAACCTACAAGGGCTTCCAGAAAAATTCCCGTCAAATACAGGTTAATTTTATGAGAGAAAAATACCGAAATATAGTACTACCATTTTTACATACTTATACCTTTTTTAAATAAAAGGGATCCATGCTGCAGCACAGTTTCAACAAGTACCATGAAACAAAATTCCCAAACATTATAAATGCTTAACATGTTATTCCATCCTCATTAGTATCACACTAGGAAAAAAATATACAAGCAGCAAACAATCAGCAGCTGTTTAAGAGCTTAATATGGTATGAGGAAAAATAATGCAGCACAGCAACAAGTTCACTGGAGTGCTCCCTTAACACAGACATACCAGAAGCACAGCTGTTTATCTTGGGAAGAAAAACAATCAAAAGAGGACATAAAGACTTTTGAAAGGATCTTCTCCCTGGTATTTAATAATATGCATAATACTGAAGGATTCTCGCATGAAATCAGCAACAGCAATAGGTCGTTTTTCATGGTATTTTAAAAAGCTAAGCAGACACACAACAGGATGCCAAGAGGCAGCTTGCATGAGACATAAGGCTTTATATTCCCACTAGGAACGTACCTTCTCTGCTTTTGCTTTCCTGGCGTTATGCACAAACCTGCGTCCCAGCTTCTTGGCATACCAGATAGAGGCAAACATTGTAGTGATGAAGATTTCAGTCTGAATATGCAGCACACACACACCAGTAAAAAAAAAAAAAAAAAANAACAAAAAGAGAGAGAGAGAGAAAACCAAAACCAAAACAACTTCCCCCACAACTGAGATACAGATCTAATGATGGTTAAGGAAGGTCTTAACTATGCTGTTGCTTTGTCAAGTCCTCTCATGCTGCCTTCTGAAAAAAAACAAAAAAACAAACCACCCAATGTGGCCAGTCTGCAGGTGTATTTACATACTGCCAGCAGGAAGTCCAGGGTGAGGCATCTTTGTATCCAGCTCACATCCAGTCTGCTAAGTGCCTGTCTGCAGTTCTTTAGCACTGTCACCACAAACTACATATGTGTCAGTATGAAAGGAAGCTGCAGTAAACTACTGTAGCAGACAGCTCACCTCCTCTTCTCCTGTTCTGAAATTTAACTCCTTGGTTCTCTTTGATTTGCCAGCATGCAACAGAAGCAGCAGCAGTTCAAAAATGAGATACACAGCACTGCAGGAAAGCAAAGGGGTACAAAAGTGCCAAAAATAGAAATGTATATTAACTGTTAAGGTGAAAGAACATGTGTTTCAGGGAAATTAAGATATGAAAGGAAAATTGATTTTACTTTGTTCTTGCAGTCTGGGGTCTATTCAGAGGTATTTTTGCTACCTAGTTTCAGTTCACAACAGACAGGCATCAGAGCTGCTCAGTTCACTTAATGATGTCACACATGCCCCGCCGAAGGATTTAAGACTCAATCAAGGGCTTCTGTTTTTCTTTGATAAAGCATTCACAAAACAGAAACCTGATAGATTGTTTTCCAAATTCCAAACTTCTGCTCTACCTAAGCATGCTTTTCCCTCTTCCTTTAATTGCATGCTATTCTGCATTAGGGGTTGGGAAGTGCCTTTGAACATCTATTTTTGCAGCAAAACAGCAATGCACTATTTTCCTTTTGTCACACACTTCAGCCTTAACCCCTGCACCTCTCTTCAGTTATAATGGCTAAACAATAAGCAGAAACACACTCTTCTCTCTCCAAACATATGACAAACCAGATGTTCCTCCCAGTCAGATGCAGTATCAAGGCTGTAAATTACAGAGTTTACAGTTATGTGTTGTATTTGATAGCATTTAGAAGACAAGTCCTACCCAATGCCCTCCCACCTACAAGTGTGGAGATACCAACATGCAGGGGAGCCACTGCTGTCCTGTCTGCAGCATTAGATTTGGAATGCAAACATGCAGGAATAATTTCTACTCTGCTATTCCGTGGTGAAGAGCAACCCAAAATTAATCGATGCATGGCAAAGGAAATAAAGGCAGAGCAATTTAGTATAGGGCTCTTGGGGCCAAGGAAACACCTTTTCTGCCCCAGGATTTTCAGAGAATGGCTGAAACTATTTTCTCCACAGTACATGAAATCAAAAGGGAAAATATTCCACTCCCACTTAAAACATCCAAGTTACTGTACCTGGATGGCACTGCTCAAGCTTTGAGCCTGAAGGCACATACTCCTCAATTCTGTTAAGATTATAGGGAGTTCAAAGAATTCTTCAACACATTTTAAAATGGTAAGTTGGTTAACTAAATTGAAATTCTTAGATAGTGAGGGCTTTTTTCAAGGTAACTCAAGGTGTATGATTGATTCTTGCTTGACATCTAAAACCTTCTGACAAAATATTTGGTAACTGGCAGTATTTCTGGGAAGGGAATAGTTACTAACTACTTCCAATTCAAATATTTAATTAATCCTGGCAGCCAGAAAGTTTTAAGACCACGAGATAGAGTAAATTCATGTCTCATCTAGAATATGATTGCTATATAAGAGCTGTCTTTCCATAACAACACTTTAGCTCTCTGAAATCTAAGCTGATAGTGAGATGGACTCTCCTAGGTGAGAAAACCTTTATTATGCCATGTAGCAGCTTCTTACCATTCTCCCTATTTGTGGGATGACATTGTCCTAAAACAGAGAGAAGGGTACACAAGAGAAGGAAGAAAGATGGCCTGAAACATTTAGGAAGAAGTCAGAGACCTTGTTTCTAGCTGTAATGCCATTGTAAGGAAACAATGGTAGGAAAAAAAGAAGTGCAGAAAAGAAGAAGCAACATCATTACACAGCTTAACCAACACTATAAATGCTAAAGGAACAGGTAAAAAATCTTACATAGTATATGCATAAACAGTAGAACACTTCTCCCACTCTGCTCCCATGCTTTTATGAGGAGAATAAGCATAACTTGAAATCATTGCACTACAACCAAAAAAGGGTACATCCCCCCAAACAACTATTTATATAGTCTTATGTATATTCAGAAGCTGAGAAAATCGAAGGAAATACTCATTAAACAATAAAACTTCCTTTTTATTACTTTTATCATCAACATTAGCAGCTTTACTGAACTATTTATTCAGGAAAATTAGGGATTAATAAAAAGCCACAATTCATCCCACTTAAAGAAAAAAAATAGAATACATTGTTCATTTAAGAAATAATGACAAAGCAATAGGGAGGTAATTTTCTCCACCTACTGAAAATGTTAGATCAGGAAGAATAAATCTTGCCAAATACCTAATCCTGATTCTAATCAGAAATACAGTTTAACTGTTTGCATGCATTTGCAGATCTATTCAAACCCTCAAATACAGCAGTGGCCAGACTGCAAGCCATTTCCTCCCAGCTCCATCAGGCAGCAGTCTGCCATACATTGCCAATAGCAGGTTTATTAGGGCTGTACTGGTACCAAGGGAGTTATTATTATGAATATTGTACTGTAACCATAACGAAGGCTGCATTTTACAGAAGTGCTACAAGCTGAGCTGCTTTAGAAGAACTGGAACTCCCAGCTGCTGTCTCCTCACAGGAGTAATACATACTTTAGCTTGCTCACTGAAGTGCTACATTACAAGGACAGTGAGATTCATGCCATTGAGCTGCAATATTATCACAGACAGGAGATAATGAATTATCAATCAATGCATTAAGAGCAGATTTTACAAGGAGCTTCTGACTGCAAATGAGTGGGTGGTTTTTGGTAAACCAATACACATCCAAACCATACATTAAATGTCATTCTTCTGCCTCTATGAGAAGAAGTGGTCTTACCACAAGTGGGCACATGGGTGTAAGCACAGGGCAGTTAGGCTGTTGAATTGTATTATTTTTATGACATGGCTCCCCAACATCGCGAGCAACGGCACTTGATGCTGGGTACAGAAACAGATGGTTGTTTCAAACACCTTGCCAACTGTTTGCATGCACTGAGTATCACCAGTACTTCTGACAGTTTGCCTCCTTTTTCAATTTTAACAGTGCTGCTTTCCTTAAGCAGCACTTGGGTTTGCTTAAGACAGAGCATTAATTTTCCCTTGTTAAGGGATAACTTCTCACAGCACACATGTGGGGTGTCAGCCTCCCCCTCTCACACCTGTGGTGAAGATAGATGTTAGCTGTGGATTCTGGTTCTCTCCAACCTCTGAGTATATACATACAGAAGTCATAAAACATGATGACAGGGCCATTTAAAATACAAATACAGTTCGGTCATAAATAATGCCTTCCTTGTAAGAATGGGAAGACAGATGGGAAGATTAGTATTTAGGGTTTGCAGAACTGTTTCCAGTGAAATGGGCAGGAGATGGAACCAATTAAAAATGAAATACCTAAGATATAAAACAATCACTTTACTTCAAGGTTTATTTGTTAACATTCCACAGCTGTGGGTATAGGAACAGAGCTGCAGCTGAGAATCTAAGGTAGCTAGTTTTGTTTTTATTAGCACAAGGCAACAACAAATATTGATTTGGCTGACTGTAAAAGCAACCATTTCCCATCCCCAGCACAACTAATTATCTTACACACCTACATGATGCCAAGACATACTCTTTAATGACCAGAATAGGAGGAAAGACAGGAATCTAAATGTCTGCTATTCAGTCCAGAAGATATAAATTGTAGGCACTCAGACCTCACTATTTTTTAAGTAGATGGAAGACTCAAGGTTTTGTAAGGACCTGATTTTTCATTCTTCCCTCTAAACAATGGCAAATGGACTAATGTTCTTCCTCTTAATGCAACAAAGAATATTTTTATAGCAAACCCATGGGCACTCTTACAAAAGTAAGAGTCAGCACCATCAAAACACATTAAGACTTCTTTTTTGGCGAGGGCAGAACACAGTCTGTGACAGATTGAAGGATTATCACAGAATACAATCACGTAATCACTGAGGTTGGAAAGATTATCAAGTCCAACCATGTCCATAAGCACCACATCTTCACATGTTGTAAATGCCTCAGGAACAGTGACTCAGCTACTTCCCTGGACAGCCTGTTCTCATGCTTGGCAAGGCTTTCCATGAGGAATTTTTTCCTGGTATTCAACTAAATCCCCCCGATGAAAACTGAGGTCATTTTCTCTTATCCTATTGCTTGTTACCTGAGAGAAGAGACCAATCTTCACCTCACTGCAGCATCCTTGCAGGTATTTACAGAGAGGAATAAGGTCCCCCTGATCCTCCTTTTCTTCAAGCTAAACCCCCAGCTCCCTCAGCCACTCCTCACCAGACTTGTTGTCTTTGCTCAGGGACCAGGTTACACGTGGTGGGTGATGCAAAAGGATGGAGAGACCCGATGCATACCCCAAGGGGACCTTGTTTTAGGGTGAACTACCCATGACACTGGATCTGTATCTGTATCTGTATCTGTATATATATGTACATAATTTTCTTAGGTTTAAATTCAATGTAATATGTTGGTATGGAAAAAATTCGGGGTGGATAATGTTGGGGGTTGGATCTGTTTCTTTTGTGTTTGTGGAATTTTTTCCTGGTGGTTTTGCTAGGTAACTAATTGCTGGGTACTTTATGGATACTTGACTTAAACAAAGGAGGCAGCAGGTTTCTCCAGGTGGAACAGCAGTGAACAGCAGTTTGGTCCCAGGACACCGCTCCGAAAGGACTGGAGTACCAGGGGACCCTGCTTGTTTTCTCTTTCTCCACTGGATTTCTCTCCAGAGGAAGACTGAACACNCCTAGTAAAGAACTGTTATTCCCACTCCCAAATCTTTGCCTGAGAGCCTCCAATTGCAAAATTATAATTAATCTGAGGGAGGGGGTTTACATTCTCTACTCAAAGGGAGATTCCAGTTTTTGCTGGCAGGTACCTGTCTTTCAAACCAAGACACTTGTGCTCCAGACCCTTCCCCAGCTCCATTGCCCTTCTCTGGACACACTCCAGCACCTCAATGTCCTTCTTGCAGTTAGGGATGCAAAATTGAACACAGGATTCAAGGTTCAGTCCCACCACTGCAGAGTATGTAAATTTCTAGTTATGGCATCTTCTACCAGTTATGATGTTTCATAACATTTTTTTTCCTACAATAAAAATTTTAAAATTCTACCTCTTGGTCCTGAGTTTTAAAGATAAAATCTGAGTTTCCTAAAAGCTAAATGCTTCCTTGGAACACCTAAGTCAGTGGCAAGACTATAGTGCAATGATTCTGAGAATAGTCACTTATCCTGACAAAGAAATGTTGCACAGAAGGGAATGGGAAAAAAAAAGAAGCATAAGATGAAGGAAGAGAAGGGATAAAAATGGGAAAAAAAAAGAAGTGAAAATGAAGTGCTGCATATTAAGGATGACAGAGGTTCATACCTTTCTCTTCCAATTTAAATTTTTCTACTCCCATAATATTTCTTGTGCCAAATAATTTCTCTTTAGAAATTATGCTTTCAGAAACCCAGACATGACATTACAAGTTTGCCCCAGGTCTAATTTCCCCTTAAAACAGAAGATACTGCATGCAGACATCTCCTCTGTCACGTTTCCTGATGCATAGCAGAGCTGTCTCCTAGCAGAGGGCACAAAGAATTTTATACACAATGTCACAAGACTTCAGAGCAATAAAAAAATTAAATTCAAGCATTTTTTTTTCCTCTGGACCTCCTTCAAGAGTGAGGTACCAATTATTTTATGCCTGCACTCTGCCATGCAATTATCACTGCTATTATTCTGCTCTTCTATTATTTGATGGGGTAGATGGCACTCAACTTGCTACCTGTGGTGCAACAGATCAAGAGAAGAGAGGATGAGGAGGTGTGCTACAAAATTGCTTGAAATAGAGCTTTAAGTGTGGAAGGAAGGGAAATGGAAATAAAGTAAGTGCTGTGCTAGACACTGAGACTCAGCACATCCCTGTACACGGGAATGCATTCCAGCACTTTACAGCATAATGGTGTAATAGACTAAGTTTTAAATCTAGGCAGTTCTTTTTCCTCTTTTATTTGTTAAGTCTTAGAATGGAGAAAAACATAATTACAGCACTTAATTTTGGTTTTAAAAATTGGTTTTCAGCTCTAGTTTCTGTTGGTGCGTAGGAAACCCCAGTGAATCACAGAAGTAATACAACCCTTAGCAGCCTTAAAAAAATAAATAAAAATCTGAAAAATGCCGTTTTATTCCCTATTCATCCCTAGTTCAGCACAAATTGCTTTCTCCCTCACCTTTCTAATAGAAATTTTTAAATTTCCTCCTGCTGTGTTAAGAAATCACAATCAAAATGGTGTATCAAATCCTCTGATGTGCCATTACGCTGCTCAGACTTGTATCAAATCAAAGTACTGTGTATGTAGCACAGTTATACATTTGCATGGCAAGTACTCCTATGGGAAATAATATAAACTACAAAATTTATCCTTGGGGAGAGAAAAAAAAGGAGGAACTACAGATTGCGAGCAGCGCTTATGTGTGTCACCAGTGCATCTCAGAAGGCACTTGCCATATATAATCCTCAGCAAAACTGAATTCAGTGTGGAAACACTTATATTGCGGCTCTGTGTATGTACCTCCCACCCTGCAGCATGAAAGTACATTTGTTTTCTTGTTATTTATACATAACCCTGTGTGATGGTGGACTCACCTCTGTTTTGGGTGGGGACGAATAAAGGTACAAAGTGACTTGGTAACCAGAATACAGGAAACTGAAGAACCTGCACACTGATTGGAGACCAAAATCTCTGACCCAGGGTGTGGCCACACGGCTTGCCATGGCCAGAGCCAGGCAGATGAGGCACGTACTCTCACTCAGTCCTGTGCCAGTCACAGCTCTCCTGTCCAGATCCAGTGAGAAGCTGGAGGGCTGGAAATGTCCATACAGCCACCCTCAAGGGGCACTGACATACATAATTTCCATATGATCTCTTTGTTAGGAACAGCAAACCAGGCAGCCTACAAAGAGTTGTTCATCTCACCACTAGTCACCAAAGAACCTCAAAAAACACTCACAGGAACAAGCCTGGGAATATATATCATCCCATCTTAAACATTATTTTATTCCTGGCTGATGACAAGCTGTCTTTCCTTTCAAAGGCATCCTTAAATCTCACTTTTGCTTTATCAGCCCCAAGAACAAAATTTAAAAGTCAGTTTAAGCAGAAACACTGCAAGTTATAGGCACCGAACGGGCAAATCACAATGACTGCTTTGACCCATTATTATTTAAAAGTTCAAGGTGAAGGTACCTAGACCTTGCCATTGTCCAAGCTCTCCAGAAAATCCTCATGCACAAGAAGCCAGGTTGCACTGAATTATGAAACATTAAGGAATCATAAGTGATGAGATCTAACAGGATAGCTATAATCTCATGCCAGCATCTCCCTGCAGGAAGACACACATGTACCTGTGTGGGTTGAGCCCACTCAGCAGCACATTCCTGAGCAGCAGCAGAGTCCATGCAGCCCATGTACAGCATTCCCTGTCATCTCACAGGTTGGGCTGCCTTCAGTCCCTCTCCCAGCCTCTGCCAAAGCAGCAGCTCCCCAGTCCCAGCTGGGACCGTCTCCAGCCATATTCTGCTGTTGACTGGATCATGCTCCAGCAGAGCAGGCCCTCTCCTCCTGGGCCTCCTGACTGGTTCTTTAATGCTTCTTAGAGAGGAACCCACATGTGGACAACAAATGCAACAGATAATGGCTTCTGCCAGTTTTCATTTCAGTTCTTGCTCTTTATCCCTGTCCTCAGCTTTTCTAGGCTGCGGTCCTCACAGCTCCTGGGAAAAGGTCCTACAGTCAACGGTTCAGTATCACTTGGGAAGTTAAATCATTTCAGAGGCTAGTTTTTAAGAACAATGCTGAACATTTTAGATGCTGGAAACAGGTTTAACAAAGCAATGTTTTCCTGCTAAAATGCATAAGAGAAGAAGGAAAAGGATGTAGTTAATTCCTACAAATACAAGATGTTCTATTACTAAGTATGAGGGATAGATATCAAGTCTTTATCCAGGACTGTCTGCAATTCTTGCTTCCTAGAGTCAGAGAAAAGGAAGAGATCTTCTTGCTTTTGGAACTGACTTACCTCATTTCTGTTGCCCAAGTAAAGCAAAGAGAGGAGAGTCCAAACCACAGCAGACCAAGAACCAGGTTTTCTCCCTTAGTTCTACTAAAATTCTTCTGTATGAGATTGTTTACTCTTTGCAAGCCAGCTGCTCACTCTTAAAATTAAAAGAATAATGCTCTACTACACTGGAACAGTCTAAAGATAGAAGAATTAACAAATGCGAATTATTGTGAGAGAAGACACTGTAGAAAGGAGAACACCTACCCCCTCACTGGTTGATACAGAATCATACAGAATTCTGCTGAAAGGTCTGAAAGAGTCCACATCAAACCTGATTACACAAATGCTTCATTGCAATGTGACACATGAAAAGGTCCATTTCAGCAATGTCATAAAGGATGTCCATTTTGATCAAAAGATAAAGGAACTATAAGGAAATATGAAGTTAAGTACAAGGAGATAATCTTCCTAAACCTATGAGACCTTCAGAAGTAGAAAAAAAATATAGCAATCACTACAATCTAAAATAAAGAATTACCAGTCTAACCTATTTCAGTTAATTAATTAATTCTATGTGGAAAAAAGGATAAGAGAAAATTAGTCACATGAAATTTTCTTAATCAATTCCATTTGAGTGCAAAGCTCAGTTGATAGGACAAAGATGGTGGTGGAGGGAAATTTTTCATTGCAGAGGATTTCGGCATTTGAAAAACCAAGGGAAGAATTGAGGCTGTATACAGCTAGTGAGATATACTCTGACAGGAGATGGACTAGAGGTGATTTTAAAAAATCAAAAAAAAAAAAAGCGATAGTTTTATAGGACAGGAATAAAAAATAGTATCGTTCCAAACTCTTTGAAGTTTTTAAATTTAATCTGAGTGTTTCAAGAAAACAGAAACTTTTTGAGATCTCTAACCAGTAGAAAATTGAGAAAGTGTTCCTTGAAATTGTCAAAATATTTATCTTTCATTTTCATCAAAAAATCAGAACATTTCAGCCTTCTCCAGGGCTGTCAATACTGCTGTCTAAATTACATTTACATTTAACTTTCATTTGGTATCCCAGTCAACAGATATTTTTAAAACTTCTATTCTGCACAACTCACTGAAAATACTTTTATTTGATTCATACATCTAGCAGCCTCAAAGATCTGCCAAATCAAAGATCAAAGATTCTTTCACACCTTTCTGCAAATTGAATTTTGCTAAGCCGCATACATTGGTTGTCTTCTCACATGCCAGAAGACACCACAAAGATGCTAGAATGAACTCATGTGAACTTATAAAAAGATTGTAAGGAGACAAAGGACCGCAAAAGTAAGGAAGTCCCTGATTCTCATTGTTCAAGCATCCTAAAAAGCACCGTGTTACATGCCTAGACCTCCCAGAAGTAAAACCAAAGCTAAATGAAGGTCTGTTTCTCCACTACTCCCCACAGTTAAATGCAGAAAATATTTAACATACACAGACTTGCACAACATCTCTGCCCTGCACCCAGTGGTGCACCAGAACAAGTATCTCCAAGGACTCCAGCTATTTTCCTGTGGCTCTAGGGGAACCAGATCTACATTGAACTGAACCAAAAGCTCTAAAATGCTTTCTGCTTCCAGACAAGAGAATTAAATAATGAGCAGTGTGCCAAAAACCCCTTCCCAGCATTGGAAAGGAGCTCTCATCTTAAGAGAAACAATCTGTTCTTTCCACTTTCTTCCCCTTTGCCATTCAAAGTCTCGAAAGGTTCAGTGAAGGTAAAAGTCATAAAAGGGCACAGACTTCTGAGCAGTGCTTTATCCTAGTGGGCTCAGGCTCCCAGATACTGCTGGCTGTCCCAGCCTACCAGTCTTGTCCTTAGAGACAGCAATCAGACTGCGTGATTGTGAGCACCAGCTCTGATCCAGAGCACATCTGTATCACACCAAGCCCCATGTGCAATGCATGCTGAGGGGAGTGCTCCCAGCTGCCTGCTTACCTGGCACTAACCTGTCTAACCCTCCCACACTCATTTTACTCAGTTAAGCACATACGACTGACAAAGTTATTATTTTGTTAAAGTGCCCTCTGATATGCCTACTTCCTACTTTCAAGTCTACCCTTTCAAGTACAAAATAGGCATTTATGCTTTTTTAGTTCCTTAAAAATAACGGAGTAAGTACTAAGCACTTACTGAGAAGGTTCTCTGCCCACAGTAATGCTGTAGGAAGACAACAAAAAGATGATTGCAAATGCATTACACAAATGTCTGGGTAATTTGATGTGATTTAAAGATGAGATAAGCAGGCAGCACAATCTTTCAGGTCTCAGATGGTCTCAGTCTGAAAAGGGCTAAAGGAATACACCTTTTGATTATCTCATCTATTATGAACAGCAGATCCCCATTAAAGCTCAGGACAGAGCATGACAACACAAATTGAGTGCTACATGAATGCATTACCTCAGTGTACTTCAAGACAACATCTCCACAGCAATACACAGCTATTCCTACTTATGGGATCTTCCTCAGGCCATGTGTGTGGAAGAGCATGCTCATTGTCTGACTGCATGCTCAATGCACATCCCACGCAATATATCATGGATAAATGTTAATGGATATATTACATGTTAAATCTCACACCTCTTTGCCCATGCAAAGAGATACAGAATACCAGGCAGTATTTTAGAAGTCCCATTTCAGCTGTTTCTAGGACAGGGCACACAGCCTAGGATCAGCCTCCGCAGCTGTACATTTAGGAATGTGCAATATGCTTTGCTGAGAGAGATCTGCATTTTCAGTTACACAAGCACTGAACATGGCACAGTGGCAAGACAAGCTACATTACAAATGCAAATTCAGAGACTGGAAAAGAAAAAAAAAAGTCAATTTCAAGCAATGCTTGAAATAGATGTATTCAAGCAATGCTTGAAAGAGATGTAAACAAAGTCATTTAAGTGAAACTGACCCAAAATTACAAGAAGGTATTTACCTTTTGGAAGCTCAAGATAAAAATACTGTTTACAAACTACTTACAGAGTTCTGGCCTTCAGAAAGCAAGGTAATTTCCTCTAATGATTTTCTATGCATAGTGTGAGGAAGGCAGTTAAAGCTGATATAATAAAATCTGAGCTACATTTAAACATCTGGTCCATCTGCTTTATATGCATTGATAGGCTCTAGTCTAGAGCAATCGATAGAGTGCTAAAATGTTATTGAATATAATTTTTAATAGCTGTTTTACTTATGTGTCCTTCTTGGGCTGGCTTTAAAATTGGGATTGTAAGTAAAATATGACTCTAAAACACTGTCATATTATATAACATTATTAATTTAAATTAGGTATATTCCTAATGTAGATTTAGCTACTGTAAAATTTGTAGTTGATTGATACTATGCCCCATAACTTTCCCAGTAATAACTTAGAGAAATAGATAGATACGTACATAGAATAGATAAATTTATACTTAGGATAGTCTGAAGGATGTTTCACTTCAAACACACCAACCCCTATAATTCCCGAGTTAAATTCTCTTCTCCCGCTGATTTAAATGGGAGTTTTGCCAAATGAAAAACACTTTTTCATTTGCCTATAGTAGAGCCTCTTCTGCCCTATGGTAAAGCTCTTCTGCTTAGGAATATTTCAGAGTTTTTGAAACTATACAGGAATTTTAAAAAGATTAAATATTCACTTCAGACCACGGGCCTGACTAGGTTTCCATGCTACAGATAGAAATGAATACAAAACCTAAAGGTTTAGCCATATCTAGCTATTTTCATCAGCAGCAAATAACCTACAAATAATTCCACAGTTGGAAAGAAAGGTGAAACTATAGACTGCAAAAGTTGTGCACATTTGATTCATCCAACCAAGTTTCTTTAAAAAGCACGAAGACTAAGATATTTCAGAAAACTACAAGAAAGTAATATCTTTCAGCTAATTAGGCTTCTTAATACCTGTGAAAGTACTTTAGAAGTGTACCACAGGTCAACAGAAGTAAATATCAACAACTATAAGAGCCCCGAATTCATTTATGAATAAATACTGATTCTGGAACTTACCTCTGATGTAATTTATCCTCCACATAAGGGAGAAGCAATGCAAGAACCAGCAATTTGCCCTTTGATGGGCTATGGACATAGAACATGGTATTAAATAGTCTGAATGACACTATTTTTTCTTATGACCACTCATATGTTTTTTTATGAATAAATAATTTTCCACTTCTGTGTTGGGATATACATTAGTATTATTTTTTAAAAGCAAAATTTTAATCCTCACATGTGACAGGACATTTCTGGAGAGACAGCAGAGACTATAAATCATATTTTTATTGTGAACTGAAGCATTATACCTATAAGATTTAAAAAGCAAAAATGCAGTTTTGTGCCCAACTCTAATTAGACTGGAACTGAGCAGAGCTGCTCAGCTGGCTTGCCTAACAGCTGGTCCAAATCTCTTAGGGAGGAGCATAGTTTTACAAAACCTTTTATGAGGCCACACACTGAGAGCTATAGGAGTCTATTATTAAGGCAGACAGGTTGATTAATAAATATCAATTTCACTTTGGGAATCAGAAATGTAAGTGGTTTGCCCATCCAAGAAGTCTAGGCAATTTATGGATTTATGATTATTTAGATGTGTAATTTAGTGATTAAAATTTTGCATACAATAAATAGCCTCATGTATATCTAGGCCAGAACTTTTATCAACTTTTCAAATGCTTGTATTTGGGAACATTTGGAAGTGAATATACCCATCCTCAGACAAAATTATTTGAAGAAAATGAGGGTAAAATAGCTAGGCCAACATGTAACAGCAATCTGTCTCCAAGACACATTTACAGACAGTCTGGCAAGATAACTAGGGCAATAGGAGTGTAAAGAGAGAGGCCAAAGCCGGGGTGTGTCAGATATGCAGTTGTGAGTCACTTTATTTTCTAAGTTACTGAACAAGATGGATGTCATGACCTCTCACACAGCATTGCTGAATAAAGTGTTAGCAGTACAAGGTGTCACTCTGGAATATAACTTGAATCATTTTAGAAAAGGTCAAAAATATTTGAATTTTCCAAGAGGCACACTTTTCTGGAGTTAGTTCTGTATTCTAGACACAACAGTAATGCTTTGTAGTCTTCAAGAATGATGCATAAGCTGGATTTTCCAATTTAAATATATTTTTTAGGAAATCTATGTCTGGAATTCATTCAAAAAAGGCTTAATGCTGAAAACCAAAGCATTTCCTGTGTACCCACAATGTGAAAAAAAAAAGAGTCATAGAATGGCTTGTTTTGGAAGGGACCTTAAAGATCATCTCATTCCAACCCCCCGCAATTGGCAGGGACACCTTCCATTAGAGCGGGGTCCTCGTGCAGCCTGGCCTTGGGCACAGTCTCAAGCTGCAGTGACTTCGTTTTCTTCTCCACCTCTCCAATTAATATTATAGATTGTTACTATTTTCTACTATTTTAATGCCCAACATTAAACTGCTGGTCAGCCTGAGCTGACAGCTCCTGGCACTGCTATGATAGGGACAACTGTCCCCAGTCACCCACCTTCAGTTGCTGTGTTTTTCCTCTTCCTTAGTCCTTTGTCTTTAGGGTCATGGGTAGCATACAATATGGAGCTTTCTACACAGATAGGTTGAGGAGTATTAATTCTCTGTCGAATTCCATGTAAAAAAACACCTTACTAGAGATGTACAGAGATCAGGCTCTCTTGTCTGATTGCCTATCTAAATTTATCAGTGTCCCTCTTTACTTTCTCATCTTATGTATTTGTTCATTTTTCACTTATAATGTCTTTCTGCTTGATAAATCTTGACATAGTGTCATTCCTTTCAAACTGCTCCCATAAATCACAGAAGCACAGGATGTTTGGGGTTGGAAGGGACCTCTAGTTCCAATGCACCTGTTAAACAGGCTCACCCAGGCTAAAGAGGATCACGTCCAGGATGATTTTGAGTATCTCCAGGGAAGGAATCTCCACATCTTTTCTGTGCAGCCTCTTCCAGTGCTTTGTCACCATCAAAGTAAAAAAAGTTTTTGTTTGTATTCAGATGGAACTTCCTGCATTTCAGTTTATGTCTGTTGCTGGGCATCACTGAAAATAGCCTGGCCCCTTCCTCTTGACACCTGCCCTTGAGATATTTATGTGCATTGATGAGATCAATTCTTAGTCATCTCTTCTCCAGGCTAAACAAGCCCAACTCCCTCTGCTTTTCCTAACAGGAGAGATATTCCAGTCCCCTTGTCATCTCCATAGTCCTCTGCTGCACCTTGTCTTGTCCTGAGGAGCCCAGAACTGGACACAGCACTCCAGGTGTGGCCTCACCAGGGCTGAGTAGAGAGGCAGGATCACCTCATGTGACCTTCTGGGAATGCTCTTCCCAATGCACCCCAGGACACCATTGTTTTTCTTGACCCCGAGGGCACACTGCTGGCTCCTGGACAGATTGTTGTCCCTCAGGTCCTTCTCTGCACAGCTGCTTTCCTGCAGCTAACCTGACCTGTTTCATGATGTTATTCCTCCCCAAGAGCAGCTCTGCACTTGCCTTTCTTGAACTTCATTGGATTCCTCTCCTCCCAACACCTCATTATCTTTATTCTTTGACTCACTCAAGCAAAGACCCCTCACAAGAGCTGAAGAAAGTTATCTGGCTTTTTTTTCCTAAATTTTTTTGCCTGCACTTCCACCCTGTAAGACATAAGCAATAATATTTTGTAAAGTAAAGATTACGCAACTTTTTGAAGTGCAACAAAACATCTACCAACTAAGTTGTTAAAGAAAAAAAAGGTCAATACCGTATTCATAATTCATTAAAGATCTGTCATTTTTCAAGCACTTTTCAAGTATCTCATTCTACCTCAGAGGTTTTTAGTTCATGAGAGAATGTTTTATGTCTATGACTCAGGAATCACAGAGTCTATCTTCAAATTTTCTTCATCATGACAGAAAGAAATAATCCAAAAAGAATAGATGAGGGGACATTCTTTTGCTTTGATACATTTTATTTATTGACTGCAATAGAGTATTTTCCTTTTCTCTCCTTAAAAGGAAATGCTAGGAATATAGCAGAAGATGTGGTAAGAAACCCTGAACTGGCCAGAAATAAATTATAAATTTAAATAAATTTACACACTTGCTAAAAAAATTAACTTTTTAAAATGTTCTGATTATAGAGTTTTTTTTCCAGTAATATGCCTGGTCAGCTGCTGAATCTCATGGACACAGAGACAGAGATCCAGCACAGTGTAGGAAAAGAAGTTAGTTTCACCAGCAGTTTGGCACAATTTCCAAACTGAGCAATGACAGCTAATGTGTTATACACGTTACAGGCCGTGCCACAGGCACAATTCTGGATTATTCCCTTCTGTAAAAAATCATAATTATTTGGGAAGGTCAGTACCTTCCGCAGTGCTGTTCAACCACTATGGCAGAGCAGACACTCATGGATGGTACTGGGAAAATTGCCATGGCGAGCGAGCTACTACTTTCTGTTGTGTGTTTTGTTTCCAAAAGGAGAAGCCAGAATAGCTCCTATTTGGCTCAAATTAGTCTGTGCCTGGGTATCTTTAGAGCTTTCAAGACATCTCAGCCTTATATAGTACAGATGGAGATCTTAAGCTATATCTGCAAAATAATTTTCAGAAATGTTTACAAAGCCATTAGCTGTGACAAATTGCACAATTTACTCCTAGGCCAAGGTTCTTTCAGGTGCTGTTTCTCCCTAGATAATCAAATAATGTTTTGCTTCAAAGCAGTTCAACTCCTTCCAGATGCTGCACCCTGCAGAACATCCTTCCTAATTGCCAGACTGGGACCTGATGTGGACTGCATCATCCCTAAAAGTCTATCAGCACCTGCAAGTGTCACTGCAAGCTCTGGCTCCTGCCAGTGCAGAGTCCTGGGATTTCTGAAAGTGTTTTGTCACTGCTCACATGATCTTGGACTAACCATCACAAAACCAGAAACACATCATGCTTACTTTTTTCTACTATCATTGGACCTGTGATATCAAGCTTGGACTGAGATGGCTCACTTTTAGTCCAAAAACCAGGTAAATCACAGCTTGAAATAGCATTTGTAAGCATCCTACACTGCTGAGCAGAAAAGGCTCTCTTGTGGTTTTTTCATGAGTTGACAGTCAGGAATATGTAATTATTTCCCTTCTATACAATTAATGATGATAGTTAAAAGTAACGCTCAGAACATTTAATCTAATATTGGTGACATTTAAAGACATCTAAGTATATTTTGCTTGGCTCTTACTTCCAAAAGTTCTTTTTTTCTGAAACAATGAGTTGAAAACATCTGGGTTTGTGTTCCACAGACACAGATGATCAGTTTATTTAAGCATAAGATCATCTCAGTGTACTTTAAATATATACAAATATGTTTTTAAAAATCAATGTATATATTCATGCTCTGTGGCTGTGCACTCTTTGGAATTCTGCTGGACTTTTCAGTAACTACAGAAGAAAAAATCCTTGTCTTACATAGGACCATCAGCATAAACCTCCCTTACTGCTTAACAGTCTTACTTTTGACTAAGACTGCTTACTGCTAAGGAAGTCTTGCCCCCAGTTTTTTTTCAGATAGTATATTTGATTTCTTCACCAGGAAGTCTGGCTGCAAGTGTAATCACATATTTGAAGATGATAATTGACAATACCCAGGGTAGCCTCATTTAAAGTTTGTCCTTTGTCACAATATTGAGGAATTGAAGTTGTACAGAAACCAGATGGTTTACACATTCACCATCCTTCCTGTCCATACAGTTTGAGGAGATTTAAAATACTGGCACCTTATTACATGTTTTCCACCAGGGAGAGATAACCCTTGTAAAGATTAATGTGCTGCCAGGCTACTCTACCATCACCAAATGCATCAATTTAAAATTTCATAAGACTATTTTTTTTCCTGCTAAGCTGAATAATGCCTACAGAGCTTTCTTTTGTAAGCTGCAAGAAAGGCATAGTAAAACATGCCAATACCAAATATATTTCCAATACTAGCATTCATTTCACACATGCACTCTGAATAAGTACAGTTAGTGCAGAATCAAGACTTCATACTAAATTTTTCTGCTATGTTAAGACTTCATGATGTTATATATTACCTCAAAGGATATATCCAAGATATCTCAATGAAGGCTATTAGCACTGATTTATGTAATTTTAATGCCTTACATTTTTCAATAAAAGTACCTAAAAAAGGCAATTGAATAGTTAAGTTGGATGCCTCTGTGCCTTATTAACTCACACTCTGATCTTAGTACTTAGATGAAAACTTGATCTGAAATATGCAAAAGACAGGAATTTATTATGCATTAATGCATAATAAAAATTATGTATTAATTGCAGAAATCAGAGAGAAATTTGACAGGAAGAAATGTGTCAATCTGATGCCAAATCTGTGAGGGGAACTGAAAGCAAGCCTCCAAATCCAAACATTTTTCTCTGATACAGTAATCTCAGTGAAAGAGTTTCTGAGTCCTTAATTTATATCTAAAAACCTGTAGCTAGACAGGATATAGAAAATGGAGAAAATTTACTGAACTAATCTTTAAGGTCAGCCTAGATAAAAACTAAAATTATTTCCTCATTTACCTCCCCGCTTTTGAGATCAAAATCACGCTTCTGTCTTGCTGATACAATTATTTGCTTGTCTGCCTGCCAGGCAGCGTGGTACATATCCATCTTCAGTACATGCTACATGCCAGCAAGTGCGCTGCTTGGGGTAGGCAGTTGGAAAGCAATCTGTTAAAGTCCACAGCATGACTCAAACCTATTCTCCTCTCCTCCTAACACTTCCTCATTGAGAGCTATCTTAAAGAGCAATCTCTCTCCATCAGCACATCTCCTTACTAGGGCCTGGCCAATGGATCTTATGGTGCAAGTTTTCAAATTATGGCTTCTTGGCTTAGAGGGTTTTTTATGAGTTTGCAGAATAGCACACAAATGAAAAACTACTTGGTTCTATCTCAGCTAACCATGTATTTTGTTATAATTTGGATAACCATCACCCAGCTACTTCTCTAGGGAAGCTGTAGAACTGGGTATTTCATCAATCTGCTAAGATAACCTCCATTTAAATCCTCATGCGCAGCAGAAAATATTTAATATTACAATGCATCACATGCCTCCCTTGCTGGTGTCAGTACACAGGGAATTTTTTTTTTTATATATATATATAT
>WBNO01010144.1:0-119915 GCA_013400575.1 Peucedramus taeniatus
TTGCTTCTCAAACCAGAACAGCAGTTCAGGATCATTATTGTTCAAGAGTGACTGGAAAGTTTGGAGCTTTCTTCTTTTCCCTTTTCACTGCCTGTCTTGTTACATGCTTTTAGAATTTTGAATGTTTTAGGTTGGTGGCATATAAGTCTTGTTACAAATACAGGCCAGAGACATAAAAACGGTGTGTGAAACAGAGCAAAATGCAGCTTTTTTCAATTTAATGCAGAAATTAAATCTGTAGAGATGAGGTGTCCCAGATAGCCCTGTATGTGAAGGAGAATTATGTCCTCTGTCCTAGGTCTCAAATGATGAAATGTACCCACTGAAACCAGTTGGAGTTTTGGCACTGAATTTTAATAAGGCCAAGATATGATATAACTAGCAGCCACTTGTTCTTTGTGCTAATAATGAGACCTACAATCAAAGTCTTATGGTCTCCCTGAGGTGCATTAGGCCAATGGGTATTCCTTAGTTTGCCACATTCCTAGACGTTAGATTGTGTACATCTTTTACTCCCCATTGATTTTATCACCATTAAAAATGCTTTGGGGTTCTTTTCTTGAGGGGAGGGGGTAGGGAGGATAAAAAAAGCCTTTGGAACAAACTGCAAAACAACGAAAAGCTCCACGACAGTGATTCAGCTGAAACTTGTCTTCCTCTCATCTACAGCTAAAATGAACAAAGAATAAAGAAAGGCCAAAAAACAATGTGACAAGCAAAGTCAGCCTGTTATCATCCCTGTTCTATCAGTAAATGAAACAATGCTTCTGAATGCCTAAAGATAATCCCTTGGGTAGATAGTAATTTTACAGACAAGTTTAGATCTAATAATACGCTTGCAGCTTATATGAGATCTGTGATGTCACTTTCTCTCATCCCCTCGGTTAATGGTGCAGATGTCATTTTAATTATATAATATCTTTTTGTGGTCACTCGAATAATTCTAGTCCTGGATATTCCACTCATTTGGCTTTTGTACAAAAACATTTAATGCCCTTATAAATGTACTTTAGAAATTTTAATACATTACATTTATTCATGGATTCAAATTATTGTAAAAGGCTTTTCCCACTATTTACAGAAGAACAAATTTACCCAGCTCAGAAGAAACAGCACAAATTTAATGCACCACTTAAAACCTACTTCAAAGAATCCAGCAAGATTTAAATGTTCAAATACCTTACCCTGATTACCTGCCCAGGTTTAAATTTTTCCCTGAGGCAAAATAATTCCAAAGACAGGGCAGATAGACTATTTGTTTACTTTGATAAATGATACATTGATAGATTTTCATTTAATAATCTGATATGCAAATTGTTTTTGTGTTAGAGCTATTTTTATATCCTGTTATAGCTCAGTTCTTAACCTATTGGTTTCTTTCAAATTATGATGTCTAGATGAAGGAGTCTTTCATAGTGCTCAAAACTGAGACTCCTTTCTAAAACGGTGAGTTGAAACTAAGTCCCCTGTCAGCAGATGAAAGTTCAGAGTTTCATTTGTAATCTGTAGTAATAACAACAACTGTCCTGTAACAATTTAAGGCTAGTGATTACTTTTGGAAAATCACAACAGATCTGTGGGAAAATCCACTATTGAAAATATGCATCCCTTAGCATAAGGAGAATTGGAGAATTCATAGAGGCTTCAACACATTGTTCTGATATTTTCTGATTTTTCCAGTCATACTATCTGCTGCGAATGCATAATTCAAGGTCTCATAATCCATGCCAGGCCAGTAGTGATCTGATGATGTTTTTGATGACCATCAGCTGCTTCTTGGTATTCTCAAGACAACTTGGAATGAGAGGGTGATAAAGCACAGGGAAGTGTCACCAGAACTATTCACTGGCATCTCAGTTTGCCGTTCAGTCAGGCTGGCTGGAGACTTGAGTGCTTTTAATGCAAACACAGAGCAGACAGAAGGAAAAACAGGAGAAGAGTGTGAAGGCTGTGCTGTTGGGTGCCATGCTTCCCTTTGAGCCCTGTGGTCTAAAGCCGCACAGAAACTGTACAGCGGTGTCAGTCCTGGTGATGATTTGGCCTCCTTTTAATTGATGTGGCTCTGGGATGCTCTGTAGTCTGCTGTGCCAGGTACAATCAAAAGAGGTTGTCCTCTGGTCAACAATTGCAACCTTCTCCAGTTTTCCCTGCTTTCCATCCTCATTCCTGGCCAGTCTTTTCCCTGATCGCTGGTAGCTACAGTCAGTGGCTCTGCTTTTCCCAGGCTGCCCATACACCTGGGCAGGCATGAGAGATTCCTAGTGAGTGGAAGTCCTTTGGTTTTTCAGCATCAGCCATGGGAGCCTAAAAAGGTCAGAAGACTGAATTTTGAGTAACCCTGAAATGAAGGTATTTAAATACTTGCAGAGGGGGGTCAACTTCTCTTGCTCTATGGACTAGCAAAGGAAATGTGCTATAAAGAAGAGGTAACTTCTAGTATTTTTCTGGGAAATTATGGCTGGGTTAGAGTTTTAATCTCTGCCACACTGACTCCCAGGGATAAACATGCAATGATCTCCCCGAAGGGGAAGAGGGACATGTGTGTGTACCTGCATTCTGAAGGATAAACGACAATCTGAAAACCTAATTACTGTGACACTCTGTTCTTTTCTCTTCCTTCCCTAGTAGTTCCCTGGAGTCTTTCCTTTTCATGAACTAATGAACTATTTTATTCAAGAGATGCTTGAAATGAGTTGAGCAGAGGTAATCCTCCTGAAAAAGTCTGATCCTCTCCTTATCAAGGGAAAATGATACAATTACAAAGAAAAGTTAGTTAAAAATTTGCTAAATACTATGTACATTCCAGGAGCTATGTGTGTGTTTGAACTGTGTAAATGCAATACAGATGTCTGAAAGTAAATATTTTTCTATGGAAACGGTAGATGGGAGGATTAGACACCTTCTAATAGTGTGCAGTATTCTTGCCTTTGTAGAGAACCAAGCAAAATTTGTGTTAGGAAGAAGGTGGTGTCCATTTAAGGATACACACTATATGGCAATATTAAATAATCTATTTTTATTGATCAGTAAAGTCAGTAAAACAAAGGATCAGTCTGGTCCTTTTGTTTTTCTAAGTCTGTTGGAGGGATGCTGTGGTTCTGTTCTGCTGGGCAGTTGTTGTAATGGCTCCTCCACGAGTCCCTTCTTCAGCTCCCCCACTGTGTGCGGGGAGCCTGGTGTCATACCCCGGCCACCCCATCCTTACAGTTCTCACAGTTTGATCATCCCATTATCCACTGCCTTTGTCAGGTGGAAATGTGGACTTTCCAGAGAGGTAAATGTGTGTTTTAAAGATATAGAGGAGATGTGGGCTAATTATGAGTTGAACACAGTTCTGAAACCTCTATTTCTACTACTTTTAGCAGAAGGGTATAATTGCTCTAGAATATGTTATAAAGCTTTTAAATATTAAATCTGGTGTCTGTGCTTGGGCAGCATGCAGGGATTCTGAGGAAAAAAATTAGTAGCATTATATTAAAAGGAATTATGGTTATTCACTCTCTTTTAAAAGTCAAGCCATTTGCTTGTGGTTTGTCTTCCTTCCTACATTTGAAGAAATTTTTTTTTTAATTATTTATTTTATTTTTCTTAACGATGTAATGAGTTTTATAACTTTCTCAAGATTTCTGAACTGGGTATTTAAACATAACAAAACCTTGAATGGAAATGAACTTGAAATCGCTATTACTTTTGGGCACCTGTTGAAATTTCTTGATCACCCTGCTATCTTTCCAAGGAGGAACTGCAGGCTTACTGAATGTGATCTTTGGGTTTCAGGCCTGGGCTGAAGTGTCTGGCTGAAGTTCTTTCATCATGAAATACAGCTCTGCAGTCTCTCTGCTCAAAAGAGATCAAGGACGGAATAAGTAACAAGAGGAGTTTTCCTGAGGTGTTCAGGAAGAGTTTTGCATTACTGTTGCATCTGTCTCCGTTCTACAGCTCAGAACACCTGTGAGCCCCGGGCTTTATAGGCACAATGACCACAAGAAGTTAGCAAATGTCTCCTTGGTTACCTGCTGCCAGCAAGCACAAGCAACTCTGCTTGCTGTCGCTGACCCTTTGCTCTAAGGCCGCGTTTTACTGTCTCCTTGGTTGTGGCTCAGAGTGCTTCATGGACTCTAGACAAGGAATGGGCAGATGGTATCATGTATATGTTATCTGCCCCACTCCAGCAAACCCTGCAGCAACCCTAACAATATAATCTTGGCATCTGTGATTCTTTCTTTGATGCCTCCACCTGTCTCCACTCCCTTTTGGTCTTTCTCGAGCACTGCAGTATATCTCCACTTCATATTTCACATGTTCCACCTCAGCTACACTCTGGGGTTCAAAATGCCATCATGCACAAGTCATCTCCATGACTTATTGGAGCACTGCTCACAAAGAATCACAGAAACATTTAGATTATAAAAGGCCTTTAAATTCGTTAAGTCCAACCCATTAACCCAGCACTGTCAAGTCCACCACTAAGCCATGTCCACCAAGTGCCACATCTACATGACTTCTACATACCTCCAGGGTTAATAATTGAACCCCTTCCTTGGGCAGCATATTCCAACAACTAACCACCCTTTTGGCAAAGAGATTTTTCCTAATATCCAATCAAAAACTTTATTTGGCACAACTTGAGGCCATTTCCTTTTGTTGTATTACTTGGGGAAAAAAAGACCAACCCCCACCTAACTCCAGCCTCCTTTCAGGTGATGTAAAGAGTGAGAAGGTTCCCCCTGAGTCTCCTTTTCTCCAGGCTGAATAACCCCAGCTCCCTCAGCTGCTCCTCATCAGACTGGTACTCCAGACACTTCCCCAGCTCCAGTGCCCTTTTCTGGACACGCTTCAGCAGCTCCATGTCTTTCCTGTAGTGAGGGGCCCAAAACTGAATACAGCACTCGAGGTGCGGCCTCAGCAGTGCCAAGTACGGGCGATGACCATGCTTCAGTTTGCAAGAACATAGACTTGTGCTAACAGACAGAAAGTAAATTGAAACACCAGAGTGTTCGTGGTGATTAACCTGGTTAAGTCTTTGCATATCCACAGTTTCCAAGAATGATCTTTCAGATAGTACCAGGAAAATGTGAGTACCTATGCAGGAAAAGCCAACTTCACTTTCTAAGAGATGGAGCTCCTTTAGAGGCCCTTCAAAAAATAGTAAGTTTGGCCCTTTCTGGGCAGAACAGAGGAGGTTCAGATGCTCCCTGTAGCAGCAGTAATCTGCAGGAAGTCACTAAGCCAACAGGATGCCTTCAGATGTAAAAGGAGGAAGGACTTAGATGCTTCTGTCAATAAGTTTTGCATGTATTTTCCTCTTGTTTTCACCAGCTGTTGTGGGAAGTGAAGATGGACATTTGGCTTTGCCCATCTTCAGCATACGAGAAACATCTTTTATTTGAGAAGGGTGGGATCTTTAGCACTGAAAAAAGGCTTTTTCATCTAGAGTTAAATAAACTCACATGCTCAGTTGTTGGTAATGTCAAGGTTTTTAGTGACTTTTAAGAATTGTGTTTGCATGGTAAAATCAGTCTCTTAAAATACTGTTTATTGAAAATCCATGTCAAAAGATAGCTTAAGGACTCTTCCAAATAATGTTTGCAGTAAAATTTCTCTGAAAAACTGGAAGAGGAAAGAATTGAAAGGCAAACCTGCCTTTTCAAAGAAGCCACCCCCATCACTGAAGGAGAGATGAAAAGTCCTCTTATTTATTTTTTCCCCCTTCTTCTGGGTGCTGGTTGTTGTGGCTATATCTTATTTTTCCTCTTCTTGATACTGAAGGGCATGGAATGGGTGCAGCTCTATTTTATGTGCCCACTAAAATAAGGTGAGCAAGAGCTCATTGTGCTTTGAAGGTGGAATCCAGAGAAAACTGGCCCTCATCACTGAGTTTTGTGGTGGTGTGACCAGCGCAGGCAAAAAACCAGAGGATAAGAAAGCAAAAGAAATTAGGTGGTTGTTCCTTATAAGGGCCTGGGTCACTGCAATGTAAACCTGGCCCACCTCAGCATAGATCTTTTGCTTTACCCTCCTTTATGATCACAAGGGGTGTCGTGCTTGTGATCCAGAGTGAGGTTCAAACATTGCAAATCCTGTTTATGCCTGTGGTAATTCCCTGTAGGCAGTAACGTCAGTGCTGGCCACTTGTCCCAGCCTGATCCTGTGCTAGTAATGAGTATTCGCAGCATGCATTTCAGTGTCTGATTAAATCTTTCTGAAAGGCCATCTGTTTGAGGAGGATGTGGCATTGGCTTTCATACTTTTTATACCTAGTACTCAATGCTGCTATTTCATGACCTTAGACATAAAGTTTGTCCCCTTGGTTAGTTAACAACTTTCCTGATACTCTTATCAGAGAAAATAATTGAACCAGGGCTGTTGCAACCTGGTGGGTCACTGTATATATTTGGGGAAATGTTCCTGGATGCTGAAGCCTCAGAATTTTCACGTAGCCAATGAGGCTTTGTTGTGTCCAGGGCTCAGAAAAAGGTCTCTGTTTTCTGGAAAGGGAGTAAAGCACATCCAGCTGCCTTTCTTTTATAGCACTCAGAGTAGAATCTGATGTGGTCATATATCTGTTGGTACATGCCAAATCAGTAAGTAATCTGGCCTTTCTGCTGCATGTTTTCATCTGTGCAAAATAGCCAGCCTAAGCAGTGTTAAATTTGTCATTCAGGGTCATCTTTCTATAGGCTTGGAAGCACAGTTTCTCTTTGTGATTCTGTTGGCATAAAGCAAATCTTGCCCAGCCTATCTTTTCCTGCTTCCTGTCGTTTGTTTTCCTTCATGGTATGGTCTCAGTGTTCATCCCTTCAGCTGAAAGGGAAAATTGTTACCCTGAGGTTGTGCACATTCTCTTTCTTTTGTAACTTGTCTCTCTTACTGTTCTTCATCTCTTCTTTATGTTTACCTTACACTGTGCTCACACAAGTTTCTCAGAAGATTCTACTTGAAGTCTCTGAAAGCCCTTCCTTTTCCTGCTTCATCTGTGATCTGGGTGTGGGGTTTTCAAACCAGCAAGCAAAAGGAATCTTGCATTAAATTAAATAATCTGGAGATTGCTTTTCTGCACAGCAGAGTAGTGGTCTTTAATGCCAAGGTGGGATATAAGATCTGATCTTTGTTTACATAGTCTTTTTTTGTTTTTACTTTTGATCTCAATCTGCAAGAGGCCTATTGACTGGGACTGGGAATTTCATATATTAGTTTTACCTTGCTGTTCAGAGCAATAGCATGTTTGGTTACTTTCCCACTACAAGCAGGCTTTCCTCTGACACATGTAACTAGAGCGTAGCATCTAAATTCTTAATTTAGAAAAAATCACAGATTTACTGACCTAATTGCAGTAACAGAGCTTTCCCTTTCTCAGTCAGTTTTAACAATTTCAGGTTTGTCTTTCACATGTCATCCTTTTTTTTTTCCTTTTTTATATGCTGTTGGTTCACCATCTTTCCTTCCTGAGTCACTTCCAGAACTAGAAGGGGAGTTGCAGCGTTTGTGGTATTAGTGGGTGATCTTTGAATTTGTCTCTTAGTCTTTCTTTGTCTCTGTTTGCCTACAGTGACCTCTCTCAGCCCCACGCACTGCCTTCTTTTTGCAATACAGTATGACCTTTTCTGAAGCAGTTACGAAAAAGCTGTTCTCAGATATTTCACTCTTGTTCAACCATCTTGTCCATCTTTTGGCGTGTTTTGATCTTTGGAGGTTTTTCCCTTGATCTATCTCAGCTGTTGCCATCTACTTTGCGCTCCTTTGATATTTCTCCCTTTTCTCTCGTGTCTACTTACCTTAGCAGATCCATACTCCTACTTATAAGAGGCACTGACAGTCCATCTTGCCAGCAGGAGAACTGTTTAAGTGGCCAGCATTTGGATGCCAAGTGCATGAAGTTGCTTTGCTTTTTAACTTGGTGACGAGTCAGTCTGACCATCTCCGTGCACAAAGGCAACCAGCTTTGTTTGCTTGGGGCAATTCTCTTCTTGCCACTGTGTCCAGACTGCCCCAGGGGCTGACTCTTCCTACCTGCCCCCAGCCTTCTCAAGCCAGCAGAGCCAGAGGCCTTCATTAGACCCCGTCTGCTCATGACGGTGTCTGGCTTTTGAGGAGAATTTAATATTAGAGTTACTTATCATGGAAAGCGACAGATTGTCTGTCACTGGTAACCTCAAGGAGAGGCTTGCTGCAATGTGCCCTCGATGTCAGCTGGCTACGAGGCAGGAACCCCTGCGTGGTGTTCTCTGTCTGCCTTTTGTTCAGAGCAGCCTGAACAGTGGTGGCGATTCCTCTCCCTCACGAAAATCCACCTAGAAAATCCTGCATCTGTGGCAGACAATGCTTCCTTGCCCTGGCTTTGCAGCCTGTGAGTGTTCAGGGCTTTCTCTTCTTCCTTCACAGCATCTACCCTTCATTTTTTCCCTCCTGCTGGGATAAGCAAGCTATATCTAAGGGAGACAGAGACTAAAGGGGAGCTGAGCACCTCCTTTCTCTCTTCAAGAGAAATTTACACTTTTTAATAATGTAATCTCAATTAAAAACATACCAATTAAAATGAGCTTTTTAGTAGCTCTCTGGGGAGAGGGAGCTATAATTCACATTAAAATGTAAAGCTTCAGAAGCAGGGAGAGCTGGGTGCATTGCAAGTGCCCGGATATTCAGTGATTTTAATTACAGTGGAAACTTGATAAATTGCTTTGTGCCACAATCCATTATTAACAGCTTAATGAATATCACTGCTGCCTCTTTTAAACTGCTCCACGGTGAAAATGATTGTGAGTATTTCAGTTGTGAACTCTGCTTTTTTGACATGCCTTTATATTTGCCCCTTAAAGAGAGATAAGGCGGCTGAAAGTTTGCAGGCTTGGCTGTGGAGTGGGTGAGTTCTGCTGGCTGCAGTGTCCTGGGAGAGAGAGCCAAGTGGAAAGATGGAGCTTTGGTATTTCACCACGCCTGGGACTGGCCAGGGTTTAAATCTGCTCCATGCAGTTTAAGAGCAATGTCTTCGAGTATGCAAAGAGGGATCACCAGATCATACGGCTGCCTTTACACGTGCTGCTTTTCTGCATAATGCACATCAAGGAGAGAGGATGCTTGGGGTGTCTGCTCAGGGCTAAAGGAGAGCAACATGTTACAGCTCCATGGTCAAGCATGCTGCTGCTGAACTTATTTTGGAGCAACCAAGGTGCCAACTGGTTTGAATTTTCCAGGTTTTAGCCAGCAAAAAGCTGACTTGAGGCATGGAATTAGGCAAGTCCTTTTGGAATGCTGAAATGAGACCAGTGATTGTGCTCAGCTTTGAACAGGGATGAAGCAGTTATTTTTTTCTTGACAGTTATTATGGCCATAATTGTGCTAATGTTATGATACTACATATTTATATGTATATTTGTAGTAAAATGGTACTTTTCCCCCACTTTTCAAAGCAGCTTAATATTTCAAGGATAAAAGTTATTATTAGGAATTATATTATTTTAATGCTAACAACAGGTATAGGGGGTTTATACTTGTGCCCCACTGAAGTGTTAAATCATGGGAATTTAAACAGCCATGGTCTGGCTTCTATGCAATTTATTATTTATTGTGGGTGTTCTGTTTTCTGTTAATCATGTTGTAGAACCAAAGGGTCACAATCCCAAAGTGGGGTTACTACCAGGTTTTGACAGGATCTTGACAAGATCTGACTGAGGTGCAGGATAGATCTCAGGACAGAAGTGACTGGGAACTGCTCTTCTGATTCAGAGTAGTGTCTATATGGGATAAACATGATTTTTCTGAATATTTTGGGGGTTATTAATCTAATTATGTTTTTCTGTAAAACAAGAAAAATGTATTCACTTTCACCATCTCAGAAATGTTAACCTTACTCATGATGATGTTAACTTGCACCCTGCCAGTTACACGGAACCCTTCTGGATCATTATATCAATAATTACACACAGGGTTTCATTTTTTTCTTGTGAAAAATCTTTTGTTGACAGAGTAGTAATGATGCCTGTAAGTTCCTTAAGTATTGCTCAGTCAGGGATATGTAAGATGTGGGAGATGTCCTCATATATTTGGGGAGAAAGCTTGTATTTGGCGTGCTGTTAATGTTTGTATAATCGTATTTTTTTAATTTCTTTTTTTAGTTTGACTTTAGGAAGCCTTCCAGGCTATCATTTTTCATACATCCCTGTACTGGCAGAGGACAAAGTGGCAGGCAGTAATATAAAATGTCATCTAATTTTTCTTTTGTTCTTTAATTCACGCACACGTGCTGCTTCTGTGTGTTTATCAGTGTGCACACAATGCCTATATTTGCAAGATAATAGCTGTGTAAATATTGGAAAGTCATACTGAAACTCCGTGAAAGAAAGGAGAGCAGGGGGAGAAATCTTCCTGCTGCTGAGGAGCCACCTATTGGATAAAACCCATAACTGAACTGAGCACCCATGAAACTGTAGAGGATAACACAGTTTTTTATTGGTCACTGGTTAGCTGAAAATAATCCTTTCCTTCCCAGTGCTTTCACCCACTGTGTTAGAAGCCTGTATCCCTTCATGCACACAAGTCATGAGAGTCAGATACAGATGTGATTTATGTACTTTAGGTAAAAGCCAGTTTAATATAGCTGAAAATCCAGGATAAATCCTAATGTAGGGTGTAGGTGTGATCATGAATGGATAAGCTGGCAGTAGGATTACCTGCCAGCAGTGGAGAGCAGTTGCTCGAAGAAGTGATAATGACAATTTTTTTCCTCATGTTGTTAATACAGAATATAAATAACATTAACTGTACCTTTTTTTTTTTTTAGCAGTACATGCCATTTATGTCAGTCTCAAAACCATGATCAGTTTAGTTAAAAGAAAAATTTTTTTTGCTTTCCTGAAATTACTTAAGGGCATCACAAAACCAAATAATGAGCTGTTCCTTCCCTCAAAACATATGCAATCTATATGTTGTGTGATGCAGAAAGAAAGGATTGTGAACAAACCCTGAGAAGAGATGAGGGAGAGCAGGATGCGAGCAGTAAATTCCCCAAATGGCCCTGAAATGTCCTGATGGACCTTCAAAGTGAGTGGTGGGACTTTGCAAGAATGTTAAAAGGACCATATGGGGCTGGAAGAACAAAGAGTAAGAAAGAAATAATGAGATTGCTGTGCATTTTCTTGACTGTGAGTCAGCTGCTAAAACAAATTATTATTAATCGGGAATTAAGCAAATAAAACTTAATCTGTGGCAAGTGGAAAAGAACAGAGGGCTGCCCGCAACAGCAGCCTTTAGTCAGCTACATGAGTCAGCAGAGGGTCAAGCTTCTGAGTGTCAGACACTTAGCCTAAAACACTCCCTTCCTGCATCCTCCCTTCCTTGTGCAGATAACGGAGGGGAGGAGTGTCAGATGGTTTAGTGGGAGGCCAGATGAGCTTTGGGAGAGAATGCATGCATGCAGTGTGAAGTAGGGTGGACAGCTTGCTGCTGGTTTGGGGATGGGTGCCTGCTCTACATGCTGGCATGCCTGGCAGGACCTGGACTGAGCTATTCTTTCCCCCATCACTCAGTTATTTCTTTTCTTGTCTTTCCACACTGTGTATTCTGATAATGTCACTCCTCCCCTTTCAAGCAGCAAAACACATGTGGGGCAGGAGAAGCTCAGCTACCACACACACAAATCTAATATTTATTGTTTGCATTGCAATAATGCCGGGAGTCATTATCAGAGTGGTGTTATCCTAAATTTTTTGCATATACAGAATGAGGAGGTTGCTGTCCACTGATATTTGCTGCCAATGTCTCTTGCTCACCACAATGCAGAGACTGGGAAAGCTGGATGGGACTCTCCAGCCACTGAATTTTGGGCTGCTTTCTGATCCTTCCCCAAATGTGTGCATGGTGGAGGGAGCTGTGCTGGTTATGCTGTTGTGCTGTGACCTGGGGTGACACTGCCAGTTCAGTGTGGCAGAGCTGCCAAGCAGCTGCCACAAACTCCATCACACTTCTTTGCCATTAGACTGAATTTCATGGTGAAAAACTTAGTGCTTGTCTTAGATGCCTGAGCCTGGTACTAGGGAGAAACTCCCCAGAGTCAGAGACAATGGCCGGTTCATTAGAGGTGTAGATAGACCTAACTGCAGACAATTCTTTGATCTTACACTGAACAGCTACAGGGAGGGTTTCCAGCTCTCAAGGCAAGCAGTGGGTTTCTCTGTGGGCCCACACAGTTTATGAAGAGTGTGTCTTATTTTTTCTCACACATAACTATGGTATATCTATATCCTACATATCACTTCAGCCAAGTCTAGCTTTTGGTCTAGCAAACCAGTCTGCTCCTGAAAGAGTTGTAAACACCTGTATTAAGATTATATCAACCACAAACAGTTCTTTCTCTTAATTCACTAACAGTAGATCTGAAATTCAAATTGATGTTTATCCCTGTGTGGGACCATATGGAGAAGGAGACTGCTGTCTTTCAAGATGTGAGCCCTCTAGTGCCACTTGCAGCAGTATAAACTGAGGGGAGATCGGTCACTAACAAAATCTTGGTTTTTAGAATTCCCTCCAGCTTTATTTTCAGGTTGAATTAGGCTTAATCCCTCTGTATGCTACTAATGCTTTTACTTTTGCATTTTGAAGGTCAGAAAGGTGCAAAATTTTTGAGGAAGAAACCACCAGTACCCGTGCACTCTTCCCCCTCATGAATGGAGGCACTACTATGTGAAAATCATTTTGTATTTTTCAGCAGTTTGATTTTTATGTTATCAGCATGCTTTATTAAAGATATATTTAGAACAAATAGACATTATAAACAGGTAGAGGCTGTGGAGTTGCAGACATTATGGATGTAGCTGGTGAAATCTAATGATTTGCAATATCTGTGGTGACTCACTGGAGGAGAGGAAACCTCTGTAGTGACAGAAAAGGTCCAGTGTTGGGGTGGACTGCCTGGGGATGCTGTGGGAAGTCAGGGTTTGCTAGGTTTTTAAGAACAGGTTAGACAAACAGCTGTCAGTGCTGCTTTGGCTGATGTTGCCTTGTGGCAAGGGGATGAAGCAGATAACTTGCTGAGTTCCTTCCAGGGCTCCTTCCCCTCTATGATGATGCTTTTGCCTTAAACTCTTTGAGTCTGTGAAAATCTGTTTTTATCCTAGGTCTTAAATGGTTTTTGGAGATCATAATTAGCTTCTCTTCACGGTATTTTATAAGGTTTGATGTCTGTTGTACCAATTTTACAGATGGAGAAGCTGCACCAGCCATAACTGTGCTTTACAGGCAAAAAAGGGAGTGCAGCTTAAAGCATCTCAGCTTCTGTGGAAGGGCAGTGCTTTAACCAGTAAATCATATTGGCCACTTTGCAGGTTTAGTGGCAAACTCAGCCAATAAAATCAATATCATATTCGAATTCGGGCTTATTCTTTCTTGGCTTTATTTTTATTTTTTAGAAGAACACTGGTCACATGGAGAAGATATGTTTTTTTGACATGTTTAACATTCTCTGTTCAGGTGCCTTCTTCTATTTGCTGACAGGCCTGCCCCTCCTGGGGGCAGCTTTCATTTTGCTTTTTTGCAACATTTTTGAAGGGACATATTTCTTTCAAGTAGCAAGCAAAGGCATTGCTGTGGCTTCTGACATCAAATGCAGCATTATTGAATGCTCACAGGGTTCTGTTATAGATGTGAACTACTGTCAAAAATTGCATACAAGATTAGTGATGATAATATAAGAAAATAGCAAGTCCAAAGTTATACAAAATCTTCTCAGTTTGGGGTTTTATTATAAGTATTAAGATCCGACTGGCAAAAGGCTGCTCCCCTTTCTGAATCAGCACCCAGTGGTTTTTTTCTATTTTGCTTTAAATTTAGTCATTTCAGGGCAAGTTATATTGCTTTGTAAGACCAGCCTACCCACAGACCCTCGGCCCATTCACAATAAAAATGCTGCAGTGTTTTCTTGTGCTGATATTACCAATGCAAACAAAGCAGTTTTATCAAATGCAAACAAAGGAGTTCTATCTGCCAGACTGAAAAGTCTCCCAGCCTCTCTTGAGCAATGGCCATACCCTGCAGTCCAACAGAGTCCAGGTCCTTGAGCATCACCTGAGCTGAGCATTACTGTGAGAGCACCACATCCTCAACCTTCAGACACACAAATCTGAGGGCCTCTCATTTGACTTGAGATTCTGTGTTCAAGCACAAGGCAAAAGGACACTCTCTCTGGAATATTTTGGAATTGGATATATTGGCAGAGAAACTGCCTTTTTTTTTGTGATTTCACTGAGAAACCAAATGAAGCCTGCAAGTGTTTGAGGTTGAATTTGATCCTTTCAAAGAAGTTTGGCAAAATGACAGTTTTAGTGGGACTGCATTTTGTGCTTCTTTTTCAAAAGGATCTGGGTAGCTACTGCAGTGCTTTACTGATAACTTCAGTGTGACACAGGCTTGTCTTACCTAAAGAGAGGGTTGCCAAATCAGTCTTATAAAAAGCTTCCTGGATATACACTGACATAGCGGTGTTTGTACAAGTTTGCTGATATAATATGAGATGTGAGCTTTCTACCTGATAGATAGGCATTCTGAAATCTAACATTTTGAGTTTGAATCAGAGCATTTGAGAAAGATCAGGAAGGTCTGTACAGTTTATTGTGATTGGTATTATGTTAGCAGCATCACATTTGCATGACTTTTGCACCACAGCAAGTGCTTTACAGACTATCGACTAATTATGTCATTTATTTTGATTCATTGATTCATCATAAAGTAGATTTTTGTGTTTCTGGGCTCTTTAGAACCAAAATGCAGATCTGAACTATCAGAATGGTACAAAAATTGAGTATAATTTGCAGAAAACATGATTGAAATCAAAACATTAAGAACTAAAATTCAAACTGATATATATTTGGTAGTTTTCCCTAAGTAATTTTTTACTTCAGCTTGCAGAGAAGTTGAATGTTGGATTAGCTTCTTTTCTGACTCAGAGATGGGGCAGCTGAGAGGCGTTTTAAAAACTTTTTTTATTTTCAGTCTTATGTGAAGGGTGAGACAATACAGATGTTATAATTCACGCTATCACAATCAGAAGCTAACTAAGAAATTGAAAATTCTCTACAAATTAATTTCCTACAGTTGAACAGCTTAACCTCTCTATCAAAAGCATGACCCAAGGGTCCCCTGGATCCCCAAAGCACGGTGAATTTGCCAGAAGGTCAGCTGGCATGTCAGCCTTAGATATGAAACCGCAACTCCCTGTTTAGGAGGGAGAGAGCTGGAGACATCCCTTGCCTCCCTCAAGAAAAGTCAGGCTGCATCTTGCATGTGAACAGTACATCTCTCTCCTTCTGGCAGCTGCAGAGCTTGAGAGCTGTGATTTGAGGAGGGGAGGTGGGTTCTGGCCTTCCTGGGTGCCGCGCACGTCTGTCCTTCCAGTGCAGAGCGCGCCGCTCGTTATGTCTCTGAGCAGAGCCATTTCTCTGCATGGCCAGGTGATGCTTAAGGAGACTAATGAGAGGAATGATACGGCCCAGAACACCGGTGTCAGGAAATATACTGCAAGGTGTCTATCTCAGGGAAGCTGTAAGCAGAGCTTGTCTTATTATTTATTTCAGAGGGGATGTCTGTGTCACCGCCATGTTAGACATTCACCCTGTCCCACGCTGCATTCAACTTATGTGGTTTTTGTTCAAATCCTAGCTTTCCATTCAATTACCATTGGCTTAATGACGGTGTCTGTGTTGTACAGGGGCAAATCAAGAGTCCATTGCATTAGCACGCCATTCTTTTGTGGCAGGAATTTGTTTCTGAGGCCATTGTAACACAACTATGCAAGTGTCAGAGGACAGGATGGAGGCTATTATGGGCTTCTGCTTTTTGTAAGGAAAATCAAACAAATGTCCCTGATGGAAAAAGGAAGCCAGCAGCTGAATGGGATGACCAAAGAATGTTTTTGTGCGGTGGCACTGTAAGTACCTGGTCTGTTAAATTAAGAAAAGAAATGTATTTTTTAATTTTTTTTTTCTTTCTGCTGTCAGCTGAAGTGGAGAAACTCTCCCCTGTGAATTTTCATGAGATGCCTTTTCCTTATTTCTAGCACTTAACAATCCAATTACATTTGGGTTTATGCTAGTATTTGCCTCTATTGCCATTGCTGGGTTTTGGAATCAGAGCGATTTTTCCATCCTGATGGTGCGGAAAAAAATATGTTTCATTATGACTTGTTATAACCCTGGAAATCTTTTCTCTCGCTTGGGTTGAGGATGATTTTTTATGTGGCACTCTATACTGATGCCTAAAGTGAAGTAGAATGAAGCATAAGGAAGAGAAGCTTTTCTGAAATATCGCTCCTTCCACTGTGTAAAATTATCTTGGAAGAAAGCTTGCTTCTCTCTTTTTTTTGCCCCTACTATTTTTCAAGTTGTTTTTACAGATGAATGTTGTTTTTGCAAGATTTGTTTATTAAGCCATTGTTCTTAGCAACCCCTGCTCACCTGTGAACAAATTACGTGGCACAGATCAGGTGTCCATTTTTTTCTGGTTAGGATGACCTTAAAAACAGATTCTGCAACAAGACAAGCTTTTAAATTCCTAACCAAATATATTACGTGAGTAATAAAAAGAGCTCCTCAAAATGGCCACAGAGGCATTTCAGAGCACTTTCCTGGGAATATTCACTTGTGCTGGTATTCATTAGGTTTGCTTTCAGCAAAAATTCTCATGAATGAAATTTTATTCAGTAGTCATTATGATTATTACTTTGCTATCACAGCAATAACCCAATGCTTTGTGTAAGGCCAGGACCTGATTTTGTTTAAGGCTGGAGAAACATCTTACAGGGTCTCCAGAGAGTGTACTGTCTAAATATAAGACCAGGTTCATCTAACAGCTCATGACTGGGAGCAGCAAACCCTTAGAGGGCAATGGGTTTGTTTACGAGAAAATTCACAGCTAGAGAAGGATGGATGCAGAACCATAGCAAATGTTACACCTTTCAAGCTGCAGGAGGCTGCAGTGCTACAGTTCCACTGAATAGGAATGTAATTATACATTTTTATGTTATGAAGATAGTTTAGGTGATGGTGGCTAGTCTTGCAGATAAAGAGACTGTCTCTGCAGATGCAGTTCATTACTACTTTGAATTGGTTTATCCACACACTAATGAACGCACTGGAACTGGACTCTCTTGGTTTGTTTGTTGTTGTTGTTGTTTTTTGATTTTGTTTATTTGTTTGTTTTGGGAATTTTTTTTGTTGGTTTGGTTTGGTTGGCTTTTTTTTTTCCTTGTTTGCTTGGGTTTTTTTCAATTTAAAAAATGGCCTAATACGAATATAAGTACCAGGGAAATCCCTGAAGCACAGGCTATGCCAAAGAGTTGGACTCTGAGTCGTGCAATACATGAACTCCCAGGGCGTGAATAAACTTTTCCTTCCCAAAAAAATTAAACGAGATTTTGAGATATTCTCTGCTGAAGTCTGCATGAAGTCCTATTTCCTCCAATCTACAAGAACATAATGGAGCAGAAGTACCCTATCATGCTGGGGGAAATTGTGCCTAAGTTTAGGCACAAGGAAGTGTTTTCAGAGCTGCAGCTCATTTGCAGAGCACAGTGTCTGTAATAGTTTTTTGTATGCCTTCACCTACTGGTGAGAAAGCACGTCTCCCATGCCTTGGAGGAGATTCAGTCTAACTGGTGAATGTGTAGAGTCCTTCAGCAGGCACTGGCTGCTATCTGGAGCATTGATTTTTGGGTGTACCAGGGTGCAAGATGCTCATTGGGTACAAGGTACATAATGGAAAGGTTCTCTGGGGTGGAGGGAAGGAGCTGTTAAAGAGGCACTGTGGCAGTCCCTTGTGTTATTCAAACCCCAAAATAACCATTCCTCTCTGCCTGTAGATTGATCAGAACAGTGTGTTGGCAGCAGAGCTAAGCACTGAGTATTTCTCCTGTTTTCTTGTCTCACTGCTCTCTTTTCCCATGTCGTGTGAAAAAGAAATAATCTGATTAAGTCGTCTGACATTTATAATTAATTCCTTCTTCCTTACTCTTATCTTGTTTGCCTGTCCTTTTCTCTGGCTATTGTGGCGTTTTGCCGGGTCTGGGCTATCCCCGGCAGGCTGTCACAGGCCTGGATAGCGCAGTCCTGTTCAGCACTGCCTGTCCCAGTTCCCAAGCAGCTCCCAGCCCAGGCTACCTTAGCAAGCTCAAGTGATATCAGCTCTCGGTGATTATCAGCTCATTGGTGATTTCAGCCCATAGCTTGCTGAGTGCTGCAGGCAGGCGCAGGGAGAGAGGAGAAGGCTGTGTGAAGTTCCACAGAGATGTCCTTTATTGGTTTCTTCTGCGAAGAGGATCAGTGACAGCTCTTCTGTCAGACTGGACAGAAGTAGGGTTTTTTATAGGGTTTTGGGGTTTTGGAAATTGTCCAATGGTAAGGGTCAAGACGAATATGACCTATAGGCTTACAGAGAGATAAGCAAGGGTCTGGAGGCAGAACAGGGGCCTCTCTGGTCAGTCATGATGACAAAGCATTTCCTATCTCAGGCTGCTGACCGCCAGGGAGGCCTTGCAGGTCCTGTGCCTGCAACATCTGGCCCTTTTTTTTTCTACTTTATCTCTCAAACATCACATCCAAGAAATCATTCAAATGATTAATTTTTAACAGGTAAATACGTTTTACAGCATATTCCTTTATTTTGAAGAAAAGCTTGGTCCCTTCTTTTGTCCATCCCGCTGCACAAGTTGTCATGTTCTCGCACTGCAGTCACTTCTAAGTCCTTGAGCTATCATGTATTCTGTTGGTATTTGAGGAATTGAAAATCAATCACACAGCCTTATGGCTTAGGTTCAGCACAATTCTATTATGCCCACTCACAAAAGTCAATTCAAACCTTTTGGGTTATATTTCAAAGCCTAATCAAGCTTGCTGTCCACACTGGTTGGGAGTCAGCTCACTCTTGGCCATAGGTCTGTTTATTAGACCTTTTGTGTCAGAAACTAGTGTGAAAGAAACAGTTCTCATAACAGTAGGATCATTCAGTGGGCATTTTGCAAAGACAAACTGCCCAAACAGGCTTTGTGGTAGGAGAATGCTTACTGTTTAATAGGGTTTTTCTTGGTTTGAAAGACAGATACCTGCCAGCAAAAAGCTGGAACCTCCCTTTGAATAGAGAATGTAAATCCCCTCCCTCAGATTGTTATAATTTTGCAATTGGAGACTCTCAGGCAAAGATTTGGGAGTGGGAATAACAGTTCTTTACTAGGAATATTAGACAAAACAAAGAAAAATACAAATGTAATAGCACTAAGAGACAAGCAAAAACAAAGAAACAACAAAACCTCAGAAAATGCCCTGACAGAGTCAGGGATGTGACCTGACACCCTGGGTGTCAGGGTGTTAAAAGCAGTCCAGATGAAATCCTCCTGGAGTAATAGATGCAGTTCTGTGAAGTGGAGATGATCCTGTAGGAAAGCCCAGCGGTGACGAGATGAGTCCAGTCTTCCTCTGGGAAGAAGTCCAGTGGAAAACCAGCAAGCAGGGTCCTCTGGTGCTCCGATGTCCTTTTGGAGCAGCACCCTCAGACCGAACTGTCTTGTTCACTGCTGTTCCCCAGGAAAAACCTGCTGCCCCCTTTTGTTTCAGTCAAGCACCCATAAGTACCCAGCAATTAGTTACCCAGCAAAACCACCAGGAAAAAATTCCACAAACACAAAAGAAACAGATCCAACCCCCAACAGGGTTCTGCAAATATGTTCTTAAAAAAATTGTTTTAAAAAGGCCGTCTTGGTACAGGTGTTCATAACTGTAGTTTCTCATAAAAAGATGTCCCAGTTTACTGAGATTAGATTTCAGCCCTGCCACACTAAGGTAGTACAGAAAGTAGTGTAGATGCAACCATGAACTTAGATGGTGAGTTCCATGCTTTGGACCATATGAATAAACGAGGATGGTGCATCCAAGCAGATGGACCAGCTCCTCCAAGCATGATTTGTGCTGCCTCCATCTGACAGGTGCACATGGAGCCTGCATGTACAGTGTCTGTGTCAATTCCCCAATTCCCAGTAAGCACCAAGAACTCAGCCTAAGAATAAAAGAAGCTCTGTGCAGAGCTGGCCTCTAGCAATCCTCTGTGAAGGATCCATAACATACCTCTTGTGAATTGGGGGCAGATCACTCTCATCTCACTGGGAAGAAAGCAATGACAGGCTGTTAGGGCATTTCCAGCTGATTTATAGAAGCCTCTTCATTTGGTGAAAGGCTAGTGGCCATTCTGTAGGAGCCAAGCAAGGGCTATAAATAGGAAGTAGCTCTCTGCTTCCATCCCCCATTGAAGGCAGTGCTCTGTGACCCATCCCTCATGTTCCTTGTTCTTCAGAGGCGCAGAGATTTTCTCCAGTGGATGCTTGACATCTGTGACTCAGCCGACTCCCTGGCAGCCAGGTCCTCGGATGTGCTCGGCCCATCTGCTGCTCCCAGACAGAATGAGGCGCCTCTGGTTGGCACAGCCCCATCTGGAAAGACTCAGAAGATGCTAACAGAGGATGAGATTGCAGGCCAAGCTTTCCTGTTCCTCATCGCTGGCTGTGAGACCACCACGAGTGCACTGTCCTTTGTCACCTACTTGCTGGCCACCAACCCAGAGTGCCAGCATAAGGTGCTTCAGGAGGTGGATGAGTTCTCCGCAAAATACGTGAGTATGATGCGATGGTCTGGGGCTTTGTGCAAGGAGCAAGGCAATGTAAATGTATCAACACAAGAGACGGCCTAGAAACTTTGTGTCATAGTGAATGCTTAACCTTTAAAAAATATTTTATATTATTGAAATCAACCAGCTGTTGTCAGGCTCTAAATTGACACATTTCTATTTTTTTCCTCTTGTACAAATGCTTCTACTGTTTTTGTGGTCAATTTTATTTACTGATCTTTGCAGGAACATAAATAGTGTTCTTACAAATCATAAACTTCAAAGTTTTGTTTTAAATGTTCATAATTTTTTTTTCATCTAGCAGCAGAATTTATGTGTAAGCTTTAAAAAAAATCTAAACTTGTATCAAATTCTCTTATACTGTGTTAAAATTACTTCTCCACTATCTGAATTTGCCAAGGGCATTTTTGTTTCCAGGAGCTGGAGTTATTTACTTGTTTCATTCATATATGGCAGACTTAATTGTGCCCTCATGTCTGGTGAGTTCAGCTGACTTCCTTAAGGCCTGCCAAGATATAAAGGTGAAACTTGGCCGGGAGCATGGGCAGTTTACTGAGTAATGCTGGGGGCAGAGTTGCACACAGAGTCCCCTACTATGCAGTCCCAAGGAAAATATGGTTTATCGCCTCATCAGTTCCTGAAAGCTGACAGCCTAGGAAACCAAAGGAAAATTGCTGGGAGAGCTATCCTATAGGATAGGTGTCTGATGTCATTCATATGACATCTCTCTCTAGATGGGGATGTGAAATAGTAAATATTCCAATGAAAGTGTGTAGAAATCTGAGTGCAATCAGTCATTAGCTAGCTGCTTCCTTAAGGATATTCCATGTAGGAAGTCCATGCATATGGCCATGTCTACATGGACAAGTAGTATGCTCCTGTAGGCACAGATTCATCATCCAGCACAGCTGGTAGTGGGTGCTGTTGGGTACACACTCTGAGCACGTCAGGAATTTATTCTGGGGTAGTTAAAGTCTAGCTCTGTGTGTACCAAATATCCCTTAGCAGTTGGTCTGGTCCAGTTCCAGTTAAAGGAGCCCCTGCTGTGCACTTGGAGACTGCAGTGTGAGCCAGTGCAAGAGATTCACATGTGGGTGTTATTCTGATTCAAGCTGAAGAACCAAATGGACCCTGCCTTGTATATGGTCTGACTGAGCTGCCACTCACTATTAGTAATGTTTCAATAATAATCAAATTCAAGTGCTTAATTCTTGACTCTCTTGGTTCTCTGTGATTATTTTGCTAATAATTTCAGCTTTCGCACTGTCTAGGAGAGGTTATGAAGCTAGGGACACTTGTGGCAGAGGAGTCAGTGCAGAGAGTTGGCACTCAAATTAATTTCTGCTCTGTATGAAGTCTGTGTGGGTGCCTCAACTCAAACTGGTGTCATCATCGCAAACCATGCTGTCCTATGTCATATATTGATTGGAAGTACCTTTCAAATAACTTCCCTCTACTTTCTGAGTTGTCAGGTTTAGCTTTAGATGGTGCATATAAGGCTGTATGGCCAAGGAGAAGAGAGGGAGAGAAGGATAACGATTCATCTGCAGTCCCTGATTACAGGAAATTTGTAGATCTGATCTGTGCAGCCCTATCCTTTAAAAGATTTCCTTTTATAAACAGTTCATAATTTGGCAGGGGGATGGGAGGGGGCAATACACTGCTCAAGGAGCCCATCCCAGAATAAGGAAAAGGGTGCAGCAGATCAGTCCCCTTAGTGACTGCAATTAACTAGTTTTAGCCTAGAAAATGAGATCTATGTGAACGGTTTGCGAGTTACAGGAGCAGAAGCTATTTTAGAGCTGGGTATATATAGATGCTGTGTTCAGTTGTCATGCAAGAGAGAGGAAGGGAGGGACACAGAAGCTACGGGCTCAGTTAGTTATCAAGTCAGTTGCTAAGAAATTTGATTAGGTTATTGCTTGTACTCAGCACATCAGCTTTGCTCTTATCAAGGTGCTCTGCAATTTTCAGAAAGGAAGGGCTTTAGAAGGCCAAAGCATGGGGAATGGCACAGTCAGATTGTTTTGACATGTGGTGGAAGACTGTTTAGATTTGCAGATATGCAAGTATTAAACACAGTACCCTCTTCAGCCAAATTTATACTCAGGTAATTATAACTACAAAATTACCACGTCCCCCTTCTGTCCTCCTTCCATTTCAGTTGGCTGATGCAGCATGTTTTATTGCCCTAATCTGTGGTGTGGAGCTGCAGTCTGATTTTAAAGCAGCTGTGTTGTATCATCCCAGAGATGACTGTACTTTGGTGGTGGACAGAGTGATTTATATACTCATTTACCAAAGTTTATAAAGACATGTGAGAGCCATCTGAGAAAAGGTGCTATAAATGACAGGCACAGTTCCAGTTTTTTGGCACACCAGTCAAAAACACAAAGCATGGTGACCTTATAATAGCCAGTAATAGAGCAAGGTTGGTCCATCTGGACACACAGCAGTATTTTGGTGGCTCTGGGTGTTGTACTCGAGGACACCCCTGCCTTTGCTGTGATCTTCATTTGTCTGTCTTGCACAGTGGGAGAGCACAAAGGGGATGGAGAAAGCTGGGGCACTGCTGTGTCAGAGATCCCTGGGCAGGTGTGGTGCAGAAATACAAAGCTAAGGTGCTGGAAGTGTCTAGTCCCAGTGCTGGGAGTCAGATACCCAGAGGAGACAGGACTGTGTTATCCTGCTCTGTTGTGTCCAGCCAAAGTTTTTTCAGAGCTGTCTTGGGAGATCTTACTGCCAGTCTTCACCGCACAGCCTGAATAGACTGTGGAGATGGCACTTCCAGGCAGGTGTCCTCAGAAAACAGTGTCTGAGTAAGTCATGGGCTGTCATATTTTTCTTTTTACCTCCAGGACCATCCTCATCTGCTTGCTAAAGGACTTTTTAGGTATTTTCTTGACTGACAGCTCAGTGTCGAGACTTCACGGTGTCTCTGCCTCAAAGTGAGAACAGGCACCTGGCCCATTTGAGAGTCTGGCAAGAAGGAGAAGCCTCCAGTCTCATTTACTGTAGAGGGCAGGACATTGCCCCCTCACCTCTATCTGGGTCTTTAGGGTGTAGGGAAAGGGCATGCAGAGCTTTTCATGTCTGGTGAAGCAGAGAGACAAAATACTGAGTGGTAATTACTTGTCACCATACACTGCATCTTCCCGTACTACTTTTGAATCCCTGTGTGTGCTCCAACTGTACTGGAAAAGACAAGCATAATTCTTCTAACACACAAATAAAAATCCAAATTATAGAGACTTTGAGCTGACCCTCTTCATAAATCCTTTGGCAGTGTAGTGTGTGCCCTGTGAAGGGCAATCTGCTAAAAATAAGATGCACCTATTTGCTGCAAGGTTGTTGCTGGGTGTGCAGTTTGCTTTGATACCATGAAAGCAAAATAAACAAGATTAAAAGAGAGTTAAATATGAACTAGTGGGGACAGAACGCCTACCTCTATTTCTGTATAAAATAATATTGCTTTCTGCAGAGACCACAGATCTGGGACAGCAGAGAGGGGTCAGATCCTCAGATGGGTTAAACTGGTACATGTTTGGTTTTAGTACAGGTATGGTGATATGCATCAGCAGAGAAGCAAGCCTGGTATGTACCAGTAAAGGAGGGTGTGGGGAAAAAAAGAGAAAGATTTCTATTTTGAGACCAGATTATTTTTACAGCGCTTGTGGCTAACCATCCCTGAACTGTTAGAGGCTATACAGTTGTGAAAGAGATGTTTTTTATCCACATTCACCAAGTGAGAAAGAATGCACCCATAGTCTTCACCTCTCCGTTTCAGTCAAAAATGATCCCTGAGCAGAGGTTTTAAAGAGCCCTTCACAAGATATATTTAGGAACAGTTTTTGCACATGTGACTTTTTATTGTAAAAGCAAGTTGATTTTTGTTTGTGCGTGTGTGTTCTTAGCACAACCATAGCAATCCTGGATCACAAATTCATTTTGAGCAGATGAACGCTTATTTCTGAATGCCACTGTGTGGTCTGAGCTGCTCTGTGTGTTATGTCCTAAGCCACAGAGCTTAGGGCGTGAAAAATTGCATCTTCCATGCAGGGGATTCCCGTAATGTGGGGCCTCTCTTTTTTCCTCTATTCCCATTTTATCATTTAAAAATGCTAAAATTTCTCTCCCTTCCTTGTCCTTGCTCTCAAGCTTGAATCATTCACAAATATAAATTATTTTTGTTGTTGTTTTACTGGACTGCATAATTTTAGACAGGAAGAGTAGTGGCACAAAACAGAGTGCAAGAACATAGGTGACCAAGCTAACTTCTCATAAGAAGTTATTTGTTACCCTGAGGTGAAATGTGGTGAGTGGGTGTAGGTATGTGCTCCTGATCTATTGCAAAGTAAACATATCAGGTTAAACCAGTGAAACTAGGTCATTTTCTTGAGGGGGGAAAGTTAGCATGCTTGGGGCAGCTAAGGAGAGCAAAAGAGGCATGAGAATGATCTTCTCTGTCTCCATGCAATAAAGAAATCCATACTTGATGGTGCAGAGCATAGAAAAGCCTGGGACAAGAGCTCCCTGAATTCTAATTTCACCTTCAGGAATAATTTACTCCATATTCTCAGTAATAGACAGCCAAGCCTTGCATTAACTAATGGGTAGGCTTAGTGCTACAAGTTTTGGGGATTTTTAGCTCATATCTATACAAGCCTGTAGTTACTTAAAGAACCACAGGAAAAAAGTTGCATTGAGCATTACAGAATCTGAGATGTGTTGCTGCACTGATATGAGAGGCTTCAGGTCTGGTGAAAGACAGAGTAGCAGCTCACTACTCCTTGCTGCTGATGCCTGGGAGTACTTTCAGGAACCCTGACAAAGGTGAAGGAGAGCACAGAAGTCAGGAGAAGTAAATAAAAGTGAATACATGAAACAGCAGCTGTTACCATAAAACATTCATTGGAGACTGCAAGACTAACTGTGTTTTCCATTCTATTTTAAAAAAGCTTTGTACTATTCTTACTTATCACTGCTTGATATGACATTTAGAAACATCAGTGTGAGAGTAATGAAGAACAGGATAAGACACAGCATGTCTTTACTGAATCAAATTTTCTGTCCACACAAAATACTAGTGTAACAATTCAGTGCTGGTGTGATTTTCACCTCTGTCTGGAGACTGTAAAGTTTAAAGAAACTTCAAGGTCCTGCCATAGTCTCTGTCTATTTAAATGGAGACTTAGAAAATTTTCTTTGATATAAAGACATCTTTCTGTTCCTATAAACACTTGGTTTTGTATAGCTTTAGGGCCCAGGAATATTTTCAATATATTTTATTGAAAATGTTGACCAGACTGTTTCATCTGTATTCTTTCATGTCAAAAATATTGAATGATGCTACTCCAAAGTCATTGCAATCCATAGTTTTGTTTATGAAAAAATACTTTTTAATTCCTTTTTAACTGCTATGTGTAATGAGTTGTGAATAGCCCAGGTTGAACTGGACTGATGCATAAACCATTTATGATTGATGATTTTGGTGCTGTAATTCATCAGACATACTGGGTGTGGCAGTTGCTCATCTGAGGTAATTTTCATCACTGACTTGAGTGGAATAGTACTAAACATTACACTGGCTTATGATTCTGTTCTTTACACTGAAAAGCTCCTTCACTAATACCTCTGCAGTTTAATGGAGATGGCTTATTGAAAAGGGATTTTGTCATTTCAAAATTTTCCCTTCCCATAAAATTTCTAGAGCAGAGAGAGGTAGGACCATTTTTATGGTGACTCTGTGCCTGATTGAGTACTTCAGATTTTTTAGCAGTCTATGCAGAGAGTCTCCTTGGTAGCACAGACAGTTTTCTTTAAGCATTAGTGAAAATGAGAGGTGAAAGTCAGAGAGATGTCACTGTCAGGGAATTACTACAATTTGCATGAGTTTGGTGCCTTTCATGCAGTATCTCAGGGCTTTGTGCTCTCAGAAGCTCACAACTACAGAGACTAAGCTTCACTGAGGAAATATTGCTGACGGTGAAGGCTTGCATTCATTAAGAGAGTCTGAATTGTAAATAGTGTGCAGAAAAAAGTCTACAGAAGAGAGTTGCTGTTACACATGCATACACATACACACACAAAACATACAGAACCAGGAAGCACAAACAATATTTGTTGTTGTTGCTGTTTATTCTCTTGAATGAAATGACACTCTTTGATTTCTCTACTTCTTTAAGAAGGTGTTGCAGAGCCTCCCATCATTTATGAATGTCAGCTGTCAGCAATCAGGTTTTTTTTAAACAAATAGATGCTTTTAGGCATGTAGAGATTGAATACTGTTTGGTTATATTTCTGCAGTTCTTCATGCAGTTGCTCAGTGTTTGAAATCAGTTCTTTATCTTAGTCCCATGGTGTTTCTGTACTTACCAGTCAAAGGTTGCTAAGTTAGGAGAAGACAATAAGCCTTTCCCCAAATTCATCCTCTGCAATAAGTATCTAGAATACACTGATTTGAAATGCAGGTTTTGGACTCAAGAGACCCAAAGTCACTTTTCTTGGGCAGAGGTTATTTTGACTTCTAACTCCTCCAGAATGTCAGCCACTTAAGCACCATTGAGACTCAGAGCTTTGGTCTCTGTACCATCTTGAGTCTCTGCTGTATAAAGAGAGGTTTAATGAGAAAAGTCTTGAGTCCAAGCTTGCCAAGTGTTTTTCCACTTTGCCCCAAACCTGTTCCTAGGTTCAAATGCTGAGGGGAAGCACCGAGGCAGAAAAGCTTGGGCTCAGTTTTCGCACTGTGCAAGCTTTAGCAGGTATCTCTTTGCACAGGTTGTTTTCCGCCCCTGGTGCACCCTCCCAGCACCAGGCAGAGAAGTTGCCCTGGAGGCCTGTCTGGAAGATCCCTGTTGTTTGTTCCTGTGCTTTGTAGGCAGCCACAGTCACCCTTTGGCTGAAGCATGAGCAGGCAGTGAGAGCATGAACAGTCAGGAGCCGCAAGAGAGCAATTCTTCTTGCTTGCTGTGTATTTGTAGTTCTTACTCTGTATCTACAGATGCCTGCTCTCCAAAGGAGGTAAAGACTTTCAAAGACAGTAAAGACTTTCTGGAGAGTTAGCTTATTTATGACATGCAAAGAGTTGAGTTAATCAATTGGTAAGTCAGGGTATCTTTTAGGAATGGTTTGACTTTGCTATATTGAAAAGTCTACGGTTAGCTTATAGGAACAAATTCTACATTTTAAACCCCAGTTGTATTTTGGCATTGTACTTCCTTGACTTTTCCAAACCTTACTTCCTTCCTAGGAAAATTCTTTTCACAGTTGAGAATAGGTGATTCTATGTGGCCTGGAACGGGGTGTTGTTGAGATGATTAATGTACCTTTATTTCAGCTTCTTGTTGTTGTTGACACTGCAGAGTTCATTTACCTCTTTTCACCCCAAAAAAAAAGAAATAAAAAGAAAAAAGAAAAAAAACCTTTTATTTTTCCATTTGTTCAGGCCTATCAGTCTCTTGCCCATGAAGACTAATTTGTCTTTTGCTTGCAATGTCACATGTTGCTCAATGATTCTGCCTTATTGCTATTCTTGGGCAAAACTGAGTCTCAGGTAATGTATGCTAGACAGATACTCATTTTCACCTCTGAATTTTCTTGGTATTTTTCCATCCTCATAATAATTGACCCACTATCACTGCTGCAGGATTCATGTTAAAGAATAAATTTTTCTAGTGACATGGAACATTTAATGGTGAAGATGTTAATAATGCAGCACTTTAAATGTGATTAGACAGATTTGTTTAAAAAGGAAGTAAAGGGAAGGATGCATCTTCCATGTATTTCTATTACTTGTACCCCTCCTTTCTCTCCTTACACTTCAGGCTTTTATGGAGAAAAGAGCATATTTGCTTTTAATTTAAGGAAAAATACCACTTCTGAGCAAGAAACTGGTTACAATTTTCTTCTGAATTTGTATCCCAACTGCTCCTGTATATGGTGATTAACAAGCTTCTTCCAGGGAAAAAGGAAGCCAAATTAATACCAAAGCAATGTCCAATCAATTTTTATATTCAAATCAGTATATTAACCTTTTAGCTGCAGATAGGTAGCATCATTTGCAGAGTGGAACATTGTCCCAGGTAGAACTGGTAGATCAAATTTTTGCACTGGGTAGTTGAGCCTTGTAGAAGGAAGCAAGGACATAAGTTAAACCACAGTAAATATCACCATACTGGGAGGGACATACTCTCACCAGGCTAGCCAGAGGAGTTACATATGGTAGGAAAAGAGGTGAACATGCCATGACTTCTCAGGAACAGGGATGCCTTCACAGGTGTAAGTACCTGTTCTTTGAGTGGCAGCCTGTCTAGCCCTCAGAAGTTTTTCAATGTGAAGTAGGAGTCAAGCCCAGAAAGGTATTATACTATTTTTGTTTTTCACATGGAAGTTAGGCACTAAAAGTTTCCATAAGTTATGTGGTGCTGTATCATAAATACTTAGCAAAGAAAGAGAACAGCTAGCAATAGGCACAACCTCGATGCAAAAAATCAGAAAAGCTAAACCATCTGGCCCTTGAAAGAACTTACAAATGAGAGAGGGTGGCTTTGGACATCTGTGTCAGGACCCCACACTGTGTCTCAGCATTAGCAGCCAATTGCGCTCATCAGGCAGGAACTTGTCTCCTGGGAAATATTAAATATTAAGCTAAGCAGAGAAGCATTTTCAAGCTGTACTTTAGTTAACATTCATTTGGGATGAGACCCCTCTGTGTCCCCAGACTGACAGGCAGATTCTTCAAAGCATGAAGGGCCCAGCCCTGGCATCCTCATCTGCTGCAGGAATCTCCACTGAACTGTCAACTTCTGAGAGGTTTTCAAGACCAAGGGGTAAAATCTTGCTTTAACAGCATTTTTTCTTGTAAGGACAATAGTGACTCTTGAGATTTCTGAAAACAAGTGCCACTTTCATTATAAGGATTTTCCATGGGACCTTCTACAAGGGCCCGTAGTGACAGGACAAGTGGCAGTGGATTTAAACTGGAAAAGGGTAGGTTTAGGTGAGATTATTTACTGTGAGGGTGGAGAGGCACTGGCACAGGTTGCCCAGAGAAGCTGTGGATGCCTTATCCCTGAAAGTGTTCAAGACCAGGCTGAATGGAGTTCTGAGCAGCCTGGTCTAGTGGAAGATATCCCTGCTGATGGCAGAGGGGCTGGAATTAAATCAGCTTTAAGGTCCTTTTCAAGCCAAACCATTGTAGGATTCTATGGGCAAAGGAAGAGAATGAGAAGTATTGGGGAACAGTTGATAAAAAAAAATCCTGTTTGTGCACCTGTGCTTGCATGACAGAGAGAAGGAGGGAGAGAATAAAAGAAGGTCATTCACCCAAAAGTTTCACACAGATTCCTGAATTGCACATATTAAATGCATAAGGTGCAAAAGTTAAGCTGAGGAGAACACATGCCTAATTTATTAAGAAATAGCAAATCCCCAGCAGCAACCAAGAAGAAATGAAAATTGTATTCATCATATTCATAGCTTAAAAAATGATCTTAGCTTATATGAATGTAATGTCAAAATGGAATTTTTCCTCCAGGTATGTACATAAATTAGGAAGCATTAATAGGAAGCAACCAGTCCATTTATTTGTCAATAAGCATTTGAAGTGAAGGCTGAATGAACTGGTGCCAGAAGGACTGGACGCTAGTTTGCATTTCATGATTATGTAAAGAAATTTTTGGTAGACTGAACTTCTTGTGGCCTCCTTTCCCTTTTTTTCTCCTTCTTTACCACCCTGGCAGAACATATGTATTTAAATAATTTCCATTTCTTGCAATATGATTTTGCTACTTTTAATCAGCGTGCGATGACTTTTGTATTGTTTGCCCTGCTTCATCTTATGCTTTTCTCTGAATGTGGAAAGAAAGGAAAGGTGGTGTTTCTGGGTGTGCCCTTGCTCTAGAAATGTAGGGGTCTTCCAGTGATATAAGTAAACATTTCCTTATTTAACCAGATAGAAAGACTGGTGCAAAAGGAGTAGTCAGGAAAACACAAAGGAAGGTAGGAAACACATCCTGTCTGAAGACTGTTCCATTTCAAATCAGTTAATATATTTTACTGTCTCAGAGAACAGTTTTTCACTAATATTTATTGAATGGGTCAGGCTGGAAGGGACCACAGAGGGGGCTCTGGTCCAGCCTCCCGCTCAAGCAGGGCCATCCTAGAGCAAGTGGCAGAGGATTGTGTCCAGATGGTTTTTGAATATCTCCAGTGAGGGAGACTCCACACTCTCTCTGTGCAATCTGTTCCGGTACCTGGTCATCTGCACAGTAAAGAAGTTCTTTCTCAAACTCAGGTGGAATTTCCTGTGCATCAATTTCTGCCCATTGCCTTTGTTTTCCTTTTGTTATTGATGTATTTGAAAAAGCCTTTCTTGTTGTCCTTGAGGTCCTTGGCCAGATTTAATTCTGGGCTCTAGATGGGCCTTGGCCTTCCTTGTCTCATTTCTACTTACTCTGATAACCTCTTTATATTCATTCTGAATGGCCTGACCCTGCATCTCCAGTGTATTTTCTGCTTGTGCTTGAGTAATGAAAGGAGTTCTTTATTCATCCATGCAGGTGTCTTGCACAACTTCTTGTTCATTCAGATGCATCACTCTTGAGCCTGGAGGAAGGGATCCTTGTAGCCCCTCTTCCCTGTGGGGTGTGTTCCTAAGGGATCTTTCCAAGAAGATCCCCAAAGAGGCTGAAGTTAGCTTTCCTGAAATCCATGGTTGTAATTTTACTTATTACCAACTAATTTGATGTCTGGTTTTCATAGGACAGGTTAAGGGACTTTTCCAAAATCAAATCCTTTAAAGCAACAAAATCCACCTGTACATCAGTGTAACTGGTCATGTTTTGAATGTTTTGCTCAGTGTCTCACAAGGGTTTCTATGCAAGCAGTCTGGCCAGAAGTGGAATTTCACTGTTGCAGTGGCCACTGCGATAGGCATTTGGGGCCTCAGTCAGGGGAGATTTCAAACTGTTTTACACCAGAAATGCCAGTTGCTTGTATGGACTGGAATGTCGGGTTTTTAACCAAGACTGAGTAGATAAATAGATGCTTGCATGCTTGCCATCCTTAGCCAGGTCTCAAATGTAGTGAGACTGGGAACTCGATTAATTTCTCAGTCCAAGGAATTATCCTCCCTGGCTGTCACTGAGGCATAGCACATTAAGGCATGATGTGTGAGCAAGTCACTCTAGCCCTGTTAACTCAATGTTTTCCACCTGTATGGAAACTGCGTTTTCAGAATTTAACAAAATATTAATATTATTTTATATGTAAAACATTCTGCTTTTACACACATATTTAAAAATGGATTTCAGAAAAGACTCTGTTGATAAGCGGGAGGGAAAAAAAGGTCTGAGTTTTTTTGTTTGTTTTTTAATGCTTTACATACCATCAGGTTTAAAGATGGAATACAATAAGATGATTTTGATCTTCTGCTTCAATAGAGGTTTTGAATAAACTTTAATATCTTTTTCAATACTCCTAGCTACACTTTAAATTTAAAGGAGAAAATCAAGAAGTCAAAAAGTTCTGAACATAGGGCTATTATCCACAACCCTTTGCTGCTGTTGTTGATCTAAATGAAGGAAAAAGGAAGAAACAAGATGTCAGAAAGTCATAGCATGATGAACTGGAACAAAACACTTAAAAGCTTTATCTTTTTGGAACTTGTTTCATCAAGTTCATATGTACTCAGGATACAATAAGAAGATGATTTTGTGCAGTCATTAATTTAGATTTAATAGCTTGATAAGTAGAGAACTTTACGGATAATTTCGAGGTGCTAATCTAACCTTGCTTTGCCTTTAATCTTTTGGCATTCTAGAGAGTGTAAAAAACAAAAGCTGATTGTTTTAATATCACAGAGTAGTCATGGTGAAAAAATTTCTCCATCAGTGCAGCTTTAAATAAATTATTACTTTTTTTTTCCCCTTTGGTGGGGAAAAATAATGCAAGATGGATTTAAACAGAAGTGAATTTACTAAATGTCCTGCATCTTTCTTTCTTGTTAATTAGTAACAGTCAAACGCTCTTGTTCTGCAGACAGTGACTACAAAGAAAAGGATAAAGAACTTGGGAAAGATTCTAGAGCTGAAATAATTAGGCAATTTATCATTCAGGGTAATTGGACTTGTACAACGCAGCATTATTTACCATAGGTTTCCATTTCTTCTAACTGGTTGTGAAAAATACAGCTACATTGATTGGGAAATATTCTCAGTGCTTTCTTTTTCCAATATGCATTGTGCCAGGGATGTTCAGTTCAAAGTGTGGTGTTCCTCCCAGTGATTTCTTTTCCCTCAGTGATCTTCAGAAGTGGCCTTCAGCTTCTAAAACCTCAAACCAAAATTAGATTAAAGTGCCCAGTATGGGGTCTAAAATGGGAGGGAAAGAGAGAGGGGTTTCCACCAGGGAATTTTCACTTAACAAACGAAAGTCTTTGCTTTGTTTCAAAGAAAAAATTGCAAAGTGGAGGCACATCTAAATCACATCGGTAGCCAGCTGAGATGTTTATGCTAATTTCCAAAGGTATGTAAGTATAGGGATCGGGGGGGTCCAAAACTCCTGCCTCTCTAATGTGAAAAACACAAGCATTTAAGAACCACCAGCAGATAGCTCTGATGTTGTTTCAGCATCAGGGAAGACGGAGAAGTAGTCACAAGGGGTTACTTGAATTTCACTGCACAATTTTCAGGCTGTATGAGTGCCCCTTCACCCAAAGGTGAGTTTTTTCCACTGTTTTTCTAAGGAGGAGGTCACAGCTACTCTTTTGCAGTTTGTTGAATTACAGCACTCTCCCAGCTTTATGCTGTTCCCCTCCACTCTAGAAAAGTACATCTCCACAACCAGCTTTTCTTGTGATGTGTGTTCCAGAAATGTTCAAACTCCTTGGATTTCACCACCAAAGTCTCTGAATGTGTTGATCCCAAGGCTGGCTTTCTGCCAGACCCCTGGGGTCATCCAAAGTGTCACCTCCTGCCCCAGCATATCTTGCTTTGAGCTGTGGGTAATTTAGGGTGCTGGCATCCTGATGTTCAGATACATGTCACCAGGCTTTAGGGCAAGGAAATCAAGTTGTGGGAGAAGTTATTATTTAGAAGTGATCTTGCTCAACGTGCCCGGTAGAAACCAGCCTGCAGAGCTCCCTGCTGGGAGGAGCATTCACTGGGGAAATAAGATGATGTTTAAAAGCATTTTACTCCTTACCTGTGATAAATTCACAAATATGCACTGCCAGGCTGTCTTAGGTGAGTGCTGAAAACATGCTTTAAGTGGCACAGCTTGACACCAGTTGCATGGGTGTCTTCAGAGAGCGTCACAGGTTGTGTTGTGCGTATTTTCCCCAATGGCTCGTTATTTTAAAACTTTTGTATGTGTATGATACCTTCTGTAATAAGAAAGTCATGACTACCAGCAATTTCCTATGGAAATTTGAGGAGCAGGAAGTAGTAGTTACCTAAAAAACTGCCTGTTGCCCGAGCAAGCTCAATGTGAGACAAAATGCACAATCTGGGTGCAAACGGGTGTGCTTGATCCCTTGCCAAAGGAGTGTTTGAACTCCCATACTGAAAGGGGCACCTCTGTGGATGTGGCCACGTTATCAGCTGAGAAAGATGCCAACATTTGTCAGATTTTGTGCCATGTCGTAATTTGCTGGCTGTTTACATTGCTCACCTGTGGTGAGCTGAGCTGCCTGCTGGCTGAAATTTCAGGGCCTTTGGGTTGTTTGGATTAGAGCCAAATATCTTTGAAGTGACCCTACTTATTTACAAGGCCTGCGCACACTCTCCTTTTGCCCATCCCAGCAGGAAGTGAGCAGTAGAACGTGGCTCCTGTGCTCACAGCTCTGTGGAGCAGCGTGGACTGTGGCAGTCCCTCACCAAACTGTGTTTGCTGTACTGAGATGGCACCTGGTGCTTCTTTGCTCATTAGTTTTCCTTTACTGATTATTTTACTTCTTCCCTGAACACACAGCTCTGTGCAGAGTGCTACCTTGACAAACCACTCTGCCCACAGGTGCTGTGCACAAAACCTTGCTGGTCATTTCACATGGCAGCAATTGTCTGATACTTTGCACAGGGGCTGTAATCCTCCTGACCTGTCCCTCTGGATAAGTATGACAGGCAGATAAGCTCCATTACAGAATCGAGTGGTTGCTTTACCTAGAGGTTTCAATAATGTTTAACCTGAGCAATAACTGTCACACAACTGATTTTCGTTTCTTTAGGTTTGTAACCTGGTGCCACTTTAGCACAGCAGAGTTGTGACAACAGGAGCAAAGATACCATATATTTTCTAAGTAGTCTAGGATACTTTAGCACTTTTCATTTGTTAACATCCAAGTGGTACATAAATACTAACCTCTAAAAGTACCTACAAGTCCTGTAATATTAGCAGTCCTGTTTCTTCAGGAGGCAAGACAATTTAAAAGTTTTGGCATGGGACATAGAGAACTCATAGAGCAGTATTTGCATGTTCTGGTTAACTTACATCCCACAAGAAATTCTTTACAAGATCATCTGGTGTTTCCCCCACGGATATAGGTGAAAATATAGTGATTTTCATCAGAGATCCATACACAAAAGTCATCAGATCTACTGATGTGCACAAATTGAAGGATGTACGTGCATCACCCTCTGCAAGGACAGAAATGCAAAACGTTTTAAAGAGTGCTTTAAGTACTCCCTACTAAGCACATTCTTCTTCACTCTGCAGTGGGAGAAAAAGATGTATTTTCTATGAATTCATTAAATGATACATTTTAAGTTTAGGAATTTGTTACTGTGCAGTCTAATCTTGTGTACAACCAAATACACAGGACTTCTTTGTATGAATTAATTAGTGTATATGTTTAAAAAACAAACAAAAAACCAAAACCCTCCCAGTTGTTTTAATGAGGTGGTATGAAATGTCTTTCTTGACTTGAAAATGAAGCATCCCAAGAAGAACAAGCAAAACTAAATGCTTAAGTAATCTTATTAATTGTTCTTGTTCCATTGTTGCAAGTTCTGGTGTTCTAGAAATGTTGGGCAAAACCTTGTTTAACATATCGTTTTCATATGGCTCTGGAGGTTTCTATCTTTTGCACTAACTAAACATATAAATCCTACAAACTGTATCCAGGGTAACTGCAAAGCCAGATTCTCAGTTTACATTTATGCTCTCTTTCCTGTTCCCGTGATGGGAACGGACCATCAAGGTACATCAGCCTCATCCTTCACCTGCAACAGGGTTAACATCACCTCATTTCTGCTGTTATGTTTTATAAAAGAGAGCTTGCAGCTGTGGTAAGGCCTGTTTCTGCTTCCCTAGTGGGACCTTAGTGAAACTGGGAGTCAGGCTCCAAAAACACACCTCTTTGTTCTCACAGTCCAGTTATTTGAAGGAAAGGAGCAATACTTATCATGTTGGCTAGGAGCATAAAGCAAAACCAGTAATTCAAAAAATGGTAAGAGAAAGACAAAGCAAAACATAACACACTCCATTAAGTCTTCCTCCTGTACTAATGGAAAGAACATGGATGTTTTCTTCATGCTGTGTACTGAATTTAACATAAGAAGAGCAATCTGCAAAATAATAGGTTTTCTGATAGAAGTTAAAGATGGAGTGAGACAATTTTTTTGATTCTTTTTTTGTTCACACCACCTACTTTCATAATCTGTTTTGGACTGAAGTAGGAACCTTGATAGAGGAATGCAGATAATGTGATTAAATTTTGGATCTTACCAGAGGTAAGGTTCACCTTGTGACATAGAGGCACTTGTCATTTAGGAAATCTGCAAAGACTCGACCCACCACCTTGGGAAGAGATTGTTTTGGTTCAGAGCCTAACTGAGAGCAGGGTTGTGCTTTTACAATCAATCAAGAGGCTGCTGTTGCTGGGTCAGGGTTGCAGTTGTGCCATCAACCCCAGAGGACCAGCTGCTCTGCTGCAAATTCGGGCTGATACTGAGGAGGAGTGAGTGGCACAGTAAACACACAGAGTAGCAGTAAATGACAAGAGGATATGATACGTAACATTAGCCAGGCTCACTGTTTGCTTAGGTTGTGGAATGGTCTTTTAAATCAATCTTTTATTATCAGTGGAGCCTTAGCAGTGCACTTAAATGAGAGAACAATGCAAGGACACAGAGACGATGCTAAGCGAACATCCTGCTTTCTTTCCTAGCTCTGATTTTACAAGAAAAACAATAGATAGATCCAGGCCCCAACATTCAGATGTGAACTTTGTTAATGTTTGGTGACCTTTGGAATTGGGCTCTGTTTTGATCCCCATTGCTGCTGTATGGGTTCATCTCACCATCACTCCTGACATTGTACATAAAAATAGCTGGGAATATGTCATGCCCTCCTACCCAAATCTTTCAGGCAAAAATTTGTCGTGAATTTACCACAGTTTTGTTTCATCTTCTCTCCTAAGTTAATTATCCTTCTCCTAAATAAAGATTAGGATATCGCCTATAAACCACAGTGATCACCTGCTAGTGTTTTCTTGTATTAAAACTGTGTGTTCCTAAAATTATTTATGTTTTTAAAAAAAATTTTTTTTAGAAGTTGGACAGTATGTATGCCTGCTTTCAGAAGTTCTCCTGTGGGTTTTAACATCCTCTGGAAAAATATGGATATTAGACTTGCATAGAGCATTCTGAAAGCAATGTTCCACCCGTGTGAAATCTTACTGAGCTTATTTACAGACCTGGTTTTGCACAGTGTGCCCTTCAGGTTTCAAGCGTTGTAGTTGTTGCAGTTAAGTGTTTCTAAGCGTTGTTAGATCTTTTTGCTGATATATTTATTCTCTGTTCCTATAGTTCTATAAATGTACAAAGAGAAATTAGATGGGAGGTGTTGCTGAAGTTGGGGGTTAAGGTTTTGTTTTGTAGGAAAACATTGTTACCAGATTTTTTATCAAGTCAAAGCTAATTGCCATAGTGGTTGCTTGAAACTGAATAGAAATCTGAGTACTGTCCTTTTCATTTTTAGCATTTCAGGTTAAGGAAGTAATAATTTTTATCCCACTTATGCTTAGACTTTGCAGAGAAATGTGGTAGCCATGAGACCCTTGCTGTGCACATGCAGATATGCAAATTCTATCAGTGAGTGCACTGGCAAATGCTATCAAGCCCTCATGTGCATATTTATGCATCTAAATATACGTACACATGTATATCCTTCAATACTGGACTATGCTATGAGATGATAATTATAGACCAGGTCATTTTTGGTAGTACTTTTTTTTTTTTTTAAGCTTTTGGGAGAACAAGTTTAATTTCAATTAGTTGTCCAAAGGGTACAGCTCTTTAGTGGCTCAGTAATCTTGTCTCCACATCCAAATCTGCATTTCTGTCAGCAATGCAGTAATCAAACCAAGGTATGGGATTTTAACTCTTCATTTCTGCACTGCAAGAGGCAAACAGAGAATCAAATAAGCCCACATCACCAGCTGGAGGGAGCAGGGTTCTCCACTGGGCTAAGAGATACTAGATTGAATGCTGGTCCAGCCAGTGAACACTAGAGATCTTAACTGGAGCTGTTTGAGTCTACTGCAGGGGGCAAAGCTGTAGAAAATGGATTTACATCTGTTACAGGGTGAGGCAGGAAACAGATCTCTAACCTAAAAGTCAAGCAGGGCTTGTGGACAGCCTAGATTCGGAGCAGGGAGAAGCAGAACCACCAAAGGAGCACTCAGAACTGTTAATACACAGTTAAACCCACAGCAGTGGTAGGGCTGGACAATCACTAGTTAAAGGTAGTTAATTATTTCAGAAAAACATTATGAAGTATAAAATATTCAAACTGCCTGTGCCTGATGCATGCCATTGCCGCAATGGCACGTGCACCTGGGTTTTAAATTCTTGCCTGTTTATTACATTTTTCTTTTGAAGTAAAGGTAATTTTTTACTAATGATGAGATAATATTATTTGTCAAACATTAACAATAAAAAAAAACATGGGAGAGAAACTTTGCTATTTACTTCCTCCAGAGGGGGTTACGTCTGCTTTCTTTAAACTGAAAATAATTTACAAGGCTTCTTAGCTCTCTCGGAAATTAATAACTTACTAAGTGTTGTGATAATTGTGCAGAGAACCTGTTACGGTTACACAGTGTAGCTACAAAGTGACTGGGAAATTGGTGCCTTGAGTCTGAAATTAGCTGTTGCAGTTACCAGGCGTCATTCCAGATTAGCTGTGCCTGTCTCGTGGGCAGCTCCTTGGGAGCTGTGTGGGTGACTCACGGGGACTCACCGTTCCCCTCGCTTCGGAGCTGGCCTGGTGGACACACCATAACTTAGAAACAAAGATGAAATAAAAATCAGGCTGTGCTGAGCAGTTCAGCCCAGAGACAGGGTCTGCTGGAGAACTGGCTCGTTGGAAACCTCAGCAGAAAATAAAACCTGCCTCCTGCAAAAGCTTGGGGATGGTGTGAGGCAGCTCACGTACCCAGTGACAATTCTCGAGTACCTGGCACTCGCCTGAACTCACTGTCAACATCTGTACACCTGCTCGTAGCAGGCAGAAGGCAACATTTCTCTGACTGTACCTAAAAATGGCATTTCTCACCAAAAAAAAAAAAAAAAAAGACTGTTAGTTGCAGTATCATTGCCAAAACCCATTTACATGCTGGCTGCTTAAAGACCCCATCTGCAGTGTTGATCACCTGACACTGGTTCACTTCCTGTCCTAAATTGCTGAAAAATCCCAGTGCATAAAACGCTGGTGCCCTGTTCTTTTTTATCAAATCTGTGACCTTCTTCCTTGCCAAGTCTGCTCTGTGCACTGTTGTCTCACCTTCCTGTCTCACCTGGGTGCCTGTGATAGAGCTGGGTTGGCTGAGACCTCAGGACCTGGCCCTGTAAACACCAAAGCTGGTCCTTCCCAGGTTCTCTGCTCACCATGCTGTTTATAGTCACATTTCTGTTGTCACCATCTGAAGTCCTCACCCCTAATTGGGAACCTTTGCTGGTATGCATAAGTAGTTTGAGTCACCTTGGGGAGCAGGGCTATGTGGATGTGGAGGCACATGTTTTGAAAGTGCACTGAGATCCTTCAGGGTATAAGCTTTATAAATGACTGATATTATAAATCCTGACTGCCTGATGGCAGGCACTAGAGTGGAACATTTTGTCATCAGTGCTTATTATCTCAAGATTCTTAATTAGTTTCATTGATAATTTTGTCGCACTTGAATGTTTTGAATGATTAAATATTTCAGTGCTTCTTTAGTGGCAAGTCGTTCTGTTGTGTATAGCAGGACATGGTGCCAACTCCAGACAGTCAGTGGTGCTCCCTGTTCCTTTTGCAGCCCCCTGCGGGAGCTCCTCTCTGGGTGCTGAGGTTGGATCTCATCATGGCCAGTTACAGAGCCCTGAGGTGGGTGATTTGGGGCTACCAGAAGGGGGAACAGTGGCAATGCCTAGTTTTTCCTCTCAGCTTAGAATGTGGTATTTTTCCTCCACTGCCTAGTCCACCATTCAGATGTCCCAGCTGAACACACAGGAGTCATTTGCCCTGTTCCTGCAGAGAAAGATATTTCAGCTAGATGGGTTTCCCAGGTTTAAAGAATTATACCTGGAGGAGGCTGCCTGCAGTTTTCTTTCCATCTCCTTCGCACTTGTGCTGATGGCAGCAGATTCCCATGCTGTGGCTGTGGATCAGTGAGCTCCCCTTTTGCTTTTGCTGTGCACATCCTCGACTCATGCCCACCCTCCTGGCCAGGGTGAGATGTGCCTTAGCATCTGCTGGGGATCAGGCAGATGTCTGGGAGGTGGATGTGCAAACACACACATCCCACAGCCAGGAGAGCACAGGCCATGTGCTAATCCCTTGAAACACTAACTATAGCTTATTTCTAAGATCAAACCTGTCCTGAATCACAAGGATTTTCAGCACAGTATGTGGCATGTCTAGTTCATATAAAAGAAAAAAAAAATTAAAACAAAGCACCAAAACCCTCTAAAATGCCATGTCTCATAAGTATTTACTAAAACAACAGGCCTGAATGCTGAATGTGTGTTGCAAATTGATGGTATAACTATTCAATTTGCTTCACAAGACAATTTGGCTGTTTGCCTTGAGACTTGTAAAAAGATAATGTTTTAAAACTGTGGTGGAGAGGTACAGTATATTCATATCATTGATTTAATCAAATTATTGTTTTCTTTTTTTTTTTTTTTTTCTTTTTCAAGCAAGTTGTTGGGTTTTTTCAGATCCCTGTTTCTTGAATGTTTCACAGAGGTGGAATGTAATTAAACTCCTGCTGGGATTTAGGCTAGAGACAGATCTTTAGGAAGCATAAAACAAATAATATGAAACTTTGTTAGAAGGTTTGCCAGAGAATTGGCTCTACTTAATTTGCAAGCTGATAGTTTTGAAAATCTGCCCTTTTTTCCTTTTATGAATTGCTTTCTAGAAATTGTTAATTAATCATTTAAGCATTGTGGGGGAGGGAGGAGCCTGTGACTCTTTTGTAGCTCTCACTCTGCTCGTGGGTTGAGAGTTCACATGTCAAGAAACACTTTCAGTCTCAAACCCTGGTTTTTACTTAAAATAATTTGACAAGGAAGGCTGCACCCTGACAGTGTTGAGGATGAAAGGCTCTGAGAGGAGAGCAATGGCAAATGCAATGGATGGATACTCAAACCCTCACCATGCTGGTGAGTGACCTGTCCCCTGGGAAGCTCCCCTCGCTGAGGATGTGGAGCAGCTCCTTTCCCAGCTGGGTCAGAGCTCGTTCCCCTCCATGCAGACCTGTGAGCACAGCCTTGTGCTGCTCCTGTCTACGAGGCTATTCCCATGTTGTACCTCAGTTTCCTCCAGCTGCCAAAATAAAATAGAGACCTACCTCTCAGTTCTGGGGGTATAAATATGGAATAACCTTGTCAGCTCAGGGGTTTACTGTGCTGTAACCAGGAGGAGAATCTGTCCCCAGGTAAGGCTTGACTAGTGGCTATTGAATGCAAAAGTGAAGTGATAAGAGTTTGGGATCAGTGCCTACTGAGCTAATATCTATATTGCAAACCAAACTGTGGCATAACTTGGACTGCCTTTGGTGATTCTCCTGCCTTAGGATTTAAAATGTTCTCTTTGGAATCAAGAAAAGACCTAATGCTGCAGGATATATTTCTCACCTGCCTGATATAATACTGCTTCCACTTTCTATATACTCTTGCAACAATGAAATGAGTGTCCTTACTTTAGGTTGGCCATGCCTGCTGCTTGGATGTTGATATGGATGGTAGAGCAGATCTCTCATCCTGGTAGAAGAGAAGAATGTTGTGCTGCTCTCCTCACAAGGCAGGGACTGCAATTGCTGACACATGAGGTAGAAAGTTGTCTTTTAGCAATCCTTTGGTAGGTGGTGGTGAGAGAAGCAGTACAAAGAGATTTTTTAATACCAGGTAGGGAAAAGTATACAGCATACGATGTAATGGCTAGGAATAGTGAGTCAAAAGCATTTTTTGGTGGTTTATGTATTAACTCTCCTAACCTGCTTTTTTTTTTTGCACCACCTTTTTTTATTTATACCAATTGCTTTAGCATTCGGTTGTGCATGTACAGGTGATTACCACACTGTTGTACTGTAAAGAGAATAGAAGTCACCACAAAGTCATTGCTGTCCCTTCTTCCCTCTGTTATCTGTCCTCACTTCCAAGCTCTGTACTTCCTTTAAGCTCCCCTTTGTGTTTTTGATCTCACCATGACCCTTCATCCATGAAGGTGCTGGGCTCTGATCTGCTCCCAGTTTCTTGAGGAAGCTTTGTATCAGTCACATGTGGCATCAGAATGATTACATAGGAGAATAAGAAAAAAACCCAGGATGTTCCTGTAATTTCTGTGATCTGAAATCACACTCGCTCCAGAGACCACACATAATTTACAAAAAAAATAAGTACCCAACTTCAATATGGGTAAAACAGTCCAGTCTGTGCATCTGTTTACTGCTATTAGGAGTATTAGTTCTCAAGAGCAATCCATTATACTGTGAAGTACCTTACTTTGTTAGACAAACAAGAAAACCCACACTTTTAATTTCCTGAAACTTTTAATTGCATCACAGGATGCAGGTACTTGAGATACTGATACTTACAGCAAAGGGATGAAATGGCCTTAGATTCTTCCTACTGCTGGCCTGAAACCAGCAAAAACAAATCTGAGCCGTTTTAAGAGGATTTTGCCAGCAAGGACATTTTTTGTAAGCACATCAGGTGCATGCACTTGGGCAATAAAGGCTATAGAAGAGAGAGAGGTCTGTGCTTCGAGTGCTTTGGATTCTCTATAACTGTGTGTTAAATTCAAAATAGCAGTCTAAAGAGTACCTTCATCAGCAGAGACTGCTAAAGGCGAGAATTAAGTGTTGTGGGAATTGACTGAGGCTCTGTCACCTCCTAGCTACAGTATGTGGGGACCAGGGAGGCTTCAGCATCGGCTGCTGAAGTACAGCAGGAGAAAGAGCAGCAGCAATCTGGGGAGCAGGCTGCCCACCTTGCTGTGTAGCCAGAGATAAATTGCTGCAGCAAAATTGTGAGCAGCGTCTTGTAAAGAAAACAGAGGAGCTGCTCAGAGGTTGAAGAAGATGAGCTGTTTTTTGGGGCTGTCTGGACCAGAGTGAGTTCAGGGTGTTCTGACATGTTCCAGCTGCAGCAAATGTATAAAATGGGGGCAAGCAGGCTCACCCACAGCCAGGCAATTATTATTGTAACTTTATTATAATTGGCTATGCTTTATGAATTTTCTCTTTCTCTTTGTGTACAGACTGTTTTTGTGACTTGTGCTCAGTGTGGGGATGTTTCTATGCACACAAAGTGGTGAAGCCAGGTTTGCTGCCATGCTTCTGCATCTTCTCTAATGATTGCTGTAAATTTGCCTCTTCTCTTTTTCAACTATACAGCCAGCACTGAAATAAAATGTTCTTTGTGAAGAGAATATTGAAGAGCAGAAGGGAAAAAAGAGGGCATGGGTGTGCTTAATAAAAAAAAAGTCTCTGCACTATCGCAGGTGCAGTTGATGCTGTTTAGAGCAGTCACTCATCTCACTCCAAATAAATAATAATGACTGTTTCCTGTGACTGTGCTGTGAATCATACTCAGTCCATGCAGGGGAGTAGAAAATAAAGCTGCATGCAATCCACATGAGATGATGGCTCTTGTAATATTCAGCACTTGGGCCTGGTTAGAAGCGTTTCATTATCTCAGAATTAAGAGAGAGCTTCCTGCTGTTGCAAAAGCTTGTTTATTCTTCTGCCTTCCCTCCCTTCCCTCCCTTCTTTCTTTCTTTAACTCCTATCCCCTCTTCCTTTCTCCCATCTCTGAAATGTTGGCTTAATGTTTCTGAGCAGAACTGCAAGGTCAAATTAGGGACAGTGGCCCTGGAAATACATTAGTAGTTTATAGCATGATTTTTGGCCTAATAGGAGGGTGCTTGAATTTTCTTTTATCTTTTGCCCTCTGCTTCTTTTCTTAGCTTATACTCAGTATTTAGGAGGAAGAAGCAGAAAAAGTTGACCTTCTTTCCCATTTCTAGTGAACTACCGAGGTTTTTTTTCTGATCCTTGGCTTGCTCCAAAGAATCAGTGGAAGTCTTTCAGTGAACTGCAGTTGCCGCTGTTACTTTAAGCCACAGCAGAGACACCTGTAGCAAATAGGTGCTCTGTGGGTGCAGGTCTGTTTGTGCTTTAGCTGGATGTTAGAAGTCAGCCAGAAAATGCATGGTGAAACCAGTCAGACTCCCTCCTTGACTAGAGGACTGAGCCAGAACTCCTTGCCTAGACCCTTCAGGAGGAGGGCAACAGCCAGAGCCTGCTGTTCAGGCTTCACCATCTCTGCAAGTGGCAGTGTGGGGTGAGTAAATCTCTGTGACGCTCATGTGAAGCCACACCATGAGCTGTCTTTGTAATTGGTGAATTACAAAGTGGTGGGGAAGAACACCACTGCTTCAGAAGCTGTGGAGGGTGAGACACACACCAGTTCCCAAACTCACTGTATGTCCTATTTAGAATAAGAGTGGATAATGTGTCCCTGTGTGCTGTGCCTCACTGCAGTCAGGGTTGGTGGGGCACCCCAGTTGTGTGTGTCAGTTCCAGTCAGCAGAAGCACACTGCTGGGCAGTTGAAGGTCCATCTCAAACCAGGTGTGATTCACAAAGCATCTTATCTCAAGAAGAGCTCTGATTCAGATTTTCTCAACTGGATGATCGCTTTGATTCCTGTGGGTGAAGGAGGCCCCTCCAACGTGGCCCTGCTGTGCTTAGGGACCAGCACGTTCAACACTGAGTGGGTGCAGCCAGGGTCTTTACAGAGTATCCAATTCCAGCTCATGGCTGGAGTGATGGAGGGACCTGTGTGATCCTTCCTGGCTCCTCTCCAGCAAGTTCTGAAGCTAAAGGAAGAGGTCTGATGCCTAAGGACAGTAACTTACATGGACAGTGCCCTCCTGGAGGGTGAATCTGTGAATACTAATTAATTCATTAGACCTCCTAAAGCATCTCTGTTTCAATAGTGTTTGCCGCAGCAGCAGTCAAGATGGTTAAAAGGCAATTGCAGACACTGAAATACATAGCAGAACTATTATCAGAAGATGTCATTTTTTGTAAATGTCAGTATGTAGATTTTTTATGGAGATATGGTGACAGGTAGTGAATAATTTAACATAAATTTACATAATATAGTGCAGCTGTTAATTTATGGCCATATTAGACTACAAGGTTATGTATCTAATGGCTTTTGGTCTCCTCTTTTTTTCCCCTTTTTTAAAGTTAAAACTTTCCCTAAATTGTCCTACTTTACTCATAATTCATAAGATACCTGTCTTCCTTCCCTCGTGCCACACAGAAGGCTGTGCACATCATACCCTTTTTGCAGCCATGTGATTCACAGCAAACTCATTCCCATCTCCAACCTCAGTCATTTCAATTCAGTGTATCCCTGTTTTTATTCAAACCAGGCCTGTGAGGGTCGAGAAGTTCTGTTGCTACTGGTTGACTTGTGTTCCTCAAGGCTGAATTTTTGGACGTAGCTAGAGACACGTATTGCTTCCCCTTGTTGGAAAAGCTGGAGATGTGCAGCCAAAGCTAACTGCTTCATAGGTCAAGGTCTCCACCTGTTTTCCCTTTCCAAAACAGTCAGAGGAGCTGGCTTCCACTCAGTGCTTGGCATCTGCAATTGAGAATGTTTGGTTTTTTTTCCCAAACATTTGCTTGGTGGCTTTCCATCGTACAAATATTGGCCTAAATTTTAGAGAGCTGTCCATGCAGGATGCTAGTACAGATGTGAGGCTTTTTATTGGGTTTGTGTGACAAGGTTTTGATAGTGAGGGGACTACAGGTGTGCCTTCTGTAAGAAGCTTCTGGACGCTCCCCCCATGTACAGGAGAACTAATGTCAGCTGGCTCCAAGATGGATCCAATGCTGGCCAATTCTGAATCCATTAGCAAACATGGTAGTGCCTCTGGGATAACAGAGTTAAGAAGGAGGGGGAAAAAAGCCAGTGCAATAGAAGCAGCAGTCAGAAAAAAGGGGTGAGAACATGGAGAGAAACAGCTCTGCAGACAGCCAGGTCAATGAAGAATGAGAGAGGGGAGGTGTCCAGAGACTCCCCGGCTGCCTGTGGTGAAGATGATGATAAGGCAGCTGTTCCCTTGCAGCCTGTGGAAGTCCATGGGGGAGCAGAGACCCACGTGCAGCCTGTGGAAGGCCCTGTGCCAGAGCGGGTAGATGTGCCCAGAAGAGGCTGTGACCCTGTGGAAAGCCTAAGCTGGAGCAGGCTCCTGGGCAGGATCCATGGAGAGAGGAGCTTATGCTGGAGCAGGTCTGCTGGCAGGACTTGTGACCCCATAAGGGACCCACACTGGAACAATGTGTTCCTGAAGGACTGCACCTAATGGAAGGAACCTACGCTGGAGCAGTTTGTCAAGAACAACAGCCCGTGGGAAGGACTCCCATTGAAGAATTTAATGTAGAATTGCCTCCCATGGGAGGGGCCCTATGCTGGAGGAGGAGAAGAGTGTGAGAGTCCTCCTCCTGAGGAGAAAGGAGAAGCAGGAACACATGTGATGAATCAGCTGTAACCCTCCCTCCTTGTCCCCATGCACTGCTGGGAAGGAGGTGGAGGTAGGGAGCTCTAAGGATGGGGGAAGGTGTTTTTAAAAGTTGGTTTTACTTCTCATTATCCTACTCTGATTTGATTAGTATTAGATTCAATTAATTTTCCCAAGTTGAGTCTGCTTTGCCTGGGTGATTCCCCTGTCCTTATCTTGATCCAAAAGCCTTTCATTATATTTCCCTCCCCATGTAGTGGAAGAATGGAGAGATAGAGAAGCTTTGAGTGGACGCCTGGCATCCAGATAGGCTTAAGCCACCAGGGGTTTGAATCTAAAGGGGTTGTCAGGGCATAAATGGTGTCAGGGGCTCTTGGAGTATCTGATCTCTGGATCAAGTATTTAGGGACCATGCTGCTAATTCCAAGCTGGCCGGAAGCTCCATCCCACTGCCGTTTTACCCAGGTGGTGTCCAGCTTGTGGGGCCGAGCAAGACAGGTATGAGCCTGACTGTACTTGATTTCTCTGTGAGTTTTCCCCATTTAGGCACTCCAGTGAGACTCAGGCTTTCGGGAGAGCTGTGTTCATCAAGCGCACAGTGATACAGGCATGATACCAGCATGCCCTTTGAGGCTCAGATCTATGGCTGCCCATTGCAGGACATCTAGGTGGGAGGTGAGCTCTCTTTGGAAACCTTCTGCAGAAATCAAACCCCCTGAATGCTCAGGGCAAACATGGGTCATAGTACTAACAGGCAACCCCAAAGTGAGGAATTGGGATTAGAAGTCAGTGTTCCTAATTAGAGCAGAGGTCCTTCTTGTGAGGCAAGTTTCCATCCAATTTATTGTGAATATTACTTGAAATACTAAAAAAATGTTCAGCTACAGCTTTCCTCCCCTCCACGCTCCTCCACCATGGAGGAAGTATGATTCATATCCAGAAGATAGGTTGGCACCAATGTGTATTAGAATAAGGTTAGACTGCACAGTTTTACACATAAACTTTTTGTGGAAGGCAATTGGGACAAAGGGTGGATATTTGTCTTTTTGTCCAGTGTAATGGAGGAAAGGTTGTTTTTTTTTTTTTTCATTTTCTTTTTTCATTCATTGCAGAGAATAATTATAATCAGCTATTTTTTTTCAGATGTTGTACAGTGTGTCCAGTTACACACCCCCTCTAGAACCGTGGCATACACCCTTTCTTATTTGCAAGCCTGTGTTGTCATGGAGGTGGGGGGAAAAGACTTGTTGTTCCATTTCAGCCTTGTTCCTGCCTTCATCATTGTGTCCCACTAGGGGCATTTGGGAATTGGAAAATCCTGTGCCATTGACCTCAGGGACTATGTCAGTTCTGTGTGGAATCACAAAAAAAGTCATGTCCTTTGCCAAGACAGGTAAAGCCCCAAGAGCAGTGTGACCACTGTTTGTTTTTCTGTACAGCACTGTGGGAAGTGGTTGGTGTTTAAAGAACAAGTAAAAGAAGTGTCATTGTGCTCTACTGTCTTACAGAGGAGGGGAAAGCAAAGGAAACATTTTTTTTTACATACAACAGGGTAGTTCATGTTCTCTAAAGTGAAATATTGATCCATTAGTTTCAAATTTCCAGCAGACACTGACTTCTTATCTCCCCTCTTCCAACCAAGAAGCAAGTTTCCCCATTTTGCCAAGGTAGTTTTCCATATGCTTTGTTTCCTTGTGAAATATGAAGCACCATGTGCTCTGTTACCTCTCTGAGTCTGAAGTATTATACCCATGGCTGTACACCAGGCTCTGTGCACAGGTAAATTGTGCCAGTGGAACTCCACAGACCTTCTCTTGGAGCTCACCACAGTGTAGTGATAGCAAGGGAATGTCTATTGGCCTCTCTGGGAAAGGGTCTCCATTAAATCCTCAGTATGTTCCTAATTGCTCCATCTTGCTGTCCCACCTCTGGTTTGAACTTCTCAACACAACCACACAGCAGAGAAAGCTGTGGTTAAACACAGATATCCCTGCCCCCCATGCCCATTGTGTTTCCAAAACTCCCACTTCAATAATGTATTAGCTTGATTCATAGAAAAACAGTGGACCAAATGCCTTCCTCTCTTCTCATGTTTCCCCAAGGCTTCCAGGAATGAAAGGAATTAGCACACAGACAGCTGATTTCCCTAGCACACCACAGAGCTGTATTTGGTGTGGCCTTAACCTAGACTGGATTCCCACTGGACACCATTCAAATGTTTAATAATTAATGTCTCTTTTTAAAAATCAAAGAGGGTGAAAAGAGGTTGATCTATACCAGCAATTAACTGAAGGATGGTAATGGATTGAAGAAGCCTAAATTCTTTCTACCCTCTAGTATGTCTTGTCAGGAACAGTAAACAAGCCCCACATTTTTTGCTACAGAGCTGCTCAGTGTTCCTGGAGCACTAATGGGAGTATTAAGTATAAGACATCTATGAGTCACTGTGGTTCTCATTCAAGTCAAAAACATAAATAGCACTTCTCATATATCCATGCTGTGTCAGTCAAAGATAGTGCATTTCCTTTCCCCTCTGCCTCTAATAAACATCTGCCGACCTTAAGCTGCTATATACAGGAAACAGCCTGTTGGTTATTGTGTAAAACTGATAAGGTCCCCTGGGGTGCTTTATCTGTCTCTGTTGTGCATATAAATTTAGCTTCAGTCATTGTAGGTTTTGTTCTTTTACCCTTTTTCCTCTCCTCCTCTTTTAATGCCTGCTAAGTAAACATGGCATTGTGGATAAGGGGATAAAGTAATTATCTGGCATAAGATCAACACCCAGAGACTTAAGATTCCATCAATACACTTCGCCTTTCAGTTCTTTTGCATACATTTTTTTCTTGTAAATAATGGGTTTCTCTGTTTTGAAATGTATACCTTTATTTTTACAGTACCCTACCCACACCCCCATTTCATGCAATTGTAAACTGCAGCAGACCAGAGTGCCTGTCATTATGATTTTGCTCAGAGACATGATGGTATTTACAGCAATGCTGTATTTCCTCCCCATTTATGGCAGGTTGTGAAGGTTTCTTGCTCAACACAGTGCTGTGAGATGGTAGCCAGAATTATCTTTTCACGTAATGCTCTCAGGAGGTTGAGTTCTTGGAGATGGAGAGCAATTAACACTCTTAATACTTCCAGTGCTGAGTAAGGGTTTGGTGTTTGGAGGGTGGAGCTAACATTTGGATTTGTATTTAAGAGAGTCCTATCTTTCATTCCTTATTATTGGAGCACAAGCCAAAAATATGACCAGTGGTCTTTCAAGGTGTCTCCAGCTTCTGGGTGTGATCTGTGTGGTACAGTAGTATTGTTCCTTTTGCCTGCAGTATGCTCCATACTGAAAGCATGCTGGAGAGCTGAAGGATGTGTCTGGATGCAGTAATCCTTTCTTACTCTGCAGTCTGTCGGGGGCTGTTTGAATTGAGTTGTCCTGAGGTGACTCAAGTTCTTTGTGAGATTCACTTACAGACTTCTGCTATCACTCATCTTCCATTCAGGAGCTGGTGAGTCTGATGCCCTGGAGTATGGCTTTTGTGTAATTCCTTCTTATGCAGCTCTGAGATAAGCACATCTGGGTGCATTTTATGCTCAGCTTGTAAAAGTATGACTATTTTGGCAGGGTGCTGGACAGAGCAGATTCAGGCCAGACATTTTACCAGCTGCTTCTTAAAAGCTGAAGTGGTAGCTGGGGATACAAACAGGCATTCCCGTCTTGAAAAATCCCCTGCAATGTCCTCGTCTAGCTCTCACTAGTTACACATCCCGTGTGTGTGGTGAAGTGGCTGTGGCATAACCAAGAGAAAGGATTTGTTTAGCTTTTGGCTAGCTGAGTAACCATGGTCCAGACGACAGGATGAGTTAATTACCTGAGCATTACTCTTGTTACTAAGGTGAATTTCAGCTCTCACTGACCTTTCTGCTTCTGGTGTGGTTTGCATTACTCTGAGTTGGCTCTCAGCTGCCTCATCTGGTACATCCACAACAGTAGTGGCCTTAACTGCAAAGAAACTTGGTGTAGTTTTCAGAACAAAGGTTCAAAAGGTTTTTGATAGAATCAAAAACTCCTTAAAAATTGAATGCTAAGAAATCCCCAAAACATCCTTTTAGCACCGTTCCTTATTTCAGCTTCCCCAGGGCAAGGGCTACACCTGCTTTAATGCTGAGAGACTTTGGAAACCTGACTGAAAACAGATCTTCAGGAAAAGGCCAGATAAAGTCTTCACCGCACTGATACTTCACAAATTTCCCTGGCAAGGTGGCACTTGCAAGGCAGGCCTAATTATTCGAGATCTTCCATAATGTTTGGATGAGGAATTTGTCCAAGCCAGCCAGGGGTGAGGAACTTGCTCTGCTTTCTTCAAAGATGATTTTGTCATGAGTGGAACATAAAAATGCATTAGCACTTTTTGTCAGTTATGAACTTCCTTGTTCATTAGGTTAAAGTTGGTTGCTGTCACTAGTAAGTACATTTTAATGAGGAAGAGAGCATTCTGAAATGGTGGAAACCTGGCACTCTTGGGTCCAATTCACAGCTCATTGAAGTCGGTGAACAGAGAGACTCCCACTGAATTCAGGTCCCATTCAGAGTGAGGGCAATTTACCCTGGATGAGGACCTGCCCCTGGTTTCCCCAGTGGTTACTCAAGTGCAGCTGCTGCTGGCAGGTTTTGTTTCTTCCATTTAGAGTTCTGAATTCATTCGGCATTATTTTTAAGGCAACAGCACAGCAATTGAAGTCTTGTTCTACCTCCCCAAATGAAATAATTCTCTTACATCATTTATTTCCACTTGCTGGTTTGCTTTCATTTGACCTGCTAACCATGTCACACAGCATTAGCTTTGTAAATGCTGTCATGGACTTTGTTTGAAGGTTTGTACCAGGTCAGTTGTAATTCCCTGTTTTTCTCTTGCATGCCAGAACAAGCAGAGAAATGTATATTGTGGGTGCAAGCTCAAGTAAAATGAACTTTGATAATTTAAAGATTTCTGTGCTGGTAAAATAAGTGAACAGGTTTGTGGCTACTGTCATATTTTAAATCAACTCTTTTGCTTGTAATTCCCTCATACTTGCTTTGTACTCCTGTTTCTGGTGTTTCTGATTAAAAAAAAATACCTATTTTTATAGAGCAAGCAAAACAGACTTTCCCAGTAAATAGTTCTGGGTAAAAATTCCACTTATTGCTTTGTGGAAAAATTATGGATTTGTTTTAAAAAGCCCCTTCTTCATTATTTCCTTCTCTCCCTAAATAACAATTGTACTTATTTTCATACAAGCCTTCTTTTCCATGGTACATTTTAATAATTTACACATCCCTGCTGCATGGGAACCAGAGAGCAAAGCAGACTTCCTGAGGGAATGTCGCTGCAATCCTTATTCCTGTGATTATTGCCACAGTACCGCTGAGAATTTCCACCCTAGATCTGGATTTTATTGTAGCGTATGATGTTCAAAAAACCTGATAGGACATAGATTCATAAAAGCTTACAGTGTGTACTTAAACTGACAAAACAATGTAGATTTAAGATTGTGTATTGATGTTAGAGATGTTGACTCTTTTCCTAACACAGGAAAAGAAGGTGGGTGGGCCATTACTCTTCAGTAAAACAACACTGAACTGATTAGGACTCTCAACAAGTACTTGGATTTCCAATGTACCTTGAAAAGATTCAGAAAGTTTAAAAAGTAGCAAGGGAAAATGCAATCTTAGATTTTTAGACCCCTTTCTTAAGAACCTAGGAAGAACACATGGGTCATAATAGCATGTGCCTTCATGAGGAAGCAGACACTCAGAATCTCGTTTGAAAGGATCCACAAAGCTCCTTCTCCACACAGCACCTACATATTTTGGATCATAGAAGATGTCCCAAGCTTTCATAAACAACTAGAAACCTCTATTAAAACATCACTAGCTGCAATTATAATGTATCACAGGAAGAGAGAAATAGAGATCAAGATCTCAAGTCCTGGTAGTAGCAGGGCATTTGTTAAATAAAACTCATCTTTAATGATCAAAGCTGTTATTAGTACATTGGTGAGTGCAGGTATCTTTTTAATGGTTTTCATTTTCACATTAACCTTTAAAAAGTGAGTGAAATCTTTCTAAACTAGAGTGGGAAATTATATATTCACAGCTTACAAAATCAGTGCAAGTCATAAAAAGAGGGCCTTTTCTGACTACTAATTTTTCTGAAAATTTTATTTCCAGGATGCTCCCATTAGGCAGTGGTTGAATCTGCCATTACACAATCCAAAGTGGCTTCCCCAAAACCATCAATTTATGCAAGGTTTCCTTTGGATTCCCATCAACAGCTGCTGCAAAGGATTCTTGCTTAACTCTCCAGGCTCATGTGTGTTCTGGTTGCTCTTTTAGTACAGCCTTGACCTACAAGGTCTTCAGATAGGAGCAGTGCACCTCACCGTTGGAATATGTTTTCCTTAAGGATATTATATTGTGGCTCTTTTATATGAGTGGGTTGAACTTAATTTAAGGAGAGCAGGAGTGGAATGAAAGGGAAGTTTCCGTTTCCTAAGGGAAAATGAAGTGAACTGTGCAATCTTGACAGTTTAGCTCTTGCCACGATCTCTGGCTTTCTCTGAAGAAAGTCCTTTGTCTGCTGGCAGTGACTGCAGAGTGGTTTATAACTTCCCATGCTTTAGCTTTGTGCAGTAAGAGCAGTGGCACATATAGGCAGTGCTGTGGGCAAAACCTTTTATTGTGGTGGGGAGTGTTTTCTCCTTTAAAAATGTCAAGTTTAATTACAGTGATGCAAAGGAGCAGGGCCTCCATTAACCCTCCCTAACAAGGAATGATCCCAAGATCCTACTGGTTCTGTATTAGAGCAGTGGGGTTTCCCCATAAGGCATCATTTGTTATATTACTTCCACTTTGTAAATTACTTTTTTTTCCTCCTTTTTCTTAAATTATGCTCTGGGGAGGCAAGGGGAGGGAAGGGACAAGGTGTGCCTCTGAATTAGTGTTTAGGGGGTGTGTAGGGAATAATGGAGCATAGTGAAATACTTTTCATCCAAACATAGGGAATAGAGCAGGTTCAATAAGGAGAAAGTGTCCTGCAGAACAAAAGAATTTTAAGAGAGGTTTTGAGTCAACTGCATCAGGGTTATTTTTTCAGCCAGATTAAGTGCTTTTTTGGAAATCTGTTGTGTTCACGCCTTTATTTTCCATGAAGTTGATCCCCTCTTATATTCTTGGGAGGGATCCTGTCACTTTTTTCGTTCTTGACTACAGACAAAAAGCCAGTGATACTTCGTGCTAAATGAATGAACTGCTTTTTTCCAGTGGTGAGATCTGTGGTGATGAATCTGACATTCCTCTTCCCTCTTACGAAAACATACTGAGGTTGTTGGACTGCTTAAGGACTACTAAGAATGAGGACACTGATTAGAAAGCCAAAATGAAGGAATGGATGTCTTCAGAAAAATAATGCATGTAGCGTCTGTAAGCCTGAAAACATTTCTGAACAGCTTCTTTAACCAATATCAGAGTTCCTTCATACTTCCTCTTGTAAGCAGAAGTGAAAGCAACAGGGATAAAACCTAGCCAGGATTTTAGCAACATTTGTCTTCATAAGATGCTGACATGTATAAACATGGTCACTTCCTTCTTCCCTTCCTGGATAGTATTAACGCAGATGTGATACTGAGATGTAAATGTCATATAAATCAATCCTTGTGCATCCATTGTTGATTGATTAGATGACAACTGTTAACTATTTAACTGGTATTTTTCCATTGATGCCATAATTTTGGCATCCAAGTTCCTTACAAAGTGTAAATTATCTCAGTGTCCTCTACAAATGCCCAATTACATTGATTTTTTTCTGTATGTGTCACTGGTTTCAAAGGAGCTATGCTGATTTGCACCAGTTGAAACCCTGCCCCAAAGCCTCAGGCTCAAGAAGTTCACAAAGGAGAGGGGTGTGTAGCCCGGAGGCAGAGGTCTACCATCTTTGCTGAGGCAGGCTTTGACTTTAATGTATCAGGAAGGTTTTTGAGATCTTTTAACTACTTTTAGAAATCATGGTGTTGAAATCACCAAGTTTAACAGTCATATTCTTTTTTCCTTCATTGTCATTGAAAACAATTAATACTTGATCTTTAAAATCTTTCTAAGACAGGTAAATTGTAATTAATCATGAGCCATTCATCAATAACTAATTAGTCAATTACATTAAAGATAATCTTGTTTTCAGTGAATATCAATCATTAAATGCACAATTGTTTATTTCTAATTCATAAGATCAACACTATTACTTCTGTAATTGCAAGTGTCATGAAATGGCCACAGCATAATAAAGCATACCTACCCTATATTAAATCAGAATGTCATATTGACAGATACTGTGGCATTGCAAATAAGTCACCTTTTGCAGACACCTTTTTCCAACTGAAATAGCTGGGATTAAATGAGAAATATATACTGTGTGTGTCCTAATTAAGCCTGTTTGGAAAAGTCTAAAGAAGCAAACTATTACTCAGCAGACTGATAATTACAGATGTTTAAAAATAGATACTCAGCTATTTATGCTGTCTGAAGTATTAATAACTTTATTTACCACTAGTATAAAGCTCAGCTGTGAGAGCCAACCCAATGGGACATTTCCATGTGGTACAAGAAATGGGTCTAATATTTTTAACTGGTGAAGATTTCAACAGCAAATTTTGTGGCAGATCTTGTGCTTGCATGCAGGTACAAATAAAGCAATGGAGGCTTGAGAAAGAATGATTGTGCAAAACAAAAACAGGCAGCTTATTCATTACGCAAATATTGTAAACAATATGAGAATAGTTTGTTGTAACATGCTGGCAAACAGGAAAAAAAAAAAAAAAACAAAAAAGCCTTTTAAAGGACCTTGTAAGGTTTTGCAGTGTACCATGTTCAGGCTCAGGCCATGGTGCTATATATTGTCTCTATGGGCTTAGAAGTGGTCAGGGAAAACCTTGCTTCAGGCTGCTCTGCAGGTCCTGCCTCCTTCCCACTCTTGTGGTGCCAGGCTGGGTGCTACCAGAGGCCATCAGGGGGAAAATGTGGCTTACAAATGCAGCTTACAAAGATTTTACAAAAGGTTGTAAAGTTCTGGTGGAGTTGGACCTTACCTTGCTAAAGATAAGAGCCCACTCAGTGGTGGGAGTAAGAAATAGGATGAATTCATGCAGGATTATCAGCGTTTAATAATATGGAGGCTCAGGGGCTCATTCAGGAACTTGCAGGTCAGGCAGGTCTGAACCCCCAGAGCTCTGTTCCAGCTGTTCGGTGCCCACAGTGGCAGCCCCAGCGGCACAGACGAAGAGGCCTCAAACGTCATCTGTTCAAAGGCTGGTGCCAATGATCTTTTAATTCCACTGTGAAATGGAAGTAAACATACCCATCAATGCCTGGCTTTGCTGCTTCAGCAAGGCAAGCTGTTTACATTATTTAAAGTTATTTTAATTCTCAAAAGCAGTTTTTCCCTGTCTCATTCAGTCTTTCTGCTGCAGCAGTTTCAGTCACTGAGCAGGGTCTGTATGTGTTGTTGACACTTGCTCATGGAGAAGGTTGAGAGAGCAGAAGAGAGGAAAGGGAAGGCTGACCCTTTTCCATCCACAATCCACATCAACCCAAACTGCCCTGCTTCAAGCACAAATAGCCGGATGTGGAATAGCACTGTGCTCTCCAAGAGCCATCCAGGACTGGTGTACAGCACACTCCCTGCTCTGTTTAAGGGCCCCTGCAGGACTTGGGGAGTTCAAACTCACCATTTGGGTTTGAACTATCACAGCCAGCAGGATCAGCAGCAGTTGTATGACTGCTGTATGACTTCATCAACATGAAGTTGATGACTTGTGTCCATCAAGCTGTTTTCCAGATGAGATGAGATTTATCACACCGTTAATGAGGACTTAGTGCATTCTCTGGGCCATGCTGCCGTAGTGGCAGGGGTTTGTCCTGGCCCCAGGTGCAGAGGGTGCCTCTGCATCCAGCATTGGATGTGTATCCACTCAGATTGTTGAACTAAATGCACAAGTCTGCTTTCTTTCCCCCTGAAACTAGTCAGAGCTAAAGCTCCCACAGAAAGAGCCCAGGTGGTTTGCAGTGGGAAAGATCTGCCTGTAAGGACTGCAGCTGTCCCTCCACTGACCTAGGGAGAGTCCCAGAGACCTCTGGCAGGAGGCCCATCACGCCCAGCCCTTCCTCCTGGCAGGAGGAAGGTACCAGCAATGGCCTTGAGTGGGAGCCTGCACAAGCTCTGGCTGTGAGCTCCTGGCAGTCAAACTCTGATTGTATGGCTCCAGTGGGAAGAGAGTAAGATTTCAGGGGGATAAACCCCTATGTCTCAAGTTCCTAGAGTGTGTTAGAAGTCATGTAGCTGTAAAGTTAATGATTGCTGAGATGTCCATTAGCTCTCTTCTTTACCTGATGCATGTCACTTTGGTGCTGTCAGTGTGTCAAAGAACAACATGGGCTTTTGTTTTTTAGACTGATATAGCAGCATGTGTTTTAACTGCCTAATCAACAGAAGCTGTAATAACCTTTTCCCAGTAGCTGCACCCAGGTGGCATCTAAGTGATTAATCCTGAAAAAGAAAGGCCCAGCAGAGTGTCAAGTCAAGATGCAGACCCACCATTTCACGGCTTAGTTGGAGAAAGCAGGAGCTGGAGTGGGTGACAGAGACAGTGGCATCTTCAGTCAGGAGAAGATGTGGGCCAGGCTTTTTGTGCATGACTGCTGCTCCTACCCTGTGCCAGCTGGCACTGGGATCATCTGCAGAAGCATATGTTTGACCAGCCCTCCTGCCAGGGGAAGATGGTACCTTGGGCTGGTTTAAGGGGAACGAATCAGGAAAGAGCACAGTGAATAATAGAGTAATTTACTTTGTCAGTAGGAGGTTTTTTTTAGCAAACTCTCAGCTGAAAATACTCTTACCTTTTGATTCAACTTTGGCATGCCCTCAGGCCTGATCATGGCATCCATGACCATAGAATTACAGAATTTAGGTTGGAAAAGACCTTTAAAGATCATCGAGTCCAACCATAACCCTAACACCGCCAGGTACCACTAAGCCATGTCCTTAAGTGCCACATCTATTAAATATGTCCATGGTTGGTGACTCGACCCCTTTCATGGGCAGCCTGTTCCAATGCTTGGTTTTCTCAGAAGGACCATAGGAAGCATGCTGAGAGTCAAGGTGTTGCTACACCTCTGAACTGAGAGGGAAAGGGAAGTGGTAGTTGGTTGTTACTTGAGCTCCTTGTTTCTTTGTTAACTTTTGACTTCCTCTAAGACCACAGGCTGTTCGTGTGGTAAATGGAGCGTGCTTATATTTATCTTAATGGGTGTTTGAGATTCTCAGGTAAAGGGCATTAGGGAAGAGAACATATTATTACAATTTTAGTGTATCTCCTACTTTTTTTGTGACGTTATGGAAAGTTCGTGGTAGTATTTCAGCATCAGCCTACACAAATAGTATTTAGCAGTGGTATTTTCAGTCACGGGTGTCTAAAATTAGTCCCCTAACTCTATGTTTAAGCACCTAAATAGGTGCTTAAGTTTGTTAAAGGGACCAACTACCAGCAGCCTCCACCAATGTGAAAGGGAGCTTTACTTGCTCAGTGCCTTTAACACACACACACACAAAAAAAATTATGATGGCTGTCCCACTCTGGCATCTCATTCAAAGTTTGAATATGGTATGTCATAGCTGATTTTGCATTCAGCATCCAACTGCAAAGAAACAATAGCTGAGTGTCAATGCAGTTTATGCAGTTATCAAAGACAGTTGGTGCCTCTTTGGGGCTTCTGCATAAATCATCCACTCCAAGAAATACAATTCACATGTTTAGCAGTCTTAATATAAAAAATACTATGTATTTTTGAATTAAGCCAGACCCTGAAGTGTTTTCTGATTCTAGTATCACTGAATCACTGATCTTCCTCATCAAGGTGCACAGCAGAGAGGGCAGCCTGGGTATTATTGCTTTTACTGTATTCTAAACATGCACAGGCATACACACACATCTGTATCTTCAAAATCTGCCAAAAGTATTTGTTGTTGTCTCTAAGAAGGAGTAATGCTCTCCTGAAATGTGTAATTTATAAGCACTAGTTTTTGCTGCTTCTTATCATAAAAACAATTCATCTCATTGCAGAATATGTGCTTAATTATAATTTGCTAATGCCCTTGAGTTTTTTAAAGTCAAATTTATAGCTCAAGTGTGCTGTAGCCAATATAATCTGGTGACAAAGCAAAGGAATTAGCTTAAGGAACTGTTTTTTTCTAGCCCTGAATTTGTGATCTGTGACCTTACGCAAAACATTTTACCTTTTTCATAAATCAGCTTCCCTATGTGTTTTTTAAAAAAATGGCTGGAGATTAATAGGTGAAAGATGTCATATTTTTATTTTGTTAAGCACCAGAGCACAGGATCCATTCAGCACATTATATATAATGTACATCCCTGCATTTGAAACACCTCATCATATTTACACTAATTTGGCTTTACTTTTGCTATCGTTGCTAAACATAAACCACCCACACAGATTAGGGACACTGGTGTTCATAGTAATCTAAGTCGTATCAGTCATTCAACTTAAATTTAGTGCTAAAAGCCATCAGTACTGCTGGTGGTTTTGGGGCTCCATCACATCAAAGCAGTGTAGAGGGTGAAGCCCATTTTTCTCTTAGCTTCTGGTCCACACCAAACTAACATGAGCCTACTCGTGCAGGGCCTGAGGCACATGAGCTGTGCCCATTTGGAGTGTGGGTCTTGTCTTTGCTCCTCACCAGCTTCAATGACTCTTTATCTGCTGTGCCAAGGGAGAAGAAAAGATGGGGATGCTGTATATGATAGAAAGGAGAGAGGTCAGCTTTTTCCTCCGAAGACATGAGCTTTCTCTACTTTGTGGCAACTCCAAGTCGCATGCTAACAAATCAGCACTGCTGCTTCTGCTGCAACACTGGGCACACGTCAGCAAGGTTTGTGTGCTGTACCAAACCCTGCGTTGTGACACATCATTCATGTCCAGCAATAATGTTGCAATCACCGGTCCTGATCACGTCCTGCCAAATGGCAAACACAGCCTGTCCTCCCTAAAAATAGAGACCTTTCCCACTGCACTGTAATCCCAGTGCCAGCACCAAACCATACCTCTCCACAGTCCCTTCAAGCCATAAAAAATTTTTCTCCTGCTTTCTTTCTGGCATAAAGCACAGTTTGGGAAATCTATTAAGGCTATTAATTTTGTTTCAGGGAGCAGAGGGGTGCTAGTGTTTTATTAACACAGTAGCTCTGCTCAATGGCAACATCTGGTTTTCAGAGAGGTTTCAGGGTTGGATTTTTTTTGCTCTGTTTTCCAGCTGTGTTGACTCAAGTCAGAAGGCAGTCAGCCACTTGTGAGACTGAGGTCTCCAAACACTTAAAGAGCTGAGATATTCTTTGAAACCTCTGGATCTTGGAAAATTAGGGCAGAATCTGTCAATACCAATTTTTTCTCCAGAGGCTTGCAGCATTCACAGTTCTGGTTCCAGACAGGATCAGGAAATTAAAAATCACATGGAAACTTTTGCAGTGTTTTCAGGGTGGCTGTAGGTTACATCTCCACAGAGCAAAAAGTGCAGGAGGGAGACTTAGTTTTCCCAAGCCATTTGTTTTATGTTGTTCGTGTATCCTGAAAGATGATTTACTTTGCTTGAGAAAATATGTAATTCAATAGAATAAAATCTGTGTTTTCTGGAGCAAAGAATGGAAATGCAGCTTTGGTGTCAAGGCATTAACAATTCATTAGGCTCACCTGTGTCCCAGCAGAGGGGCCAGCACGAGACAGATACTCTTACAGCTGACATTTCTGCTGCATTTCTGACATACCAGCTGCATTTCTAATGTGCGTTATAAATCCCACCCCTATGGGACTTCTGTTAGCCAGCTGTGGCTACCTGCCTGTGGCTTGAGCTCCAACACAGCAGGGAATGGGTGGCCAGAAGGACCTCCATGCTCCTCACCAGCTCTCCTGCTCCAGTGCAGCCTGGACCCCAGCCTTCTCCTAGCCCAGGAACTGTTGTTCCTGCTAAATCCAGGGGAAGGCTGAGGTACCTGAAAAGCCGCGAGTACTGGCAGGGTGGCTTCCCTGCCACCTCGTCCACCTTTGCTTCTGTCCTTGCTTCTTTCCCTCTGTCCCACAGCACTCACTTTGAATTCATCTCTCCTGTGTTCTGCTGCTGCATTCTTTCCTTTCCCTACTCCTGCATTATTCAGCTTTCCTTCTCTGGCAGTGTTTTTGCCCCCTCTTTTTCACCTCTCAGCTCCCCATGCTCCCTGTGGAGGAGGAAAACAGCAAGCCATGCAATACAGCCTTGTGAGCCATGAGTAATGACAGAATAAAGGAAAAGGAGGGTGTAGTAAATGCGCCTCCGCGAGTCCCTTTGGGGGGTCCCGGCTGGCTGTGGCACACACAGCTGTGGGGGAACCCTCTCCCGATCTCCCAGGGGCAGGCGGGGCGCCTAAGGCTCTCGCCTTCGCGGGTGAGGCAGGAATACGACTGCGGTGGAAGAAAGGAGTGGACTTCGAATGGAGGGATCAGTCCAGGTTCATTAAGGCAGGGACCTTAAGCCCAGCATGACCTCACTTCGAAGACCAAGCTCTGGGCTATCAGGTATATTATAAGGGGGAAGGGAACAAAGATAGGGAGCCAGTGGGGAAACATGGGGGTATGGACATTGGGAAGATGGGTTTCGGGGGAGACCAATGGGGGTAACCTGTGGGAGGAACCCCGGTTCCTGAACCAGTCACTCCATGCCCTTAACAGAAGTTTCTAGGGGGAAGGGATGGGCTGCTGAGTGATGGACAGGACACCAGGGAGGGGTTGAGGGAGGAGGCAGGATGGGCAGAACCACTGAAATAGGGGAGAACTGGGATAAACCAAGGTACAGAACAATTATGAAAATGCATATAAAACACAATACAGCAGGAGGGAAGGCAGCCTTAATGCTCAGCATCTGAAAATTAAATGTTTGCTTTTTCTGCAGTCAGTTTTGTTAGAGGTGCTCAGGATTCTTTGTTCCTGTCCCAGTAGCCTGACTGAAGCAGGAGGCTGTGCCAACTTGGGATGTAGATTTTGAATCCAGACTCTACCTCTGTGGCACTGCCTGAGCCCAGAGGAGCTTCACTGATGCAGCAGAAATTTGCCTGGTGCCAAGCTGACCTATCTGACAAACATAGCCTGATGCCTCATATTTTAAGTACTTAATGTTGCCCTAACTCTTACCCCATTCTCAACCCTCTCTTTTTTTATCCCTGAAAAAAAAGCCTAGCTGAACTGAGGAAAATCAGTCTGTGAAACAGGAACTGTTGAGTTGTTTTAGGGTTAAGTTACAACTGTGTTGGTTTTTTCCATGCATGATTTTTCTTTTTTTTTTTCCTTTCCCAGACTGCTTGAGTCCTAAATTTCCCCTGTAAATCTGCTTTCAATACCATCAGTTCTCATAACAATGAACTGCTTGATATACCTGATAAGAGTTAACAAGAAAAATGAATAAATCATTTGCTACTCCCTTCTCTTTTTTTCTGTAACTGGGTGTTGGTCTATAAAATGAAGGAAGTTACATTGAGCAGGAAGTTTAAAAATGCTTAGACAGATGTCATTAAAAAAAAAATCAAACTTGGCTTCCTGCCAAGTGTCTGTAATTAAAATTATTCTTTGTGAGAAAAAACAGATGGAAGGGGAGGTTTCCTGTCTCTCCAAGTAAGAAATACAAATAACTGTTAGTCTTGCCTTTGTATGTGCATGTTTGCACGCATATGTGTTCGTGTGAGTGTATGTCGTGATGTGGGACTCTGATGCTTATTTCTGAAGTGCCTTGTGATAAAATCTGTAGTCAATACTGTGTGGATGGGTGCTTTATTATAATCTATGCTCTTTTTGGTCTTGTTTTTAAATTAGATCTTTGTTAGAAAATATTGTATAAAAATTGCCCTTTCCATATTCCATATTCCAGAAATGGCTGGTCTTACAGAAAAGAGCAGTGAATTTCTGTGTATGGTGTTGAAGGGAGAACAGGATGTAGGTGGGTGTACACATGTGTATATAGCTATACTTATCTATACACATCATATAGCTAGAACTGATAGCTATATTAACATAGAAACCAATGAAGTTAATGTTGTGCAACTTTTTAGCATACGTGGAGGTATACAAACATATAACTGCCTCTATCAACATAACTTCTTTTTTTCAGTATAAGTGTCTTTATTTTGATGCATTTTAATTATATTTTTGTTTTGTTTCTTGTCTGATACACAAATTCTAAAACAGTCTGTTATCTAAATTAGGCTAGTCTACCATCAGGAAATGTGCTCTGTGGCTCTTTTCTGTTGCCACTGTTTGAAAGGGGGCTGATTGCTTTTCTCTCCTATGCAGAGATAGACTTACAACTTACCTAAATTGAATAAATTATATCAATCCATTTACCATGTTTTTTTTCAGACGTTGCCCTGAAGTTTGTAGGTTTTTTTTCCTTTTTAAAAAGAAACAAGTCCTTTTTGAGGAATGGCAGACAAGGCATGGACACATGTTACAATGCTGATCCATGAGAACAGGCAGATGCTGGTGGAGCAATACCTATTTGTGTAGTGTGTGTTCCATATTCCTATCTGGATGTGAAGTTGTTTGCTGCCTTCATCAGCCTCACATTTACAATGGACAGATGTACTATGTGGTTGGTTCTTCCACCAGCACTCGTAACCAGCTTTAGTGATTGTCTATCTGCATTGAGATGTGCCATAGCATAGTTCCCTGGCAAAAGTGTCCTGGTAATATTGTTTATTCTCCTCATTGTATTGGGATAAGTGGGTCCAGGGAAAGAGGTCAGTAGAAGTGTGCTTGTACTGACATGGACTTTTCCTAATTTATTATGCTGTCTAGTGGTTTTTAGCAGACTGTGCTTGAATTTTCCTCCAACTCTGAAAGTGAGGTGTAGCCCCAGCCCCGTTGTACCAATCAGTCCATATTGCTTTAGTAGATATCAGATGGCATGTCAATACAAACATGCTGCACACTGTACAGACAGCACAGGGTGGAAGTGTGTGGTTGCAGGGCCTCTGTCTCATCTTGAGCACATGGAATGAGGAGCAGGAGACAGCAGATAAGATCCCCAGTGTGTTTTGAGTGTGATGACCATAGGTTGGCATATCTCTTCTTTTCCATGAGTCCACAACAATACATTGGAATGGCTTAATTTTACTGCTCTTTTCTTCAGGACCTCACAGCCCCTCAGTTTCTGTTTGTGGGCTGACTGGGCTCAATGAAAGGAGTTTCCTACAACCAACAAGAACCACTACTTGCATTGATAAACCCTGGCTGACCTGAATATCAGAAGCTGGTTGGCATGCTGGTGCAATTTGTACTGACCTTTGTAAACAACTCGTCCATGATTTTGGCATCTTTGAGTGCTCCTGGAAAAACTTCCCTTGGAACAGATAACAGAACTCGCTTCTGTACTTTGAGTTGCCAGATTATCTGGCAAGAGAGCTGCTAAAAAGAGGTTCTGAGAACAGCTGAAAAAGAGCAAGTACCTGCCTGCTGCAAGAAATAGAGCAACTGGTACCCACTGAGCAAGAGTAGTGATGATCTGAAAACACAGGAGAGGAATATGGACATGTACCTCCTGTGGGTGTTGCAGTGCTGTGAGAGCCAAAGAGAGTTCTTAATTGCTCAGAGAAATATAGAGGGGCTAGTCAGAATGGACAAGACCTAATGTAGGCTTTGGAGATGAGATCAGCTTACAAAAGCTAAGCCCAAGAACGCTGTTGGAAACTTTAGCAACAGCTAAGCTTACAGCTCTTTCAGAAAATGGAAAAGAAACATTTTAAACTCACAATCCACTTTACAGCTCAGCCCAAGGCTATGGGTAATCCATCTCTTGCAATCCTAGGATGTCCTCAGTAAACACATGTTGAAAAATAGCATTTCAACAAACCTTCTTGTGTCCTCCCTGAAAAGAGATTGCTATTTCTGTTGAAATCCAGAGATCCTAGGAAAAGGTAGGGAAGGTCAAATGTATAGCACCAATATGAGAAATCCCTGGTTGCTCCTCCAGCCCTGACTATACTCTTCTGGAAGGCAGCTTGCCTAAATCTAATCTGGTTAGGTTTGCAATTATGCCTGGTATTCCTAGGATAAGACTACCAAATGCACTTTTCAGAGGTCCCAGGCAAGTAGCAGGAAAGGTTTTATTTCTGCTTCCCAAGTGGGAAGGAGAGCCATTAAATGGCCTAATCTGTGGCAGCACCCACAACTCCCAAGTTCTCATCTGATGCCCTACTCTCCTAATCAGCAAATGTTTAACCTCTTTCTTTACTTTAAGCTGCTGAGCCATTACACAGAGGAGATAAGGCAGTCTCTGCTGTTGTCAGTGATGATGTCTGCTCCTGCCTCCCCCTGGACTGGTGTGTTATGTCTGCATTTGAGGATATGAGCTGGTAGGGAAAGGCAATGGGAAGTTTTACTTGGGCCAGGCAGATGGAGGACTGATCCTTCTGCTAAGAGTGTCAGATAATATTCCAATGGTTTTCACTCTTGTGCTGCTCTGCTGCAGACATTTTGCAAGTGGAGAAGGAAAGCAATACGTTTTTTTGTTGGTATCTTGACAAGGCATTTTCATGAGCATGACTGCCCATTGAAGACATCTGTTTAAGTTCCCAGCCCAGGATAGCAAGCAGATCTGGGCAAAGGTTTGGGGCTTCATTTTTCCGGCAGGTTCACTAATGTTTCACATACATGAATACAGGGACAAGTAGCAGATGCCCTGAGCAGGCCTAGCCAGTGCATTCAGCTGAAATGTGTGTATTGTGTCTGGCGCATTCTCAAGGCACTCTTTTGAGGAGTTCTGAGTAAACAATAAATCTCTCCACAATGGAATTCATACTGAGTGAATTATCAGGGTTAAAAAAATATTCTGTTGCTTTCAGCTCTTATCTTTGTTTACTGTATTGCCAAGGACAGTGACCTGCCTTTGTGCCCTAATACTGAACTGTCAGCAAGAGAGACAGGAAGTGCTGCCTCCTCTATAGGCTCAGCATATAGGCTTAATGAGAAGAATAACATTTCAGCAGCAGCAGCTGTTGGTTTTTCTCAGTTTGGTTTATTCTCTTTTGTTGTCTTACTTCAGCAAACCTAGATAGGCCTTTGTGCCAAGTTTCTGAACTCTAATTTAGTGACCTTCAGATATTTAAACATTACTAAGGCCAAGTCAAGCTGACAAAAAGTCTATGTCCTTTTCATGCTGAGCCTGTTGCATCCTGTGTAGAGCCTGGTTGTGCACAGCACTCAGAACACGAGCCATCTTTCAGCTTGAGAGAGCAGGGAATGCTCCAACCCCAAGCAAAACACTGGCTCCATCCCTCACCGTGGTAACGTTGGGTTAAAGGGAAGCCCCACCACTCCTGGGACACATGATAATAATAATTAATAACTCCCCTTACTGAAGTAAGAAATGCATGATAGAAAAAATATTAAAATAGGAAAGCACCATCCAGGACATAGCAGAGACATGCTGGTAGCACCACACCAGTGGAGTACCAGTGGAGTGGTACTGCCTTGTCCCAACAGCTGACCCTCTGGGTATTGGGGAGCAGAGGATATAAGAGCAGCACGAGCCTGCCTTCTACATCCTGACACTGGCTGCAGGAACCCATCCTGGTGTCTGCTCTGGGAGCAGTTTTGGTGCAGTTCCTCTTCCACAGGTCTAATAGCAGCAGTAGTTTCCCTGCATGGTTCCCAGTTCATCATTTGAGAGGGCAGAGGTGCAGGGAGTAGGGAGAATTCCCATGGATCCCAGCCTCTATCTGGACCCCAAGGACATCATAGCTAGCTAAATCTTGTGTACAGATCCCTTAAACTTTAAATTGCAGCTATTTTTTCCATGCAAAGGTAGGCAAAAAGTGTGTTCCTTTGCTGGTTTGTTGCTGGTGTGTGGGTAAGGTATAACACACATTACAACCATTTTCCTCCAGCAATTGCACATCGTAAAGCAAAGCTTTAATGGCAGGTTAAGTTTACTTCTTTATTTGCACAGAAGGAATGTGCAAAATTTCTGTTCTAGTAGTCTATTCATAATTTTGTTTTCCATTCAGAATTTACCTTTATTTTGTATAATATCAGTATTACCTTTCAGGGCTTACCTTATTCATGACATAATTTTTTTTTTTTTTTTTAAAGAGCAGGGGATTTGTTGTTAGTACCATGTAATGATCAGGCTTTAAACACAAGCATCATATGCTGCTGTCCTCTGAGCATACCAGCAGTATCCACATGATTAGGATTTATCAGTCTTATTTATGAAGAGTAGTGGAGGAGAGGAAAAGTCTTCCCCACATTTGCTTGGAAAGCTGCATCAGGACTTGACCTTCTGCTAGTAGGCCCTGTGGTTTTGCCACACAAGGGCTACTCCCCACACTCCTCTTGCCCTCGCAATAATGTGCCTGGAATCTGACCCCGTATTTCCCACTGTCATGTCCAGGTATCAGCTGGAGATAAATGAAGCCTTTTGTTAACTTGTTCCTTGCTTTGCGGGGTGCTCTTCTCTTCTGCTTTAAAGAAGAACCGGTGGTGATGTGGCACTGAGGCAGAGCTACATATAAGCACTGTCAGCATGATGTTTGTAATATACTGGCCAAAGCATCTCTAGTGGCAAAAATGAGACAAGACTCCATTATAAAGAACACAAAAAGGAATTTTCTATCGAGTCCACTGGAAGGAGGGAGCAATCTGTCATCTTCCCTGGCTCTTCAGCTCCCAGCCTGTCTAGTACCAAGGAACAAAAGCAGTGACGTGCATATGCAGAACACAAAAAAAGTCTTCCCACATCCTGACCTACATAAATAGGACTTGGAATGAATTTTCTGACTTCACAGCAGTGGCACTTTGAATTTTCTGAGACTTAAAGAATATATATTTTAGTCATTTTTATGCTACTTTAAATAGGTGGATATGTTACAAAAAGTACACACGTGCATGTGTCCATGCACATGAAGAGAGGCCAAAAGTACTAATACCAATCTCTCTTACTGTGCCATAATGTGAAATAGGAAGTGAATGTGTTAGCAAAATCAGTGGGTATGGACAGAAGTGCAAGATGCTCTGGCTCTTCCAAGCTGTGTTGCAAATACCCTGGGATCTGAGGCAGGAAAAGCTGTGAGGTTGCTCTGAGTTGTGCTGGCAGAAGGCAGGTCGAAGTATGCAAGGAGTGCAAAAGGGGAACACATCCACTCACAGTTTTTATCAGCACATTTCTTATGAGAGATGTAGCTCTAGCAGAATATGATCCCAAGTAACCTGCTTTCCAAAGTATTTTCTTTCAAAACTAGCCTGATTTGGCCTGAAAGAGCCAACTTTCCCCCAAGATTTTTTAGTGGTTTTTGATTGTTGGTTTGTTTTTGTGTGAAATAAGTATTATATGACTGGAACGACGACTTAGGCTGCCAAAATGTTGCACAGTATGGCTTAAACCAGAGCAGCAAAGTTGGAATAGCAGCAACATGCCATTGGCTTTTTGATCATCCTGCTGGTTCACCAGAGAGTATTGTAGATTTCTTTATCCACATAGAAGTCAAAGAAATAATAAGCACCCTTTATCCTTCACATAGTCTCTATTTATACATCAAGGTAGGTGTGAGAAGGGAGAGGTCCTGGCTTTTTTTCTTTTTTTTTTTTTCCTGCTAATTTAATTTTTTTTTTTTTTTTTTTTTACTTTTTAATTAAATTTCTTCATTTAGAGTCATGCAGCTGTCTGGGCTTCTGCCGTAGATAAGTGGATCTTCATCTGACAGCAACAACCAAAATTTATCTTTCTTTTCCGTCTCTCCCCCTTACTTCCTCCCTTCCCCACCTCCCCCCCNTCCCCCCCCCCCCCCCCCCCTAGTACTCAGCAGAAACAAAATGCTATATATAAACTCAGAACAGTTTCCCCCCAATTACTTTGTCTGCATGTTTCAATTCCGTTCTGTGTCAAGCTTTGCCAAGGTACCAAGTTTGGCATTTTCAAAAGGAGTTGGATGATTAATCCTTGGGGCCCCTCTTGTAGTAACACCCCTCACACACCCCCAAAATGTGTGCTACTATACCGTGGGTACTCTGAGGGGCAGCTCATGCTTGTCTGATATTTATTCACAAGAGGTTCCTGGTCTTGTAGATTTTTTCTTTCTTTTTAAAAAAGTCTGCGTGATTCTAGCTGAGTGCTAGCAGCAGATGGCCAAAGGGCAGGCAAGGATGGCTCATGGTGCTCAGTAAATGGAATATTACCAGCATCCTGCCATCAGGCTGCCAGTCTCTGTTATTTGTTTTGTATTCTCTCAAATCACTCAACACTGAAGTCAGGTGTATAACCAGAATCTCATATTTCATTATTAAAACAAGAGACAACCAGTAAAGAAAAGGAAAAGGAAAAAAAGCTTTCTAGTTGAGAAGGTAAGACTGAAAACATGAATCCCAGTTCCGAAGCCAGAAGGCATATGAAGTTCAAAATACTGTTATTTGTCATAAATCTCCTGTGTTTTCCAGCCAATTTCAAAGTATGTTGGGGCCTTGCTCATAATGTTTGAGCGATCAGGATTGGTAATATGCTAGCTGTTCTCATGTGTGCGACAGGCCCTTTACAGAAAAAGCCTACAGCTGTGTTTTGTCTTGGTACTCAGAAAATCCCTCCCCACAAATTAGCCCATCTATAGATATCTACAGTTCTTTGTGCCTCAATTCATAATAAAAAGGCAGAGTATACAGTCCTTTATGATGTATTTTGTATGGGTAAAATTGCTAGTGAACCCCCTGCAGAACAATATGTTTTATGCACTTTTCTGGCTTGAAAGCACTCTTTTGTGTTGAACAATTCCATCAAATGTGTCAGTTTGTGGGTGCCACCTTTGTGGCTCAATGGTGTCCAGATCAAGTGGCCTCCCTCTCAGGGCTGGCTCAAACCCAGGTTCCCCTGTACCCCAGAACTTTTGAGACTTGATGCTTTTGAGCTTTGAAAAATAAGAAAAAAAGGATAAAATACTGCGTATTAAAGTAACATGGTAAGTAAGTGAAATGACAACACGGAAGTGAGGGGTTGCAAATTTTAAAAATAAGGGTATTCTTGAAAATACAGAGGTAAATGAGTGATATGGCCAGGCACTGAGACAGGAAAGGGTGAGGTTTAAGAAGCAAAAGTATCTTTGAGAAGCAAGAGAGAAAGAACAGCAAATTAGTCTTCACACCAGGACAGTTGTGGAACTGTGAGGTAATAAATAAATAAAGGCCAAAGCAGCTTACTCATAAAACAGAAGAAATCGTGAGCAATACTTTCCATTTGCCTTCCCTGTAAAGACTTATATAATCTTAAAACATGCTGGAAATTACCTTGTTCAGAATACAAATGCATTCTGTATTTTCTCACTGCTGACCCTGTGACTTCATCCTGCAGCTCTTTTGAGCTTTTGTGCTTATGTTCCCCCTCGTTTCCATGCACTCATGAGGGCCAGTGAGTCAGCACAGGAGGGAGGGAGGGAGGGCTGTGCTACCCCTAGCAGCACATGGTGCCCCCCAAAACAGCTGCACTTTCCAGGCTCTGTCCTCAGCTGCTGCACGTGGGGGCAGGTCCTCTAACTCAGGGATTATCATCTGTGCTAAAGGAGACCATGAAACAGGTGGCCTCCTGGGCTGAATACTGTTCTTTATTATCTCTTCTTGAATATGCATCTTCAAATGTCAGAAAGGCCCAGGCCTTGGTTTCTTTTCTTGTCTTCTCTTTGGTTTTTTGTGGAACACTTGGACACTGATAACTGCAAAAGAATTCCAGATAAAAAAATTAACTTTTGCATTTTATTTCCTGGGCTCAAGGACAGGAAGGCTCTCATTGGGGAGGATCCAGTGGAGTTTTTCCACTGGCCTTTTTTGATTGGAAGCATTCCCACAACTTGGTTACAGTTTGAGTGTCATTACAGAGGCCCAGTTGGCCCTCAGATAACCTACTGTGCTTATCAGTGTAATCAGGACCAAGTCATTGTGAGAAGTAAATCATAAAGAGATGGACAGTCATGCCATGCTGGTCTACAAAGGGTAGAGGAGAGCAAAGACACAAAACAGCACCAGAACATGACACCACGATGGCTTCACTAAATCTAAGCATGAACAGGCTTAGGGAAATTTTTGTGTTCCCAGACAGAGAGTCAGGGAATAAAGGGAGAGAGATCCTTGAATAGGCATCTGCCAGGATTCTTTGCAGACAGCTTTATCTGAACATCTAGAGAAGTTTGTCATATGTTAGTGTCATGGTAGCAGATCTTCCTGCTCACAGCCAGCTCCCCACTGAGCTTGGGTTAGTGCATTTTGGGCTGACAAGTCATGTGGTTTTTTTCAGAGATCTTCATGCACTGGAGGAAGAAAACACGAAAGCTGTTTCAAGTGCTATCAGATTTTTTCACATACCAGTCTTAAATTGCTTTGTTGTACCCAAAGCAGTCAAGAGCTTTCCAGAGGGGGCAAAAGAGGAAAAGGCACTGAATAGCTTTGGTTAGAAAATGCTTTTTTCCCCTTTCTTTGTGCATTTTTCATATTTTCAGTTAAACTGTGTGAAATTTCAACAGGAACAAACTTTTCCTTTGTGCCTTGTAGAAAGGCCGCATGCTAAAATTTGGAGCTAGGACTGGACATGGCTTATACTAGTAAATTTTACCTGTATTAGATAGGAGGTGCAGAAATCTATGGCAAGGAATTTGAGCTTTGGCACCAGAAGCACTTTTTTATGTTCTGTGCTTTTAGTACCATCAGTTTCTCAAGGACAGGCTGAACCTTGAGTTATGATTTTGGCAGCTGAAGGCAAACAAGAATCCTTTTTGTTTAAGTCCTGTTTTAATGCCGTGCAATGGATTTCTTTCTTTTTTGGTCACTTTAGGTCTATGCATTCAAAGCAATATTTGCTAATGCATGAACAGGAGTCACACTGCGGCTGAAAAATAAAAATCAGGCTAGTTATGAAGATTTGAGCTGGTGGGTGCTCAACTCTTAAGGTTGTAAATTGATGGTCTCAGTTTTCAGCACCTCTGCTGGCCCCTTGTGTGTAGGGGAGGGATTATTTACCAGGAGCACCTCACACCCGTTTGGAAGATGACCAACTAATTAATGTTTGCTAAACGCTTTGCAAGCCTCAGGGGAAAAACAAGTAGGGAAAAGCAAAGTCTTATTATTGTGGTGCTGCACCTAATGTACGTTAGATGTTTCCAAGGCATCGGGCACTGCATAAATGTTGTATGGTATTGGAACTGACCTGCTCTTGTCGGGACAAATGATAATTATGCTGAGTGATGAGAGAATCTTGCTGTTTCTCTGCTATGAATGTTTTCCTGTTTACTAATTCAGAAAAGGTCTCATCCAGCAATTGCTGAATCCAGTGACTTAAGCAGCCACTGGCTCAAGAAGGGTGAATTACAGAAATAATTTATTTTGTGTAGAGCTCTGATCTCCTCATAGGTTGGACTGTGCTCTCCAGAGCATATTTCCCCAAACTGCATGCCTGGGGCTGAGTCACCTCTCAGTCAATAAGGCTGCCATAGAGATGAAGAACAACCAAAGACAACCTCAGTGCATAGACCATAAGATGGCCTCTATTTGAAGCATGAAAACTCATGCTGATGTCTTTTAATATAAACATAACGTGAGGAAATAAACATTTGATTAAACTAAACACACAGGCCTTTTATATGCGAGGCCCTAATTTAAAGCACTGTCACCTCCATACAGAAAATACCAGCTGGGGCAGGAATGACTAAATCAAATCATCTGGCTCTTATGTGATACCATGAATGTCTACTGAGAGGGGAAAAAAAAAAAATCCCTCCTCTTTATTCCTGTAGATCTGCAGCAACCATCAAGGGACACTTCTATAGCAGGAAGGATTAAGTCTTGCACGAACTTCAGTGGTTAATGTGCTTTGGACTGGTGACGTGCCCTTCGGACAGACTTACCCCAGTTTTATAATTCTCTTTCTCAGCCTTGTGGGCCTCTGGCAGTCCTTTCTCCTGTTTAATTTCCTCCTTGCTTCCCTGCCACTAGGATCCTTCACCATTCAGCATTTCCGCCAGCCAAGTAGAAATTTTGATTGTGTCAGACAAGTGTAGAAAGAGAGACTTTCGAGCCTCGGTGGGCTGTGGAGAGAACCTGGGGCGGATTTCCTGGGGGCTGAGTGTCTTCTAAGGAGGCAAGAAAGAGGCAGTCTCTGTGTCTCTGATGATCTTAGCCTGCTGCAATGCATGGGCAGGGATTATACCACATCATAAATAGCTGGAGCAAGACATGCATTGCATACAGGTATGGAGCCACTTCTAGAGGGGAGCTTCTCTTCCTCACATAGCCTAAGTAAAATAATAAAAATTAGCATAGTGAGAGTACTTATGTATGAAACACTGCCTGGCCTGGCAGTATCATCACATCACAAAGGAACTGCACCTTCCTTTGCAACAGCAGAGCACCCCAGGCACTCAGTCTCACTTAGAGTTATTTAATCAATTTTCATTTGAGGGCACACACTTCTCTTGGCAATGTGGGACTCCATGAAGTTAACAAATGTACAAAATCTAAATAGAAACATATTGTTTTCTCCTTTCTTTTCGTTCGTAGCTTGCCTCATAAAGTATTTCCTTTGAGATTTTCTTCTTTTTTCCTGACTTTCCTTTTTCTGGATCTTCTACCTGATGGCACACGTTCTGTTCTTGCTGATCACCATGTGTCAGTAGTAATGTAGGTGGAAGAGAATTTCTGACTGTTTTGGTTTCAGCTTTTATGTTTATCTCTTTGGCTTTGGGACACTGTTCAGTTTCAGGAAGTATTTTTATCTCACAGAAGTCTCCTTGTGAGCAGTGATGCTACAAAGGCCTTGTTTTAGTACTGTGGAAGATAGTGGAGGTAGTACAGGTCTGTCTTCTGTCAGGAGCTGAATTCTTTGATTCAAAAAGCAAAGTAACATTAAAGTGAGTTGACATTGGTGTAATCTTATATCTTCTGGCTCTTTCCCCAGCACTATTTGGTATATCCTTAGGAACCGCATTTTCCTCTCCCTTACGCTGATACAGCCCCAGGGAGCTGCATGGATTTGCGCCAAAGTGATGGAGAGAATTTGGCTGCAAAGTCTGCATGTAATGTGGTTATCAGTGCAAAACTGGTGTGCCGGCCTTTCCTACCAGCTCTGAACTCAGCCTGCAAATCAGCACCTTCCTCTGTGAATGGTCATTTGACTTGGCATGGCAGTGAATCAGAGAGAGGTGGAGTTAGAGGTGACAGGTGGTTTGAACAAAAAGCTGTAAGACTAAATTTATCTGACACAGTCTTTACGAGGAGCTGGGAGGAATTTGTTTTGAGGTGTCTGAAGCACTCAGTGTTGTCACATCTTGAGATGTGCCTCAATGAGCAAAGTAACTTGGTCAAACACAGTGAGCAGCCACCAAGGGTGGGAGTCAGAGCCTGACAAAATTCCAATTGAATAACAACCCAAGCAGATGAAAGAGGTGGCAGGTAACCCACATGGAACAAAGAAATAAATGGAAATCTTGGGAGTACGAGTTTTGGATAGCTTTTTGTTGATTCTGGGGAATGATGCAAGAGGGGATGGAGCTGAGAACTTTAATGTTGATTTCTGAGAGCATGTGAGAAGGCACAATGCGGATGGCAGAGGCTTCAGTGCTACCAAGGTGTGCTCTAAGGATTTGAGAGATGCTAGGCAGCTCAGAAAGTCTCTTTGGAAAGTCAGGCAATCTGGAAATCAGGCTTGTTGTCCTATTTTTTATTCCTGAACCTTGTCCTCAATTAGTCAAGAACCTAATATTTTGCTAGAAGGTTTTGTAGGCCTCTGTCACTGGAAGTGGCCAACAGACCCCTGATGATTTTAGGCAGGCTTTTCTCCAGCTTAAGGCTGTGATCTGTCTCCTGGAGGGAGTGGACTCAGGAGCTTCAGGGTCCTGTTTCCCAAGCAGCATGGGCTGGTTCTTCCTGGTGCCTTGGCCACATTTCACCTGGCAGGTGCAGACAAGAGGGAGTGGGAATTTGCAGTAAGTATTGCATGAGGACTGCCTTAAGCATTTTTTAAGTGTTTGGTCCAAGTTCTGAGGATAAAGCTAAGAAATTTTTCTTCATCAACTTTGTCCCTATCCTACTGCCTGAGATTGTAGGGAGGCTTTAGTTTGGTGCTTTACAGGGGTCCCAGCATGTTGTCATGGAAGTTGTCAAACATGAGACAAGCTTTCTTTAAGCAAGTTAAAGATAGATATCTGTTAAACCATCTCATCCCTTTTTATCATTGATCTGCATCTTGTGTGCAGTCCAGTCTCTAACCTTGCCTTTCCTGATAGGGTTGTTGGTAAAGGTGTCATGGGGCAACCCTAATTTGACTTTCTTGTACTTCTCACTCTTGCATTTCTTCCCCCTCTCTGAGGCCAAGTGAGGCACAGAGGCTCTAGTTCTGTTAGAATATGAACAGCTCCTAGAGGTGACGAAAGAGAGGTCAAAACCACAGGCAGATTCTTTGATCTATTGGCAGCTTTGTACCCCTTGGATCAAGAAACTTTATTGACCTGTTCGTGAATGGTTGTGTGTGGTCTGAGTAGCCCTTTTGACAATTTGAAAGGGAGTTGGGTGAGAGTAACTGGGGGTGATGCAGGCTTTTTTTTCTTTTTTTTTTTCNTCCTGTTGCTATCCAAAGTCTGCATTTTGGGGGAGAGCCCATGTGGGCTTTGTAGCTATGCATACACAGACAACCCATGGATCTGCATCTGTGCTTAAGCAGATCTCCATGTCATCTCTCTAACCTGGATTTTGTCACAGCCACACCTGCCCATGAGACATTGGATTTGGATTGCAATTTCTCAGAAACCTCAGCTGGTTCAGAATCAGGCCATGACTCAGCAGTGCTTCTTGTGAAGAATGTGGTCTCGGCAGGCTTTTCTGCTTCTAAATTGATTTCAGGTGCACATCACACTGTCAGCTGCACAAAATTTTCTCTGATTTTTTTTTGATTTCTGGATGCTGAGCATCACTAGAACATGGCCAATAGGATAAGTAGAAATCTCTTATTAACTGATGTGTACTTTGAATTACCATTCTCAAAACAGAGGCAGTAGAGGAGGATGATCATCAGCTGCTTTGGGGAGAAGTTAGTGTCTTTCTTGAGCTGTCACTGAAGATAGGTTCATGCTGGACGTTGTATGGAAGCAACTGAGGTGCAGGCATATGTTCCCTTCTGCTGACTTGGCTGTGGTGACACCAAGCACAGCCAGCAAAGAAGAGCCAGCAACTGGGAACAGTAATATCTCAAACTGCAGCAGAGATTGGCCAGACTGCTCCTGTCAGCACTTGGGTTCCCTTGCTGTTCATTGAGGAATTAAAAGTTGAGGGCAGTGGTAAAAAATAGGTTTGCCTGCCTAGAAAATGCTAAAACCAATGCTGAAAAGCAGAGGTGGATCTGAAGGTAGTTCTCTCTCTTGGAGTTTTATGTGGGGATTAAAACACGCATCATCCTTGTAGCACATAGGCAATTTTATAATCACTGCTGGTATTTCACCTCAGGGTACTCTGTGGGAGGAAGAATTAATTTCCCATCTTTTTCTAGGTAATGGAGGCTTGTGATTTTCTGTCAATCATAAAGGAGAGTCTGTGGCCAAACTAGATGCCAGAAGAGATTGAATAGTCTGGAATTGGTAAGGGTGTACCACCTCACCTCCAGAAATCAAACTGGGGAAACGTGCATGCAGAGAATGCCACAAGATGTTACATGGCCATTTCACTTCCTCATCAACAGGAAAAGACACTGCAAGGCTGTGCAAAGCATAAGAAAAACTGCTGTGCAAAGCAGTGGCTGCAAAATTAAAATACAGGATGTTTTATTATATGCAATCCTCCCTCACACCCCCCATCTCTTCTTGTTAAAGACAGAAATCTTTCTTAGTGAATAAACCACCTCATCTTGAGCACAAAGAAATTTAGACAATTTTTTTTCAGGGGGTTAAAGTGGCATGTTTGCACAACACCACCCTCATCCCAGCAAACCTGCCAGCAGTTGTTAGATATAAATAGGGACATTTAGGGAGAAAAGCATACTTATGTTCCTTTGAAATGTGCTTGGCTAAAGGTATATTTTAAGAGAGGGAGTGGAAAAACAAATGGAAAATATTTTCTTTGAGAGGAGAAAAAAAGCAACAAACTGTCCTTCCTAAATAGAGATGCTTGGCTTGTGTGTACTTTACACAGCTGCAGGTCAGACCTTGCAAACAACCACTAAATTAGGTCCAGCTATTTTGATGCTAAAATCGTGGAAGTGCCAATAATTAAATTGCATCAGGTGTAGGAAATGACTGATGTGTCTGTCATTCTCATGATAGCAGAGTTCACTCTGCTGCCATTTGACTGACCCCCTCCTTCTTTATGAAAGCAAAAGGAATTTTCTTCTAAGGAAAATCAGCTGCTTTTACACCTTTGTTTTGTTTTCTGAACTGCTAATCCCCTGAAAGTATAGAAGCTATTTGAAAGAGCAAATCAAAGCTCCAATAATTTAGTGTTATATTATTCGTTGATGTATGGTTTGATTTAGTGGCTACTTATTATATCAGGTTACCATATAATTATCTTAATTATTGACTCCAGAAGTAAGTAGGGGGATTATGAGAGAGACAGGAAGGCCCAGTGGAAAGAGCATGGTTCAGAGAATCAAACACATCTCAGTGTGCTCTTGGCTCCACCACTCATTTTCTATGAGCCCAGACTCTTGTGTCAGCCAGCCTGTCCATGAAATCAGGAGGGATTGCAGGAGCAGGACTCAGATGCTGACTCAGGATTCAAAGAGATACAGGAGAGCAGTATAAAAAGGCAAGGGGAAAGTTCCAAATTGTAATTGTAAAACTGGCAGAAAAAATAAAAGAATGCACACCACAGCATGCATTTGCATTGAAGAGTGGAGCTCCTCTGTGGGCATGGAGAAAGGGAGTTGTGCCATGAGGACCTGAAATTTGAACTGCATTTCCAGCCTCTGCTTCTGATTTCCCCCACAAAATTAGGCAGTCCTTGGATCCCTTTCTGCAAAACAAGGGTGATAAAAATCATTCTCCTAGCTTTGGTTTTAGCTATTGGAATTATTGGAGCACTGTTCCTCTCACAGCAATCAGCCATGGCTCTCATGTGGCTTTTAGGCTCCTAGTCCTTTGTCTGATAACCACTGACCTAAGCCAAAGGTTTGCATTAGCAGGCACCACCACAAGATAAAAGCCACACTGAAAGGCTGTCAGTGCAGTCCATATTTCCTGTATTGATAATATTTGTCATATACTGACAAAGTACTTCATCTATTGACAAGCTGAGTTGCGTCTTTTCTCCTGAGAGAGGAGCAAACACACACACACACTGGTTCTACTCAGCCTGTGCAAATTACTTTCTCTGCTTCTGCTTTTCTTTCTGGAGCCAAAAAATGGGGATAATAGAATGTATCTATTTCCTTCCTAGAAAACATCAGTTAATATGAAATGGTGCATGGTGGCTTAGTGCTGAATAAGTGGGATACCCTAATCCAGCAAGGTGTCCTTGTTCTATTGTATGCCTTTTCTGCGTACCATCTGGAGTTGTTCTTTCCTTAGTATTTTCAGTATGTACCATATGTTTTTGCATGAAAATTCAATAAAATATGCATTATACATGAAAAGTGCTGTAGTAAATAAAGGAAGGATGGAATCCAGTCCCCTTTGTGAACGGCAGGGGCCCCAAATCTTCATAAAAGGTTTAGTCTAGTCTGATGTCTGTGCTTTTCTCTAATTTACTCTGTGTCAGTCTTTAGGAGAAGCTCTAATTAAAAACAAAACTCCACTTTCCTGATGAGGTTATTCGATATACTTTGGCTGCCCTCTGCTGAGAGCACTGAACAAAACAGGGAAGATGTCCTTTTTCCAAGGAAGGTAACTGTGGAAGAAATTCCCTGTTTAACCACGGGCTGAGTCGTGTCAGTGCTGCTGTTTGGTGTCTCTCGTTGTCTGTTTGCTGCCATTCAGAGGGCAAAGTCTTCTGAACTACAGCCCTGTTGGGGTTTTAGTGCCCACCACTCCTTGTCAAGGGTTGGATGGCTTTGTAGGATTGTGAAGATGTGGGCTCAGGCATTGACCATTGTGAATAATTAAGCAGCATTAAGCAAGGGCTGGAGGAAACAGGCTTCTCTGCTCAGGCACTACTGCAGTCCTGCCAGGTGGGATTTGAGCTATACCTTGGCACCTCACTTCTTGGCAGAGCAATTTACCACTGTGTGCTGTTCCTCTTCAGGGTTCCAGCATCTTCTAGTGCCATCTCCACCCCTCCACAGGCATCACAGCACCAGCACTCTGCTTTGTTTTTGTAGCTGGGAAAGTGCAGAGGGGTTGTTCCAACATTAACAAGAGTAACTGAAGGACTTGCTGTTCTTGTGAACAAAGTGTGAGCTGTGCTCTTGCCCTTGGGAAGAAACAAGGGTCCTGTGCAGATTTTGGTGCACATATAAAACAATAGCTCTGTTACAGCTATTGGTGCTCTCTGTAATGACCCACTTTTAATACTTCCTTGCAAGTTGATTTATTATTATACCTTCAGCTGGGCTGTGCACCAAAGCATTTTGATGATGAAAGGAATGTTATACACACATTTAATTACTGCCCACATTTTTGTATAATTTTATCATTTACTGTTTTAGATGAGACATCGAGTTCTTCTACAGGAAAGATGCCCAGTAAAAAATAGATGATTTAAAAGCTAATCTGAGATAAGTTTGGCACTTACATGTGAGAAAACGTAATTGTTCCTTTTGTCCTGCCCTTTCAGATGGTCCCTGATTACCAAAATGTACAAGAACTCCCTTATCTGGACATGGTGATTGCAGAGACATTGCGCATGTACCCACCTGCATTCAGGTATCTTTTTTCTCCCCTTTCACACAGGATAGCTCCCTGGCTCTATAAAAGGGAAATCTGCTGTTGGAAGACCAATGGTCCCTCAGTCTCTGTGCCAACATCAATACTGCTTTGTGCATTTGAAAGGTATGATGTGGCCTGTTGAAGGAAAGCTGGATAATTCTGGTATTTCTAAAGCACATTTTTACAGTGAATTGGCCAAGGTTGCTTCCTCACCATTCCTCACATCCCCCAAGGTTAGAGGATGGAGCCATTTTGGAGCAGGTCTGGCCTTTGAAAGCCAGAGGCTGCTACTTCCATGTGCCTCAGGCTTTGGGGATATGCACCAAAACCCACCCCCATAAGGCCCCTTTTGGTTATTACGGTGCTGATCTGTGGAAGGGTTGCACAGTCTGAAAGCTCTGTTTTACATGTGTGTTTAACTTTGGCCCATTTACACTTAGCACTGCCTTGTACTAATAGAGCTGAACTAATGGCAACATCCATTAACTTTTGAAAGTTTTGTCTCAAATCACACGTGACTTATTCTTCTCTATTGATAAACTGAAAACAAGGGAAAAAGAAAGTAGGAAACTGTTTGATTGTTAAAGCTCCAAGTTATCACAAGCATAAATACAAATATTAAGAAATACCTTTTTTCAAAGTGATCAGACTGTTGCAACACTTCTCATGAAGCTCAGGGAAAAATTCAGATGACTTGACTGGAAAGAAGCCAAAGCTGAGCTTGCTGTGAGAGCTTTTGAAAAATTTAACCCATGACTGCAAGCACCTTAAAACAAAAAAAGCTTAAAATCATATTCTCTTCTATATGTTCACCAAGATTGGAAGTCAAGATTTTTTTCACGGGCATCTGCAGATTGTTCAGAGAGTAAATATCAGAGATCTACTCTTAGATGAGATGATCTGGCTTTACTGTGTCATACTTGGGGTACAAGTGGAAACTGTTTTGCTGGTTAAAGTGACAGGGCTCTATCATTGGCAAGCAATCCATGTTTGTCAGATGGGAGACAGAACAAGAATGGAACAAAGTTCTTCTGAAGTTTTGTTTGGTGTTTTCAGGGCTGTTTATTGATCTGGCTTTTACTCTGATGGATGAGGAATGGATAGGACAGCCCAGGGCTGCTGAAAGATGTTAATTGCCTATGACAAGGACAATGCTGAGTTAAGTGAAAAATCAGTAGCAGCCAAGTTTGTTATAAAATGAGTTGGTTTCATTTTTTTAATGAACTTACTATCCAGAGAACTTTCTACCCCAGAACTCATGTTTCCATTGTCACCAAATTCATGTAAGAATGAGAAGGATAACTTGTCAATGTTTTTTTTTTAATTTTTGCATGCCAGTGTTTTGTTCCAGGTTTGGAACCTCTTATTTATTTATTTGTCTATGAGAAAGGGAGATGGGTGACAGCAAGGAAAGAATGTGTTTCTGTAATGATATCAGACTGACAGCCCTGAAGCTGAAATCTTTGTTCAACTTTTTAAGCAGAATGTGGGAAGCAGCAAAGGAAGTTCCTGCACATTGTCTCTCCCCTGTACTTGCAGATGGTGTCAGGGAATAGTTCCCAGACTGAGACAGCAGGGCACCCACCTGGGTCTGGGCTGATTTGGAATCTGTAGTGACCACCCAAGCACCAAAAGATCTGGATCAGAACCTACCACCACACATGCAAACCCACACACAATCTCTTGTCAAGCTGGGCTTTGGCAGGCAGCTTTTCTCAGTCTTGTCATGACGAGGCTCCTAAGGACACCTCTGTCACCTGTCACCACAGGGTGGGAGAAAACAGCAGCGTTTTGCTGTTAACATCATGCTGGTCTTTGATGAATATATGTGAAATGTGCTTTTTCAAGGCTTGTGAATTGGTTGTATTTCCAGAGTAGCAGCAGCAGCAGAACACTCAGCTCTGATATTAAAACCATCCCTTGCTAAGTTTCAGGTGCTGTACCAACAGGGGGGAGCTATATTTACTATCCTTTTTTTTCCTGAAGGCAATCCAGCATGCTCTTTCTACCTGTTGTTAGAGATGACTGACACATTTCATCAGCAATTTTCATAAAAAATTAGTCTAAACCCAACACCAACAATAAAATTGCAGTTTAGCAGTTAATACTTTGAAAAACAGTACACAATCAGAAATGCTTTTCTGTGAAAAGGCAAAAGTCAACCACCTGGGTTGGAGCTATGGACTTGTAAGTGTAGAGGATTATAACCTGAGAAGACACTGCAACAGTGGTTGTATTTATCTATGAGAAAGTGTTACCCCAGAAATTGTTTGGTCAGATGAAGACAGATACTTTTATAGATCTCTCTGCTGTGTTTTTAACCTTTATTAGTCATCTGGGATGCATGGTGTTGTTGCAGATTCACTAGGGAAGCAGCTAAAGACTGTGTAGTTCTGGGGCAGCATATTCCAGCTGGAGCTGTCATTGAAACTGCAGTTGGACACCTTCACCACAACCCTGAGTTCTGGCCAGAGCCTGAGAAATTCATTCCTGAGAGGTATGTGGAGTATTGCTTTTCATCCTTAGGCTGAAGTCCTTACTTGGACCTGTGGGCAGAGAACTCCAACCTGTCCAGTGCAGGCACCAGATTCTGCTGCTTTTCACAGCCACTATTCATCCAAAGCAGCATTTCCACCAGGAGGAGCACAGTTTTATTTAGACAATAAAAACATGTTATTTCTACTAAATCAGACAGGTGATGATAGTGGTGTATCCGACAGAAGGTGCGAGGTTTGGTCAAGGTTGAACTGGGGCAGAGGTTTTCTGGTAGTCACAGAAGTTCAAAATACAGGACTAGAAGTTTCTACATCAAAAATACAAGAAATTTCACCATGGAAATGTTCAGAACTCTTTTATATAACAGAGACCTGTTTCCAAATGAGCTGCTGTGAATAATGTTGCTTCTGGGTGCAGAAATTCTGAAGTGGGACAGTGCATTCATTGGCTTGGCTGTACCTGGGGAACTCATTCAGCTTCTCGCTGGTTTAAAGCACCCTTTTCACCTGAAACATAAGAGTGTGGGTACTCTGTGAGTGGGGAACCTACCCCATCTCCCACCGGGAATTTGCTCTCTGTCTGTAAGTTAGGATCCTTGGTTCTTGCTTGGCAAGATGGTTTCACATGGATAGTTTGTATCTTCAGTGGCTGGGGAAACCCTGTCAAGCTGTGGTTTTGTACCTGCCCTGCGTTACAGGCGCTGGGCTGAGTTTACAGGGAGAGTTTCAGCTGATGTGGTGCTCTGTGGAAGCACAATTTAGTTTTGTGGGCAGCTATATTTTTAAACTGTTATGTGGGCAGATGTATTTTAAGCTATCACTACATTCAGAAGTTTACTAAGAAAAGAAGTGCCCACTCCATAAACAACTGGGTGTGAGGCTGGCAGCCCAGAACCATCTTTGCCAGTAAGACAACACATGTGTGGTATTAGGGCTTGCCTAATACTCCTTCTGGAACAAATCTAGGCATATGCTCCATTAGAACCTTTTGGCCACGAAGAAGAGCAAGGCCAGGGTTAGAGAAGCCCAGAGATTTTGCTGGAGAGGAATCTTAGCAGCAACTGGAAGTCTGGGGTGGGTATTTTAAGAAATGCTTACCTAGAAATGCTTTCTTAATTGTTTATCTACCATTTTAACAGTAGTATGAAAGGGTAAAATGGTTAGTGGGGGCTGCAGTCCCCTTGACTCACACAGTGCTTTGTTATGAATCTGAGATTAATTCCCTTTTGAACCTTCCCTGAGGAATGATACAAAATTACTAGCACTCTGCTCAGTTTGTATAGTTGGTAATGTGAGCAAGAATTATAAAATAAAAGATAACAAAAATAAAATAAAATAAAATAAAATAAAATAAAATAAAATAAAATAAAATAAAATAAAATAAAATAAAATAGTTAAGCAACAGCCTTCCCCTCCCACCAATATTTCCTTTTGAAACTGGCAGTAGGAGTAAAACAAGGAAGACTTTAAATTTACCAGGATGATATATGGGGGTGAGCAAGGCAAGAATTATCTGAACCTGTTTGCATGGGATATGCAACAGTGCTTAGTACATGAGTTAATGGTCCTTCAATCTCAAATTAGGGGCCTCTACAGTACTTTTTGCAGTAGTGGCTCAATCTTAGGTTTTTGAAGCATGGAGATAGAATTAGTGGAAATACACAATATTATTTTTTCCAAAGCTCCAAATAGCCTGTATTACCTCTTAGCTCTTTCTATCCTGCATGAGTTCACTGGACCTCAGCAGTGTAATGTGCTTGGAAACTGAATCCAAAGAGATGAGAGGTTTTCATTAAAGATAGATTGGAAGTAAAACTTAGGTTTCCATGTCCTCTCCTGAAGTCACCAGCTGACAAAGGCTGATGGCCATAAGTCAATTATCTTTTTACTTAGGATGTCAGGACATAATCTATCACTAGTCCTCATAACCCGTCCATTAAGATCAATTGAAATAACCAGCTTTTCTGATTTAAATGTAAAACATGGGACCAAGAGCAAAAAGCATTTCTTGAACTGGTTTCCCTCTCTGCACCTTCTAGGTTTACAGAGGAGGCCAAGAAAGAGCGACATCCCTTTGCATACCTGCCCTTTGGGGAAGGACCCCGTGGCTGCATTGGCATGAAAATGGGTTTGTTGGAGACAAAAATTACCCTGCTGAGGATTTTGCAGAAGTTTCAATTCAAGACCTGCCCAGAGACTGAGGTTTGTACATGCAGAGGCTTAAAGATCACACTTGTTAACTTGAGGAAGTTGACAGTGTGTTTTAGGCAGGACAACTGGTTTGCCTTTGTGACTTCTCTTCATTTGAGAAAACTTCTAGAGACACTTCCATTATAAGGAGAGACGAGGCCTGTTTTAAGCAAAATGTGAATTCAGATATATATTTTTTCCAACAAAAGGACTGTTACACAGCCCTGCCTTAGTGGAGAGCAGTATGGCAAGACCACAGGCAAAATGTCATAATTCATAGAGGGTGAGAACGTGTGTACATATTTCACAGGATCTCAGCACTTTACTATATGCCTATTGCTATGGACATTGCACCCAGCTCTAGAGTTTACAGAGTTAATTTCTTTCTGTTCAGACCTACAGCATTCCTGGGTAGCCACTGCCTCAGCCTCTGGCTGTAAATTCTATTTAATATTATACCACCACAGCTGACTGTAAAACAAGTACTTTACAGCTTCCACAGTAATCCTGGTATGAACTGGTCCTCCAGCAAAAATGTCTGTCTGTATGTGGAAGTGTCATACACACATAACCAAACACATACAACTGCACATAAGATGTTCTTTTCTCTTTCAGATTCCTTTGCAGCTCAAATCAAAAGCCACACTTGGACCAAAAAACGGAGTCTACATCATGCTGGAATCTCGCTAAAAGGAAATGTACATCTTGAAGCTTTCTGGAATGAGACCCTTTGTTTGTGACTCAGTGGGTGTACTTATTTTTCAAAACTCCAAGGACAGGTAGGAGCCTAAGTCCCACTGATGGTCAGAAGGTGCTTCCTCACTGCTCTCCTGTGGGACAGCCTCCAGTCACTTTTTAAAATTGGCTCCACAGTCTTTTTTGGAGGTTTTCAAATTGCTGTGAATAGTATCTATAAAATCCCACTTTCATTTGCTTTTCTTCATCACACTTCTTTTCATTTATCTGTGAGAATGCTTTCCTCGTGCTCAATTTCCACAATTTACAGTAGATTTTAATTTCAGTTCATTGTATGACGCATCCTTCTTATGCACCCGTGAGTCCCTAGAGACAGCTCCAAATGCACCACAGTTGCAACAGAAGACCTGGGACACAGTGCACTGGATTTGTTTATGAACTCCACTAATAAAGCTGAGGCCCCTGTACAATGCTTAATCTCTACCTGTGTCTGTAAAGCCAGAGAAGTTGCACCTCCTCCATGCTTTGAAGTGATTTTAAATACACTTAGATTAACAATTTGCACTTGGCACATTCCACCAACATGTCAGAAGAAGAACAAACCAGTAAAGTTCCAGCAGCTAAGACCAAAGAAATGAGGTGATAGCCATTTTCCTGGCTGCTGAACTGCTGTTGGAAAGGTGGAGGCAAAGAAGACAGGAATTTAAAGCAAGCAGGAGGACTGAAGGAAATTTAAAGGTAATCAGAAGGTGTTGGTACCACATCTGCTTCATGGAGAGGCCTTTTTTTCCAAGCATTGAAATTGGCACCATCCCTGTCTAGCTCCTTGAAGCAAGGAAATTAAGAGCATGCATGCACTTGAGCCAGTGGCGAAGGAGTGGGATCCAGGATCATCAGACCCAGCAGCTCTCTTGACTCATTCTGTGACACTGGAGCAGGTCATGTCCCAAGTGCCTCACCCCCCTCAGGAAGGAACTTGTCTGATTGCCAGCTGCAGCAGACCCATGGATCTGTTCAAGATGTATGACTGGGCACCAGCCTCTTCCCAGACAAAACAGCCATACCTTCCACTCCTCTCATTCCCTCAGTCCCACTTCACCTGCCACACAGCTAGTGTTGCACAAGAAGCTGGTAGGGGGCATAGCTGGGCCAGCTGACCCCCACTGAACACAGGGACATTCCATACCCTATGGCACCATGCTCAGCACATAGAACTAGGGGAAGAAGAAGGAAGGGAGATGACATTCAAAGTGATGGCATTTGCCTTCCCAAGTCACTGTTTTGCCTTCTGGAGCTAGCCGTGCTTCCTGGGGTGGTGGAACACCTGCCTGCACATAGGAAAACGGTGAATGAATTCCTTGTTTGGCTTGTGGCTTTTGTTTTACATATTAAACTGTCTTTATCTCCATCCATGAGTTTTCTCATTCTTACAATTCTCTCCCTCATCCACTATGGGGGCATGAATGAGCAGCTCTGAGGGGCTGAGCTGCTGGCTGGGGTTAAACCACAACAACAGAGCTGTGAAAAGAGATTGGTGCAGTCCCAAGACCTTTTTTTAAAAATTCATTTATTCTTATACTTTTTCTTTAAAATTTTTGTATATAACAAAAACTCTTGCAGCACTATAAAAATAAGGACACATCTTTGGTTCTTTGCAAGTCTTGACCTTCTGCCTGCTTGACGCAGTCTGCTTGAGGGTTCTTTAGGTACAGCATCTGTCCTGGTGATGTGTGCAGAGAAGTGTTGCAGCAGCAGGAGGAAGAGACTGACTGCTCAGCTTCACGGCAAGGATGGAGCCATCTGCTCACTGATGCCTGGCTAGGTCCCTGAGTTTCTCTCCAGCAAGCATCTTTTGCTGCCTTCTTCCCACATGCTGCCTGAACACTGATCAAATTACTGGATCTTGTTCCTCAAAGACTGTCTCTTCCTCTTTCATGTAGTTTTGTGGTTTTTTTTTTTTTTTTTTTTTTTTTTTTTTTTTTTTTTTTTTTTTTTTTTTTTTTTGTTTTTTTTTTAACAGATCTGTATAGGCAATAGTGGTGAAGTACTGACTGGGGAAGTCTTGGAATTGCTCCTTTTTCCATGGAGCATTTGTGGCATGCTAAACAGAAGTGCCCTGTTACACACACACTGATTATATGAATTGCTGATGGAGTGATTGTTATTTATTTGAAAAGCAGCACGCTGTATTTACCTTAGTTTCTACACGTTATGCATAATTTTTCCCCTCCTAGAAATAGTATGCTGGAGGCTGATTTACTGTGTAGCTTAGATACACAGTTGGCAAAAAGCTGGATGGGCCTTACCTAAAAACTTCCCACCTACCAGAATGAGCAGGAAGTTTATTCCATCTGAAGTCATCTGTCAAAGGCTTGTTTGTATTCCTTACATGAATCAGAAAGTTGTCATGTGCTTCATTTTTGACAAAATAAGCCAAGCCTAAATTAAGCTTTTCTCTTCCTTACCCATGATTTTGCATAAATTCTTCTTCCCAGTCTCTGCCTCTGCAACTCGGGTGGTGTGGGTGGAGCACTTAGACTGAGGCAGAAGGCATGGAACTCAGCCTTCTTCATGTTCCGGGTAACCAGAGCTCCTGTTTCATTCTAGAGAGGGCCCACATTTTCCCTAGTCTTCCTTTTATCATCCATATATCAGTAGAAGCTTTTTTTGGTTGCCCTTGACATCCCTGACCAGATTTATTTCTATCAGGGCTTGCTAAATCTTTTCTAACCTGATCCCTGACTGCTTAGACAATTTCTCTGTATTCCAGTCACAGGAGCCATGCAGCCATGTCTGTGTAAAGCCAGTGAGATCCCACACCTGCAGGAGTGCACATCTCTAACCTCATTTTTTATTCTGCATGCTGCATATACTTGCAGAGAGGCATTCAAGTTGGGCTTGAGTGGCTGGAATTCCTTTGTGCTGTCCTTCAGGTGCTCTCCTGCTGAACTATGAACCCTCTCCAGGCTCTGTGCATCTCTTGCTGGCACTAGCATCAAACTGGTATGACTGGGATGCATTGGGGTGCCTATCCACCAACATAATTTCAAATATTGATGCCACAGGAAGAAAAAACAGTCCTGAAGTGGCTGCCAGTGTGCATCACATTTTACAGGCTTGGAAAATAAACCAAGAGTCTTTCTCAGCTGCATCCACATTGAACAGGGACAGTATGTGTTCAAGTAAACTCACTTGAGTCTGTGCTAAGAGCCTTTCAACCGTTCTGCAGGCTTCTGGTTAGGAAGTGTTATGTATTTTCACCTGTCAGTTTGTAGCACTATGGAACAGAGAAATTATTTTCGCATTTGAAGTCAGCTTCTGGAAGTGCATCAACCCTTGCTCTACATGCAGGCTGAGACAGACTGCTAGAGAAGACAAGAAAAAGGCTGCCAACTTTCCAGTAATACAGGAAGAGCCCTAAGCCATTTATTCCTTCTCATTAACAGTTGGTGATAGAGTCACCAGACACTGCAGACATTGCACCAGGACACTCAGTGGTGCTGGACCTCACCCTGGCTGTGTAAGCTCAGCAATACAACTACTGAGTAAGCTGTGGCAGGGATCAGTGAGCCTCTGGAAGCACACACTTCCAGAAAAACAAGATTGCCAGCAGATGTCCAAAGCAGAAACTGCTAATATCCCTGTAATCACGGTGTGTTTGTGCAGCTGTGGTCCCAAAGTGATCTTGAGCAGAGCTGGTTTTAGAATTAATTAAAAAAAAATCAAAAAACAAACAACAAAAACAAAACAAACTAAACCCAAACCAAACCAAAAAAAAAAAAAAAAAAAAAAGCAAGCTACCAAAACCCCTTCCAGAACAAAAGCAAAATGGTAACAATAAAAACCCCACCCCTGGCACTGTGTTTATAGTTGCAATAGCAAAACATAGCTTTATGTCCTTAAGTAATGGTAACTATTTAGCATTCTGGTACAACATGCTTCAGACATCAGCAGTTGGGTCTAGGGAGGAACAAGGAAGTTGGTTTAAAATTCCTTTCCTCAGAAACAGCAAATGTGTTGTCTTGCATTGCCGAGCTGTGAGTTTGTTTAAAATCGGGCACATCTGTGTTACAAAGGGGTTTAAGTCATTCTCTGACAGCTGATATGAAGCAAAGGCTGCTTGGTAAAGGAAAGCTTCTATTAAATATGTCTTCTGGTCTTTATGATGACAGAAAGCTGTCAGTATAAAATGGTATTTTTTAATGAAGCTGCTGATATAAAAAAAAAGCTTCAGTTTTGTACTTTAAAAATAGTATTCCTAGAAAAATGGAGTTGGGTGGCAGAAATTATTATGCTTTGTGGATTGTAAATTGGAACTTTCTATTCTTACCTGGCATTAAACTGCAGAATTTCCTCTCTGTGTGAGAGGCAATGATCCTCAGGCAATGATCCTCAGGCAATGATCACCTCATTTCCCTTTGTTAAACATCCTGGACATAGCTTCACCTGATACCAGACTCTTCCACGTGTTTACAACAGAAAGCAGGGTAAAAGAATTTAAAGCTGATTTATAAACTATCACTGCTTGGTTAATACTGGCCCCACTCACTTTCTTCTGAGCTTGAAAAATCTCATCTTTCCAAGATGTTTTTCTCCCTGCACTGCAGGGGGCTGTGGCTACTTTCAAGGAGGGAGTATTACCTTATTTGCTAGGATTTCTACATGTAGAGATGAATTTGTGATGGGCCTGAAGCAAGAAGTGCAGTGGAGCTATGGAGGCCATGAAGTCTATCCTGTGGAAAAACATGGAAGCACCAGTAATGCTGCCATGTAACAGCCATCCCACCCAGATCTTCTGGATGTACTCCAAGTTAAGCAGGATTTCTGCAATTCCTACTTGCCCTTTGGCTCTAAGGCAGCCCTGAGCACTGGTTCCTAGAAGCAAAGCTCGTTCTCCAAGCCCACCAGCACTGAGCACACCACAGTAGCTGGTATCTGCCATCCACCCAAGCTCGTCTCACCCACCAGCCCCTACTTTGCCAGCCTGTAGGTATCCAAACCGGATACTGCCACTCCCTTGCTGCCAGCACTCAGGATTCTGGCACCCACATCTCATAAAATCCAGTCAGAATATCATGACAAACCTGGCTCCAGGTAACCCTCACTCAAGGGTACAGTGTACTGCCTTTGGCTGGCTGCCAGCCCCCTCCCCAGTGCAGCAGGTGGAGGATCAGGGTTCATAAACCCCCATGCTCCACACCCCACTGCTGGCACAGCAAAGCTGTTTGGCTTCTGCTGCTGGTGCCGATGGACCTGTTACCAAAAAAGGAAACAACCTTCACAGCTTATCTTTCTCCTCACATGGCGTGGGAGTGAGTGACAGATTATTGCACTCTTCCTGCTCAGTTGCTTGTCGTAAGTAGCCAAAAGAGATACTCCTCACTCAGAAAAGAGGTTCAATATTACTTTTTGCCTAAAGTTTGGATTTAATGCAAACATCTCTTTAATCTGTTCATTTCCAAATGCAACCCAAACAGCTGTAGAGGGACTCCTACTGCTTAACAACAGCCTCTAAACTCACAAGTGTACCGAAACATTGTGATTTCAGTATTAAAAGAGAGAAAACCAGCAAGGAGGAATTTACTGGTTTGAGTACCTGTTTATTTACCATACACAAGGATGTTACCCCTGCAGTTTCAAAAGTGGAAAACGTGGCAATTTTTCTTTTTCTGTGATAATGGAGAAATAACAGATGACAAAGTACAACAACCAGGCATTTTATTCTCTGTTTTACTTACACTCATACACATACAATAATCAAGTTAGAGGTTTTAAAAATACAATAAAAAATGTCAATAAAAATATTTCAACTTTTTGCTTGAAAAAGAATGTTTGTGTCAATTTTCTGGTAGAAGATTAACATGACTTTAGCTATCCTAGCTCTTACCTGAAATTCTGCATATGTTCAGAGGAAGAAATTGATACGACCAGTATTCTCATTTGCCATTACCATGTAGATGAACATGGTTTTTGTTTTGGCAGAAAAACCTTATTCTGCCCAGATAGGAAAGCTTTTCTCCATAATTGTTATCCACCTCAATGAATGTACTATTTGCTGACAAGCTCATTTGCTGACATGAGATTTAGCATTTATGTTCTATTACAAATCTTTCAAAAGAAATAATACAGTCAATTTGCCTTTCACTATTCTGTGTTTCACTGGGATTAAACACAAATAGGAGCTATTTTCCTTTACGTATCATGCTGCTAGATTTGGTGTTTACAAAAAAAGGGGTCTACTCAGCCTTTCTCCAGCTAATCATGGCCAAGCTCCTGGCTCACAGTGCTGAAGTAACAGTTACCCAGTGAATACCTGTCAATCATCATCCAGATGAATTAAAAAGAAGTATACAGAATGCAGCTGAAGATTAGCTTTTTTAGGTCATATAGAAAGTATTTCTTAAGGCTTCTGCACCACAATATAGCTAACTTATAGCTACTTTAGCACATTAATCCTATGATAAATATCTATCTATGCATCAGCAACTTTAATCTTAAAAAATATATTTGATAGCTCAAGTTTTTTTCATTGCACACATGTAAGCTGACTGCTCAACACTATTATCTTCTTCTGATAGGAATAATTAAATATTCAACCTAATCTTCAGATTTTAAAGGTTTCAGATCTGTGGCTGAAGATGACTTCCCAGGTAAGCATGTTTTTCTTGAAAAAAAACCAACAACAGCTTGATTACACAGGAAACCTGTGAATCTCCTGGACCCAGAACACCTAATGAGAGACAGTCACTCACCATCCTTCCCAGCAGCTGTAAGGGAACCATAAAGTTCATCCACAGCAACAAGGTACTGATAATCAAGCAGGACAAGCAGTATATTTCCCTCCTAAGTATGGTATTAAGTAACAGTGTGAGTTGCCTCCTCTACTTCCTCCACAGCACCTGCCAGCACTCTTGCATTTGTAAGCACAGTGAAAGTCAGGAAAAACTTGTGTTCTCAGACATAAAATAAAGTATTTATTTGATAGAGTAAATCAACAGCGTCACACAGCACCAAGCAACCCCTGTTATGCTTGTATCTTTGGTAATTGTTTTAAATGAGAAACTCAAGTTAAAATAAGTCTCTGTTCTTTTTCAACAAGCAAGTTTAATTTTTGAGGTTTTGTTGATGCAGATTAAGTAAGGAAAAAAAAAGAAGAGTGCTACTAAGAATTTATGCAATGAGTTGAGCACAGAGATTGTACAATCACATTTGCAAACACCTGAATGTCTACTGTTACAGGAGACAGATTACTAAAAAAACATGTTTTATCTAATTTTGAGTTAAAAGATAAACAGGATAGCACCTCTGAGCAATGAGCACATGTAAAAATCTATCCTGAAACAACTGAAAACTGCTTAAACTTGGCAGTCGTGGCCAATCCTCATGCTACAACCATCAGCAATTTCTTCTAATAAATTTAGAAAGGCTCTCATAATGTAGGGTAATGTGAAAGGTGCTACAAATAGGATACAGAAACAAGGTTTTAGGAATTCTAAAATGCCCTCTATGTCTTTTTATGCCTTATTTTCTATTACACAGAAAAGACAGAGAAAAAAAGGTTTCTGAACACTCACCTATCTGATCACACAGCTTCTTCAAAATCAATTTTTCTCTCTTAAGCCAAAACTAAAAAAATTGTTTAAACCAGCTGAACATAAGGGTGACAGGTTTTGCTGCTACAGAAGTCTTGCCGATGCCTGGTATTCTATGAGATACTCTGGATAAATCTGCTGCTTCTCAAAGATCACAAAGATAGAAGGGTTTGAAGAGTTATTCACACAACTGTCATAGAAGTTTTGGCTGTCCTTCATGGGAGGCCGAACGTAATCAGAACTACCAAGAGTGAACTCCCCCACCAGCACTCGTGCCAGAAACATGGTCTTGGTGTTTGAGTCTGTCCCACAGTAGTTGTCAGAATAAGATGCATCCCTTGCAAAATAACTTCCTGCAGAAGAGACACCAAGACAGAGCTGATAAGACACCAAAACAGCAGGAACAAAGTGATACTGTGTGAAAATTAATTAATAAACAAATCCATTAAGCAATTCATGAACAGCCTTTCCAAAGCCTTTACTTGTCCTCTATGTCCCTCTTAGTGGGAATGACCACTATGCATGTCTTAGTTTTCACAGCACACATATTAAAAAGCAATGTTAAAAAAATTATCATAATCTTCTAAAGGATTTTCTCCTGACCCTAGATGTCCACCTTCCCCAATATCACCACATTTCCTCTCCTGGCAGAGGCTACTAATATTCATCAGCACAGTTGGACTTGATGATCCTTGCAGGTCCCTTCCATGCTCAAAATACACTGAGATTCTCTAACATTTCTGAGAGTGACAAAGTATTCAAGCAGAAAGGTATGTAGTCAGCCTCTCTCAGCTATTCCATTCGATGTGCTGGTAATTTCCTATACATAGGACAATATAGAAGGATATTGATCTGCTAACAAGGAGAAAAGCTTGTAATCAGAATGGCATTTAGATTCCCGGGGAAAAAAAAAAGAAAAAAAAATAAAGCAAGCCAGATTGCTTTTCTATAGTTTTCTATAGGAGTTGGGAGAAACTGGAATAGCAGTGAGCCTGGAGTCTAGCAGAAACCATCCCTACAAATGACTTCTCCTAAGTCTGTCTTTTCTTGCAAGTACTTAGGAGAGCAGAGGTCAAGGCCTTAAGAGTGCCTTAACTCAAAATGACCCTTGTGAAACTCAGCTCTGTCACCCACATCATGATATAGAGAAGCCCAGGACTGGCCAAGGATCACCTTGTAAATTCTACCCCTCTGCAGTGAGTACTGAGAATTTTTTAGCAAGTCTAGGATTACTGAAAGAGCTGAAAAACAACCTTTGCCGTAGACTGTCCCATGAAGGCCGCAGATTCTCCAGTCAAAGTTTTGCTGACAGATGGCATCAATGTCTTTTTTACTGGTCCCATGAAATAAAAATCGCTCATTTGCAGCCCTTCCACCATTGCTTTTCTGCATTAGGTCCTTCTGCCTGCAACAAGAAACAGAATCTTTGCAGTTCTGCAGGGCTGTCCCCACAGGTTATAGCCACTCAGAAACAATTTTACGACATATATTCTGAAAATCTTTACAGTAAGGCCTAATTTGGGCATACAAACATGCTTTCACATTATACATAAATGCTTTACTACAAATGTTCTCTTTCATTCACTGCCTTTGAAGAGAGAGGGAGGAATCTCAGTGGTTTTTTTTTTTCCCTGAACACAGGAGTTTATATTAAGGTTTGCCCTCCATGATTTTGCATTTAATTTTGAAGGCTGTTTCAATTTTGACCAGCCGCAAAACACTGAGCAAGATGTGACTCACCAGCTTCAAGGTTTCACTGGAAGGAAGCTGTCATGGACACAGGCCTGGCAGAAGTCGGGAGAAAGGATTCCTCCCACACAGCCCTGAATCTGATTGTTCTAAGCTCTGTCTTGACTGAGTTTTGGGTTTGTTGATACCTCTTTATCTAAATGTTGATCCTAGGTAGGTATTTCAGTGGGAGAGTAGAAGTAGAGGCATTTCAGGAATGTGTTCTATCTTTAGCACAGCACATACAGCTAACTGCAGAAACAACTAACATCATGCATGCATACCAGAGCAGTGTTTTACACTTACCATTGATACAGTTCCCAGAGGGATGGGTTCTGAACTCTACAAATCTTTTTAATAGCTGCTTTGGGCATTGTGCGCTGAAAGTCCACTTTGACTTTCTTGTATTCTTCAGAAGAGCAGTCAAGCTCAATCAGCTACAAGGAAAAGTTTGAAAAGTTACTTTTGCATGCTTTTGTGCAACCCCTCCTAATATGTGGGTCAAGATATATTTGCATGCATCAAACAGTATCTAAATGTGCTCATCAGATATGAGCACATAAATTCTCAATTCCTTTTTTATTTATGTTGCAGAAAACCAGAGGATCTTTTTAGTTTTTACTCCCTACAACCATTCACTGCACTGCCTGTTGTGTTTCTAAATCAATTGAAGAAGCTTTATTCAAACAATTTTAGGGAAAAGCATGGTCACACTGCTAAAAATCAGTTCCTTACATGACAGTCCTGAAAGCAGGCAAAGCTTACTTGCATATTTTCGTAGGAACATAAAAAATGTCAATGTCAGTCTTATTTCTTAGTGACAACTTGTTGAGGATTTGCATTTTGCAAGTTAGTGATTTTTGAGCATCAGATATTACCTTTTCTGTAGGTACAGTTACTAGAGTTGACAGAGGAGCTGGTGGAAGCAGGCAGAAGTCAGAGAAGGTATGCCACACATATTAATTTGGTGTGTTACAAAGGTAAAAAAGTTTACTCCACTGGAATGAATAAAATAATAGTAAACATAATAATAAAAGATCCCATCCTGAACAAGCTGCCCTGAGAGGCTGTGGAGTCTCTCTGGAGATATTCAAAACCCACCTGGTTTTGAGGTGACCTCCTGTAGCTGAACCTGCTTTAGCAGGGAGGTTTCTGTGATCTCCAGAGGTCCCCCCTTCCAAGCCCAACCATTCTGTTATTCTGTGAACTGTCCTGGTTTCAATAGCTCTCCACAGACATACAACAGCCTACAGCTAAGGGAATGGCTACTCTGAAGTTCATAGGCATCATTTACCTCTGATGCCTTCAGCACATGTTGGGACTTCAAAACTGTGTATTTTGGGCACCAGTACCAGTCTTGTTAACACAGCAAATTTGCCAAGCCAAGGGATTAATAGTAGCAGTGGAAGTCTCTGCTGCCACAGTTTTACTGACACCATTTGTTTAAATCTGGGTCTAGTTTCACCTCCAGGTCCACCCAGTGTGGTATCAGGTTTAAATTTACCAATATCTCTGTATTATGCTACATAGAAACAGTCATTTACAAAGCCAGAAGAAACACTGAACTTGTGATGGAACAAACCTTACATGACAAAACTGACAGAAAAAAACCCCAAAAAACTAAAAAGCTCCAAACCTTGAATCCCAGTTCAGGCAGGGCAGATTTGTCCCAGTGTGCTGGAATGTTCTTAAACCCTTCTGAGTGTTTAACACCCCTGTAGATTATAAGACATTACAAACAGAAAATTAAAATAAAACTAAACATGACATTATATGTACATAGTATACTAAACATTTTTGTCAAGCTTAGGGAGAATATAGACAACTGAACATATTCAAAAATATTCCAAAACTGTCATTTCTGTTCACCAAATAAAAATATTTGTTCCAAGTGATCGTGTCAAGACTTATGTCAGGAAGCAAGATGCCAAACGAGAAAAAAAGAACTATATACTCTAAACTAAACACATAAGGATTCCTCTAGCAGAGTTGAATGTATATATAAAAGCTCTGCTACACCAGCATGCAATATCACATCACAATGCATCCAGTATCACATCAGTGTGACAGAAACAGGATATATACAGCCCTCCCCTGTACTTCCACCCCAATTTTAATTAGTGTGCTTAGCTGCACTTTTCAGTGTTTAAGCAAGGACTGTGTGCTGCAAGGGAACATGCAAAAATTGGCTGTTACATGCAACTCTACCTCCTTGCAGGCTCCCACCTTTTGCTCTACCTGTAACAACTACTGCTTTCCTTTCAGATTGTCTGGCTGCTCTCAAAAGAATTTTTCTGAACTTGCACTTAGCTTTGAAAATTACTCATCTCAGAAAGAGCTAGTACACATAAACACACTGCTACATGTTTAATTATTTCCTACATTTCCACACTTCCTGTGGCCAAGCCCAAATTTTCTTCCCCACAGAAGTTCCTGAGTTGATTGAAAACTGTTGGCCAGGCTGCAACACTGCCCTGGATAGACATGGTTGCAGGAAAGGCATGTCCCTTTCCTTCTCCCTGTCTTTCACAATTGCCTGAGCAGCAAAATACTTCTTCACCCTACTTGTACCCATGGAGGATTCAGCATTCACAAAGCACTGAACCCATCACCTCAGAAGGAGCAGTTGTGGTTTACCTGGCTTTTGTCTTTTCCACCTCAGCCTGAGAGACAAATTTAGGTCTTCTGCAAATTTTCCTCTCCGTTTTGTAGTGAAGGTTTTTCTGTATCATGGCTGAGAAAATCAAACAAAATCCCATGAACAATCAAAGATGTTTTTGAAAGTCTTCACACTGCAGCCACATTTGTCACTAAGTTGTTTTGTCAAAAACATCAACAAAAAGGCTCTCTCATCCTCATTTTGCAACCGAGATACTTTTTTCCTACATTTAGTTGTAGATTTCAAACCCTGTAAACAGAATCCAACATCTATCACAGACCATTTATTTTTATTGACAAGAGAAACAAGTCACAGCAACCTGAATTTTAGAGGCATTCCTTCTGGATCTTGGAACCTCTGCAGCTACTGTGACAACATACTAACAATTAAGACTCAGTACCAGCCAGGACAATGAGGCCTCATCTTCAGAGTGAGATACACAGGAAAACAAACAAAAAAACCTCTTGACACCACCAAGCTTAGAAATTAAGTTCTAAAAGACATCTACACTGCATATATTTGCCTAAGTTACTAAAAAAGCCCAAACCTTAGAAAAGGGATTGATTCACTATGCAATTTTCACTTCTAAGCTAGCCAAGTTTTCCCAGCATTGCTTTTGACTGAATCACAAACAACAGATAATATGCCCTTTCTGGTTTTTTGGTTTGGGATTTGTTTGGCTTTTTTCATGCAGTATGAGACAGTAATGGAAAGCTGGATCAAAGACAACTACACCAAACTGACAGTCCAGGCAGGCTGATTCCCACAACTGTTCTACATAATTTTTGAAAAGAATGCCAGGAAAAGCAACAGCTCAGAGAGGACAGTGCCATCACAGGCTTTTATTTCCTGAACTCTTGGGAAACACTTCTTCCTACTTTGACATAGTCAAGGTAATTTCTCAGCCTTTCCAGACAGGATGAAAAGAAAATATGTGCAAAAATCTTGCAATGCTAAGGATTGTCTGGACCAAACACCTTTTCCAAGTGTTTGCTTTTCTGCAAACCAGTGATTAAAGTAGAGCAGAAGCTGGCTTGTCGAGCCTTCTAGAAGTTCCTCACCATTTGTGTTGGTGCTAGCATCCGTGTCATAATGCTTGGACTTTCTGGCAGACATTTTGAAACCTAGCACAAGAACTCCTCAAAAATAAAAGCTCTGAAAGAATAAAATGCCACTCTGCTTATGTGAACAGCTCTTATCCTGAGAACTTTGATAGAAGCTCTGTTTCTGTAAGCATTGCAATTCAAAGTCCAAAATTCTCTCTTCTATCTCCTCTAATCAGGTAGTTCAAAACCACAAGGGACTTGGGAGGGAGGGACAAAAACAGAAAAACAAAGCAAATGCAACCTACACACAAAATTTATTTCATATTCATGTCTTCCAGCTTTGAAGGTCATCTTTGGAGAACTTTCAGCCAAGTAAGCTTTCTCCAGGTCATCACTGGAGACAGTAGCAGCTGCATGAAGATCATCCTGTCATGCCAAAAATAGAGAGAAAAAAAGTTTCTCCTGGTCTGTTATAGACAAGCAAGTCTAAAAACCAACAACTCTTGTATGTATGGTGGCTGTAGGATATATCAGCATATGAGAAATCCTTGATTTAGAGTGACACATTCACCAACCAGACCAAGAAAGATGCAGAGTACTACTGGAACTTCAGAGAAGGAGGCTTTTCTCAGAAGCAATGGAAAAAATGTATTATTACTGTGATCCTATCTGACACGACTGACTGAATAGTTATGTGTTGATAATATTTGTGACTCACCAGTGATTAGTCCCCTACCTGAACCAATCAAAATCACAGGGAAAAGATTCCATTAGGCCTTTAATGTCCATTTGTATAGTATGAGTGAGAGGAAGAAGGTGACAAAAGAGGGAGAGGGTATAAACACTGTGCACTTTTCGGTAATTCTGCACTTCTCACACTGAGTTAGGAGTCTCGCCATTTCTCCACACTTACTTGTTTTCCATACTCCTGCCACATGCCATATTCATCTTTCCAGTACCAGACCCATTCTGTTGTAAGAATGAAGTGAGGGGGTTTGGTCACAGAGGAGGCTGAAGAAAGACGTCTGACTTTTTGCAACCCACAACACATGTCACGAAAACAGATACTGAATGGGAAAAAGATCCCTTCAGTAAAAGCACAATCGAATCTATAACAAAAAAGGAGGAAAAAAATCAGAACTGTTTGTGAAGCTTTACTAATAGATTCAGAAGCCCACTACAAATTTGCAAATTAAGTCAATCTCACCCAAAAACAGAACACAAAGGTGCACTTTTCACTACAATGTGTGCTTTGTACCTTGCACTTTTCAAAACTCTGTATGCTCTATTTTGTGTTTGCACATATTTTGCATTACAGTATTATGTCTCACATTGATTCTATGGGCAATAATCATAGTCCACTCCTAAATTAGTGAGTTACATAAGATGAACAGAAACAGTGGAAAACAGGCATTGCCTTCTTCTTGCTGACCATCTAAAGAGAACACTGACATAACTTAAGAAGGGCTTCAGAGAGCCTGTAACATAAGAGGAACAGCTAATTTTCCAGCATGGGACGTGGCATACTGGTATGAGCCCCTTCTAATGCTCTCTTTTTATTGCTATATAACCAGTTCCAAATTCTGAATATGGCGTTTCCATATTCTTCATGTGCTCTGCTCCCAAGAGCATATCTCTCTCTCTCTCTCTCTCCAGATATTCTGCCAGTTCCATGATATGGACTGTGGGAAAAGGGGGAAGGAGGGGCAAATCTCATACAAAGTCAGTAGAAGAATGCCAAATAAAACTACTTGTGTAATGACTACAATAGAATAGCAGCAATTTATAGCCACTATGGATCTGGTACAATACAGCAAACTCCAAACATTATAAATTTTTATAAGAGTTTATACCTGACGTTTTTTGGGTCACAATATGCGTCTTCTATTTCTTCCATATTTATGAAGTCCTTCCAGGTATTACCCTCAGAGTACTGCCATCTATATGGCAAGTGAAAATGGGTTCTTATACACTTTTCTGTAAAAGTTTAAAAAAAAAAAAAGAAGTAGGAGATGCATTATTTTGACAGGCTATGAAAGAACTCCAACATTTCAGGGCTGTGTACCCAGCTGGTGAAATCATCAAAAGGATTGCTAGGGAAAGTGTTCACCTATGGCACCATTACAAGCTGTAGTTCAGAATTTTTCAGCATAAGCAAGCAACACTTGAATTTTTGGGCTTAGGTAGAAGTTCAGTTCCTGTACATACTAGACTCTCTTTGCACATTAAAATTGCACAGATCATTCTCAGTTTCAGAGACAAAAAATGAATCAAGATCACAGGCTCATACAAGGCTATTATTTAATAAATAGAAAAAAAATGTATTTATGATTAACCACTAAATCACAAAGTGGTATTACTGAGGAAAAATCCAAAGCACAGCAGTGCTTAGTTTCAAGATAGGAGAAGGACTGTCACTGTTTAACAGTGATGGTAACTAAGTACAACACAGCCACTTACTCCCATTTCTTTCAGTGAGATGGGGAGAACAGGAAAAAGATAAATCTGTGGGCTGAAATCAGAACAGTTTAGTAACTGAAACAAAATACAACACAGTAAGTGTAAGTAGAAGTATATATACAGATATATAGATAGCAAGACAGATAGGTAGATTTAGATATATAAGGAAGCTAACAAAAAGTGAGAGAGAAATAAAGCCCAAGAAATACAAGTGATACACACTATGATTGCTCACCACCCACTGACTGATGACCAGCCCCTTCCCAAGCAGCCATCAGCTCCTCTCAGCCAATTCCCACAGTTTATATGCTGAGCATGATGATCTAATGGTATGGGATAGCCCTTTGACAAGTTCAGGTCAGCTGTCCTGGCCATGCTCCTTCCCAGGTTCTTGTGCACCTCCTCATTGGCAAAACACAGGCAGCTGAAAAATTCTTGACTTTGGGTAAGCACTACTTATCAACAACTAAAGCATCAGTGTGTTATCAATGTTATTCTCATACTAAATCCAAAACACAGCACTGCATTGGCTTCTAGGAAGAAAATTAACTCTGTCCCAGCTGAAAGCAGAGATGTATCCACCACTTATTCCTTATTATTTAGACCATGTCTAGGTCCCACACCTTCCAATACAACCCAGTTAACAACCATCACCTTTCCCCTCTTTTGATAAATACACAGACATCTTTCCTTTAGTCTCAAAGTCCTATGCTCTTCAGTAAGTCTCCAAGAGATCCAGGCCCCACAAAGAGCAGCAATGGTAGCAGTGAGCCAGGTATCACAAATGTTACTCAGAGTTCAAAGTGTCAGTGTGCAGTCACTCCTCAGTGGGAGTGAAGGTGACATCACCAGTGCACATGTGCAAAACCCAAGGCAAATTTCCACAGCAGAACAAAAGGAAACTTAACTACAGGGAAAGTCAAGGAGAAACTGCACTACACAGTTCATATGAGGAGGTGTTCGGTACACAGGTCAAGAACTTCAAGAAAAAAAAGGGTGACAAAAAATCAACAAAAAAGCTGGCAAAGCAGCCTTGTTCCTGGACACCATGGAACATTATGAAAGGGAGACAGCTAAGACAGATGGAACAGAAGAGTACTAGAAGAAAGAATGGAGAATGTAGAATTCAGAGTATCTTTTGTATCTTTCCTGTTTGGAAATATGACTCCTATCATTCAGCAATCCCTTAGGTAAACACAGGTGGAGTAGCCAATCTTCAGCACAGGCAGATTCCAGAGCAAAACAAAACACCTCCTTTGTTTGGTGTGCCAGGTCAAACACTTTCCTACAGCACTCAAGAGAGCAGTGAGATTTAACTAAATATAAGGATAAACTCACAGAAAGTTTCCTTTTCCCCTTTCTGTGAAAGATGTCTATCACTTTCTCTTGATGGCAATAGAAAAACAGGCTATATTGACACAGTCACTATTGATACTTGAGACAACCTACCTTTAAAGCCACAACTTCTGTATAGATGATGTAAACATATCTGTTCTGATTCATCCTCCTTTGAAGCTGAGGAATCCCGTCTAGTGCTGGGTTTTCCACCTAGAGGGGGGAATTGTAACTATTAATACACTTCATATCAACAATGCCTCTTAAAAGTGCCCCTATCCCTAGGGAAGAAGCCTAAAGGTAATGTTTGTAACTACCTAACTGCACTCAGCTCCAGAAAGACAAGGAAGCCTTTGATAAACTTGTATACTCAAAGTCCCTTCCCAAATCCATCCTTTTGGAACTTGATTTCCCTGTAACTGCTGAATTCCTCAGATACAGATTTTAGCTATCACCCCAAATGCCTTTATATTTCCAGAAAGACTTGAGTTAACTGTGCATTCCACACAGCTGATCACACTGGCAGCTATAAAATACAAAGTTTCAAAATCTGATACTTCTATAAATTAAAGCACATTAAGGAAAGGAAGAAGGAACTGCAGGCAGAATAGCAGAGATGAGCATATACATTTGAATTCTCCATTCTGTTATGCTTTTTTTTTTCCCTGCTAAACTATCCTTAACTTCAAAAGAAAAGTGCAAACAAAATAGTACACTTCTAAGAAATAACTAGGATAGTGCTGTTTGTGAATCTTGTGCTAGACAATCGCTATATTAAAGAAAAACAATTAAATAGTTTATAATCAGACAATTCAAACAAAAATAGTTTGTAAGCAGACAACCACCACTCCTACTCTTAAACAGGTGTCTACCTTTAGATATTTTACTTAAAAACCCCAAAATTAGAAAACTCCCTACTTCCTGATACACTTTTTTAACCCCAAGGTTAAGAATTTCATAAACACCAGCACTCTATTTCTCAGGAACCTCTCTTGACTTCACTTGTTAAGACAAAGATCTCTGTCAATGAGACAGGTACAAGGTCCCTCCTAAAATACAAATCAAGATGTACATTCAGTTTTCTTAATGACACCAGTGAAAATATTAAATTCACTACTGTGACTGTGATTATTTACCTTTGCATGGTGAAGATTTGGCATCTTCTATGTCATACATGTTTCTGTTGCCATTTTTTATGTCATACATGTTTCTGTAAGTGGAAGGTAGTTTCTTAATAATGTCTGAGCTCATTCCCTGTCTCTCCAGTTTCTCAAAACAGTCTGGATTTAATAAGTCATGGGACCGTTTGCAGCTGTTGCCAAATCTGCACTGACCCCGCAAGAAGTACTGGCAAACATGAAGTTTGGTGCAGGATGTTTTAAAGGAACAAGATCCATGAAGTCCATCACCTTTGTTATAATGCAAGCAGACCTTGGGAAGAGAAGAAAAAAATAATTTAAACATCAAAGTACAATGTGCTCATTTAGACTGTCTGAATCCTTGATTTTTAGTTTTTTTACAGCTACAATGTGTATACATTTGCTTTTGAAAGAAACATTTCTTCTTTCTTTTTGTTTTCCAAATGATTACTAGATAGCTTCTCCTTTGCCCTGCTAATATTTACAAAGATCTTTCAAAAGACAACATTCTTACAGACAGTCTCAAGATGGGATTTAGTGCTAAGTCTCACCTCTTGGATTTTCTAGCTTTGGAATAGTTTTGGAATTTTTTTGACCCCAACTTGATGGTAAGATGTACTGGATCTGGCTGGGATGGAGTTAACTTTCTTCATAGCAGACCAAACCACACTATGGTTTGGGTTAGTGACCAAAAGAGTGTTGATAACACATCCCTTTGGTCTGTTTGGGTCAGCTGGCCATGCTCACTCCGGGCTCCTTGTGCCCCTCCTCACTGGCAAAGCACTGGAAGCTGAAAAGGCCTTGGATTGAAGGTAAGCACTACTTGGCAACAGCCAAAACATCAGTGGGTTGCCAGTGTGATTTTCATATTAAATCAAAAACACAGCCCTGTTCATGATACCAGTAAGAAAATTAACTCTGTCTCAGCCAAAGCCAAGATAGATAACACACAGCCTCTTGCTCACTCCCTCCAGGGTTGAGATAAACACAGTTTAATACAGCATAAAAGGAAGAGCAAACAGTAATGATGATAAAAGAACAGACAAAACAAGTGATGCACAATGCAACTGCTCAGCACACAATGACCAAAGCCCAGCCAGTCCTTATCAGTGTGCCACCACCCCTGGGCCACCTCCCCCCTGTTCCACTGTTCAGCATGATGTCATATGGTATGGAATATCCTTTTGTCCAGTTTGGGTCAGCTGTCTTGGCTGCATTCCCTCCCAGCTTCTTGTGCACTCCCAGTCAACTGGCTAGCAGGGCAGTATGAAAAGCTGAAAAGTCCTTGACTTAGAGCAAGCACTGCTCAGCAAAAACTAAAACATGAGTGTTATCAACACTGTTCTCATCCTGAATGCAAAACACTGCATTGTACCAGCTACTAGAAAGAAAATTAACTCTATTCCAGCCAAACTAGGAAATAGTCCAAACTGGCCAAAGGCATACTCCATGCCACATAATGCCATTCCCCAAAATAAAATAAAAAAAAATAGTGGGGAAGAGAACAGAGGGAAGATGAAAGAAGGGGGAGATGGGTCCTTCTTACAAAGTGGCACTTGCTCAAATACTTGTTGGGCACCAGTCTGCTTCGAGATGGTGAAGTGGAAGTGTTCCTTTTTAACACTTCTCCCTGCTTTCCTCCACTTTCTACACTGTCTTTATCTCCATTCACAGTTTTTGCCACTTTTGTTCTTGTTAATGTTCACCTCCTCTGCTTGGAACATGGGAGTGATGAGTGGGTGAGGGACTGTTCAATAGCTTAGCTGCCAGCTAGGGTCAAGCCACCACAGGCAAGAACAGAGGACACAGATTTATTTTTAGATTTGCATTAAGGTAACTAAATTGACACCCAGTATCTCCATCTCGGTCAAGCCCCTTCCACGTTGTGATGCTCACTGAAACACAAGGCTAAGAAGCTGATGGAGTAATACTCACCTCTGGTAAGAGGGAAGGGTCATTTTGAAGCAGAAGCTGGCAAAGTTCATCATGGTTTAAATTCTCAAGTCCATATTGCTTTAGAACACGGAGATTGTGGTCTGAGTGGAAGCTGTGAACAAACCTGCATCCCTTCCTAGAACTCAAGAAACCCAACAGCAAAATGACTGGCATTATTTTGACACCCCATGGGCATTACACTGAACAGCTGGAAAAGCACACGAAATTAGCTAGTTTCAGAAAAATCCACATTGCTCATCTATAAAGCCATTAAGTGATCTGCAAAGCAGGTTACATAATTACTCTGAGAATAATTGCCACGCTACTTCTGATTGAGTCATTATAGCCTTAGCGCACTCTGACAATATCGGCATTTTTAACCTGCAGCTCACAACCACGAAACCACCAAAGCTCCAGAGCATCACCTCCTCTCATCCGATGAGTGCATCCCCCAGGGTCCCAGAGCACAGGGACGTGCGGGGACACTCAGCTTTAGCTCATTGCCCAGGGTCCCGCAGCACAGAGACGTGCGGGGACACGCAGCTTTCCCCTGGCACGGCCCCGCCCACGGGCAGGGAAGTGTCAGGATGATGAGCTGGGGAGGAAATGCTGCGACCCAAAGCTGTGAAACTACCGCCCGTGCCTGCCTCCTTTGCAACAACACACACACATAAATAAAATGAGACCGGCAATGAGCATTTCCGACGCGGAGAGGCCGTTACTGTGAGATCCTTCCCCTGAAGGGGTACACCGTGCCGAAGGCCGAGCTCCCCGCGATGACGGGCACCCCCCCGCTCCTCACCTGGCCAGCTGGTTGCGGCAGAAGCCCTTCAGGTGGTACTTGCAGATGTGCAGCTGCCCGCCCTGCTCCAAGCAGCCGCCACTGGCGCACAGCACCCGCAGCGCTAGGGTCGCCAACGCCATGGCCGGCAAGCCCCGCCCGGGAAAGCGACGGAAACGGAAACGAAAGTGAAAGAGCCCAAGAGGGAGCGGGGCCGCCTGGGTCCGGAGCCTGCGCTCTGCCCCGCAGGGGCGTGGCTTGCTCTGGGTCAGCCGGCGGCGGGGGTGAGGGACGGGCAGCGGTATTGGGGCGTGGCCCTGTGCCTGCCTCCTCTGCCTTTTAGGATGTATTGGCCGTTTTCAATCGCGTGTCACCAAAAAGCGATGGCAGCTGGGAGGTCACACATTTCCTGTAGAAAAAAGCGGGCGCAGGGGTGAATGGAGCATCACCCAGGTGAATGGAGCTTCACCACCTTAAGTTCCAGGGAGAAGGCTGGAGCGTGAATTCTGCCGTCAAAAACATCTCAGTTAAGGTTTCTGACCTGTGCCACTTTTCTGATCGTGAAGGCTGCTCTCATACTTCTTACGTTTCAATATCTAAATTAAAAGCTCGGTCCTGGACACACAACTGCCACTCTTACAATGCTTATAGTACTACCTGCAACACAGTGGTACGCCACTGCTTTTGCCTGCACAGCAGCCATGGCACCAGTGTGGCCAAGAAATGTCCTCATCCTCCAGGAACTCACAAACTCTTTAGAAGGGTGCCCATCTTTTAGTTAAGTCCCTTTATCTGGGTCGTTTTGGCACTCCTGGTCCTGCATCACAGTCTCTCAGAAGCATACTTTAAATGGTGGCAGAACAATGCTGTAAAGTGCCATCATTTCAGTCAGACTAGCAGTAGACAGCATGGGGATTCTCACTGATGGTGGTTCTCATTGAACAAAAGTCCTGCCTCCTTCCTTCTTTTGCCAGTCCTGTTCTGTTGTGCCTTTCCCCTTGGATGTCTTGCTTCCTGCTTGCCCTGTGAGATCAGGAAGGAAATGACAAAAAGTAGAATCTAGTCAAGTGCACTGAACGGAAAACCAGCTCTACTCAGAGTACAGGTATGGGTTCACAGAGATCTATCTTGCCTGTGACAGGCCATCAACAAATGTTTCGGAGACAACAAGGGAGGCTGGAGTGTCACTTGTTCTATGTAAATAATTCCATAGCTTGGACTGTCTTTGCTGTCCTTTCTTCCTTAGGACAGTCTTTCCTTTGAGGGCAGACCTGCAGATGGTCACATTTGTCACCTGGTAGTAAGGCACTTTAAAAAGAGAGATCACACACCACTGGTAGTGATTGACAGTATCACAGAACAATTGAGGTGGAAAGAGGTCATAGGAGGTCATCGGGTTCAAAGCCAAATCCAGCTGTTTCATCACTGAAAGAGAATATGGGTGGAAGCCTCCTAATTTTGGTGTTTTGTTTAATGGTCTCAAATTACTGGATAGCTGTATAGTGCCCCATCAGTAGGAGATGTCTTGACTGAACCAAAACTCAGGGAACCCTTTAGCATAAAACTTTGAAGCAGCACTGTACTCAATAACTCTCATTTTCCTCGGCATCCATTCACTTTTTCTGACCAAAAATCCATCCTATCAAACCAGCCCCCAACTTTTTACAACTTAAAGATCTGTCCCAACATCACTGTATTCTCCAGGTAGCTGTTTCAACTGTATCTCCCTTTCACACTTTCTTTCCTCATGCATCTGAAAACCCCCACTCATTTGGCAGAAATGTGGTATTTTTTTTGTTATGAGATTGGTATGAATGACTACACCAATGTCAACATTATACAGCAAAGAGTACCAAGAAAGAAGAGCAGTGTAAAATCAGGGCGGGAGGGATGTTTTCAGGTAGCTTTACACTGTTGTAAATCATTCCAAATTGTTGGTGTGTGTATCACAGGGAAGTTCACATGGCTGTTCCTGCTTTGCAGGAACTCCTGAGTGAGTTTTTTGAGGGTGTGGAATAGAGCTATCATTCCGTCTCTTTCTCATGGAGAACAAAAGTAAAAGTATGAAAACAACCAATGACTGATGCAGAGAGAATGTTTGCAGAGATGCCTTTGAATTACAGCACCTTCCCATGCCTGAATTCATACCCAAAAAAAATCATCTTATTCTTTCTCACACAAGATTCTCGTAGTTTGTTTTGTGGCATGTTCCTCAGGAAGAATAAAAGTATCCCTTTGATTTGATAGAACTTCCCCATCTATGAATTATATATAAGCAAAATTGTACTTTCTTCTTCAGAAGAAGAAGAATTATCAGCTAACAGAAAAGTCAATTTTCATTTGTAAAATTAAGTGCCATTAGTCATGAAGGGCACCTAAGGCAAGTGGCTCTTCTTCCCCTCTCAAATACTGTAATTAAAGGTAAGGCTATTTTCTTAAATGTCCTTGTAGCATAATTGCATATGAGCTGTTCTACCTACAGGTAATGACTGCTGTGCGCATTGGTCCTGAAATAAACTCCCTCTAAGCAGTTCCTAAAGTGTCTGAACAGCTGCTGAACTAAGAGCACATGGGGTTTTAATAATTGTGGGACTTCAGGTACTGCAATTTCAGTGAGCTACCTTTGTTAAAATCTGATTTATTGTGCTATGAAAACTTTACTTTAGAAATTAGCAGATGTCTGTCATTAGACTAATATCTTTATTTTTAGGAACAGTTTATGGATAATTGTGTTAATTTGAACTCTCGCATCATTTCTTAATCTTATTTCTATATCTTATCAATCTTCAAAATGTAGTAATTTAATTATTTTCCTGTGAATTTTCGTATGCATCTTTAAAACATCCATTGTTATTGTGGTGTATAGTGCCTCCACTTCCCACCCCATCCACGTGTTTCAGTCTTTCTCCCAGCGAGCGTGGTGAAACTCCTAGCTTTGTATTTGTATATCCTGGGAGATGATGTAAGGAAAATGGGCAGAAGAAGACAGAAATGTGATATGTTTGCTTGCTGTGTGTTTGGTTGCCTGTCAGCCTACATTTAAACGCACAATTGAGGGCTAATGTTGTCCCAATGATGGTCTGGCAACGTGGTTAAACATAGCTAAACTTTCCATTCTTTTGTCTGCAACTGGTTGATTTATAATGGCTTGTATTTGCTGTTTATCAAACATATGATTTATATGTGTTCCTTTTCTGGGTTAAGTATAGGTGTCTCATCCACCTTGGTCAAAATTGGTAGAATTTTATCCCAAAGAGTTGGTATGTTGGGATTCCACGTTTAATTTGTTCTTTACTCAGAATTGTTTTGAATGTTTTATCTGAGGACCATGCAGTCTTTGGGCTTGTACACTTGGAATCAGTCCCATCAACCTATTATTTCTGTGTACTTCTCTAATTTCTTCACTTACAACTAGTGTTTCTGAAATCTGTACTAATTGACAGCATGTGGACCTTACAGCTACGATCCCAAGAGTCTCCCAGTGACATGCTAACCTAAAAATCAACCACCCAACAGGTAACACATGCACCCAGAACTTGAAAGCTAGAAACAGGAAACTCAGTTCTGTTGCAGTATGTGAGTAGCACCAGACTGTGGGGCTGTAGGCTGTCCCAGGGATCTTGCAGCCTCTGCATTGAGCAGGATAAATCCTCATTTTTTGCTCTTGCCTCAGGATACAAATGTAAACATATATTTTCACAGGCAAACAGTATAGTCTGGGCAGGATTTAGGATGAATTGTCTGTTTTATAAGAATAAACCAGCCTAATATAACATGCAAAAAATTGTATTGTGTATAGTTTGGTTTATTACATAAGTAAGTTTCAAGAGGTGTTTCTTGTGAAAATTAAAAATAATTGAGGCTGAAAATTTACAGTGCAGTTAATGATGCTGTTATTTGTCACTGGCACACTTCTAATCTTATTCTGTTGAACATTTTATTACTTGGTGCCAGTGTAAATATCTGTTTATTGTGTAAGCCTTATGCTTTTGTTCTTTTTCATACCCTCAAAAAGGTAATGTATTCACACACACACATCATCTTGTACACTGGCTTCCTCCACGTTTCCGAAAGCTCCTAAGAAGTTCTTTTAAAACTACAGTGATCCTCAAACGAGCAGTAAATTGGCCAGTCAGAAGTCTATTGCTGCTCTAGCAGTGGTTTTTCCTGCATTTGCCACTGTATTATCCACTGTCTATGATATCTAGTGTTCTAACATACTGAATCTCAATGTGTCTGTTAATTCTTCCTTTAAGCATTCCACTTTCAGGTGGGAGTGACCTCCCTGTTGACACATAGTGAACAGCAATTCTATTTTCTTTAATGTACGAGTTGCCACCATACCAATTATCTTTGTATCACAATGATTTGCTTAGCATGTATGCAGATCTAAGGCCAAAAAGTCCTTTCAAAATACAGCACTTTTTCAAAGTTTCTTGTGAGTAAAAAAAACCCCGTAACTTGTCAGGGACCAGGACAGTTACTGAATCCTGTCACATTTCATTCTGCACTGCAATCAGCAACAATACAGAAGTTGTCTTGATCATGCGGTGTTTCATCCTGTGCTGGACAAAATATGAAATTCCGTTGGAAAGGACTTACCTCTATCAGCTCTATGAAGAGATATGTTCATGACATCAGGGAATATTTATGAATGAAAATGCTATGTCTGCACATAGTAGCTCAAAAAAACCCTTGCTATATTATGGCTAGATGGTTGTTATTTTTATAAGGTCAGACTGATGGGGAACACCAGACTGAAGGGATCAAATGGATCCTCAATTCTAGCCACTCATAATCACAAGCAGTTAAGTTTTCAGGTATCTATTTCAGAAACATCCACAGTATAATCCACAGACACCCTGAGCCTCAGGAAGATTTTCAGTGCTTCGTAACAAGTGTGGGACCTGGAATGTCTGAGCATACTAAGGAAAAAGCAGGATCTTTGTCACTGTAGGAGAAGATAGACAATAGATTTCAAAAGGAGAGGGTGTGTTTCTCAGACATTCTGCCCAAAGCCTTTGAAGATGGCAGTCAGCTGAACGTGGGAAAGCAAATATTTTCAAAAAAAACCCTTAAAACTATTTTGCAAGAAATCAGAAACTTCCAGTTTTTTCCAGCTGCTAGTCCCTACTTTTCTTTGAAACTTCCTTGTTCAGTGAAAACTCTCCAAAGTTCTCTTGTGCCTTTTTCTTCTATGAGTTCATTTTCTTTTCTCTGTGTTCATCAGCTAAATTCATAAATGTTCACTGACACATCACCCAGGATGTCACGGGGTATTGATTTGGAGATCAGTAACAGCTACTTGTGGTGGCAGGGGATAAACAGGAGGAACAAAGGCTCTCATCAAAAGCAAGCAACAATCAGGTGCTTTCAAAAGCTTCTTGAAACAATGTGTAACTAATGTGCTCATACTGTCTTAAATATCTGCCTCAGATTCTCAATTCAAACAGAAGCTTGGTAAAGGGAGACCTCTCTTGCACATTATACTCAAGAGTGTATACTTTAACTGGAAGTGTAGCAGTGAGATAGGAATTTATTCAGAGATATTCAAGAGATAAAGGGCATTCTGCATAAGAGTACTTTTGGTCCTTCCAGTAGGACCAAAGCCAGTATGATCTGTAACACACAGTTCGCTGCTGCTGTAGAAAAAAGCATTATTTCAGAGAAGTCTGCTGCATTTTTGGTCCTTTTGTTGAATGATTACACATGAGAGAGGGTTTATTTTTCCTGGGTACCCATTCCAGCTAGCAGGATTGTCTGGCTAATATGAATTATCTGTGGTTGATCTGTGCAAGGCAAATGTTCAACATGGACACAGAGCAAGCATGGCTGTCAGCTGAATTGCTTTTAGCCCTTTTTTAAACCCTCTTGCCACACAAGGGCAATCTACCTATGTAGTACCTTATAATTTCTGTATAAAAATACATTCTATGTATTTTTGGTGTAACAATTGCATTTACACCTTCTAAAAAGTCTTAAAGTAATGTATGTGCTGAAATGTAGCATGTGGAAATACTGCTTTTTTTCTGCAAGAATTTTGCTACTGTATGTTAGTAAGTTTCAAGCTCTATTAAAAAAAGAGGAACTGATTTGCAATAAGCATTATATTGAGTCATATAAGTCTTCTAAAAGTAGATTTATGATTTACAATTTCCTAGCATTCTCATGGGAATTCCATACTTGCTACAGTGATTACTTTAATCAAAGCTAATTATTTTTTTAGGCTTATTTTCCTTTCATTTGGTACCTTTCAGTTTCCAAGTTATTACTGGTCTATGTAATTTTCTCAAGCAAATTTTTTTTTCATCAGTTTTTGTGCTCTGAGATAGCAAAAGAAAGAACTCTGACAGGCCACCTTTGAGATTTATTATCACTGATGCCTTATATTTAACTGTAGGTAAATAGTAATGAGTAAGAGACAGACTGATTACGCTGAAATGATACACAGAGGGAAATACAGACATCTGGATTTTTGGCTTTTAATTTTGCTTGTTAAAAGAAAAAGACCTTATTTCTCCCTTTCGTCATCAGTATATAAATTGATTGCTTGATCTTGCACTGCACATATAAAGATTTTTATGTCATGTTTGTGTTAGAAGGCACGGGGCTGCTGAAAATGAATGAGAGCATTGAAGCAATGCGGAGAATAAATAGACTCCACAACTAAGTTTAGTTATGCAGTGGGTATGTATTGGAGCTCCGGCACAAGTGAGATAGCTCTCATAAGGACTTGTGCCCCGAGCCTCGGGCTGCCCCACAGCTTTATTCACAAAGGTGTTCCATATGTAAGAGATTGCACAACTTTCCCATGCATATTCAACCCCTGGCCCCGCCTGTCCTCGCCTCGTATGGTAATCAGGTCCACGCCCTTCTGGGCATGCCTTGTTGGCTGTGGTGGTCGCACGGGGGTCTCTGGGGGTCTCTGAGGCTGAAGATTTGTAGTCTTCCTCCGGATGAACTTTTGAACTTTTTCTCCTCGCGCATGCGCTTTTTGGTTCTTCGGTCCTTATCTGGGTACTCTGTGGTCTTAATGAGCTTGGAGACAGAGGGGTTTCTTTATCTGGGCTTTTTGTATCTCCTGATCTCCTCATGGTATTGTTTTCTATGCAAGAATCCTTAGAAATTTGCATTTTCCTATGCCCTTTGTACCATGGCAGGGGTTTCTTAAGTAAAAAGGTTAAACTTCAACCCAGAGTTCCACAGACTATACTTTAAATGCTCAATTCATAATGTTATTTTAAGTAAACTCCAAAATCTCTATTTCAGCATGAAATATGGAGAGCAGATGTACCAACTCTCTGGCTTCTTAACCACAGGCATCTTTCAAGCTCCAATTGCATCCCATAACTAGCTGGAATTTCCACAAAGCAAGATCAGCGCAGACCATTTCACAAATGGAACACCAGTGATGTATTTGTTGTGTCTGAACTCCATACTCTCCCAGAGATTCCCCTTCCTACAACTTTCTGGATTATGATATATGTGCTTTTTGCCTCTAATTATTTTGAGATTTTGTTGTGTTAGTAATTTTTAGAGATTAATATTGAATATCTGAGAACTGAGGGAAAGGAATTTTTAGCTCGTTACAATTTTCTTAATGTTGTTTTATATGGATACATCTATCAGAGTCAAAAGTCTTCAAAACATTTTGGGAAAAATATTGCTGCTTTTAAAGCACCTCTGGTGAAGCCCCTGTTTTGTTTTGTTGTTGTTTTTTTTTTTTTTAAAGGAAGATGAAACTATATTCTACAGTAACAAACTAGTAAAAAACTCCAGCCGTTCTGTCTTTGAACACATGAAATCTTCTTTAAAAGGATATTAAGATTGCAAATAAAGTAATCAACAAAAGTTAAGTACAACATGGCCAAATTAGGTTGAGTGGTACAGCTTTTATTTTTTCTCACTGAGTACCATGTGTTGTGGCACTATTATGACACAATCACCAGCAGTTTCTGCTACAAAGTTCTTTCTTTAATTCAGTACATAAATAGGCAGTGGTCTCTCTCTTAGTGACTAATCAGCCAATGGGATTTCAATCTTGACTGGATCCCCAAGCCTTATCCACTACATAGTCAGATACTTCTTTCAAGAGAGGATTGTTAACCTCTTTATAGATTTTTTATACTTCCTCCATTATAACATGTGAATGCTAATAAGGACTAAGACATTTTTAAGTGCATTGTGATGTGGAGACAAATTTTATCCCTGCTTTACAGGGATGATGGCACAATGAGAATAAATTGGAAAATACCCACTAATTTTGTGTATTTGATCTGTTACACCCAAGAACCTCTGTTTTGGAGAGTTCAGCCTTTGTGAGCAGTTTGTGGGGTCAGGCCAGCACTCTGTGACTACACTTGCAGCTGGTCCTGCTCAGCATTTCTGCAAATCTGATGGTGGGGTCTCGAGTCAGAAGTCTCAAAAATGAGGAACATACAGTAAGTGACCTCCTGTGAAAGTTTGCCTCTCATCATTTGGGAACTCTGTGGTAGAAGCAGGCTCAGAACCCAAACCTACTTTACCAGGGTAGCATTCAGCTGCTTTAACTTTGAGAGCATCCTCTCCCTTCCTTGTTCACCAGACAGTCTATAACTTCTGCAACAGATGCATCAGGTTTCTACATGTGATAGTCTCATTTACTGAGCAGGACCACTCATTATTAGGGCAAAACTTATTCCATGCACATTAAAAATAGGGGCCTTCAAAGGAAAATGTTAAAATATCCAGCCATGGAGAAGGAAAGGGAGATGATTATGTTTTGATTTTTTATTTTCTGCCTTTGGAGTACTCCCATATCCCCCTGGAAGAGGATCACTCATGCCTCACTTTCAGCTGCCTTAGTTAACAAAAATAACATTTGGAAAAAGCCTGGCATAAAAAAGTCTGGTTTCAGTCTGCCACCTGTATCTCCACCATTTGAGTTAACTGCTCAGGTGATGCCAATAGCAGTTGTTGTCCTCTTGCTTCACTGAAGAATTTCATCAATATTTGCTGCAGCAGGGAAGCATTCTGAGTCCAGGTGAAATCTTGGCCTTCACTGTAGTCTTGGGAGACTGGGAGTGGAAAGACGGTGTTAGTCCTTCCCCCTCCATTTACTCCCTTCTTCCCTTATTTTCAAAATTCAGTCTTCCCTTTCCACTGTATTTGGTTTCTGTTCTTCTTGCCCCCCTCAATCCAAGATATATTGGTCCAAGCTTCTCATCCCCAATCTTACACTCTTCGGCCAGGCCTCACAAAATTAGTGCAGATTCTCATATGAATCTCAGCCTTCCTTTTATCTTCTTGTCAAACAGGTTCAAATCCTCTCTTCTCAAATCCTGGTTAAATCTCTTTCTGGCACCTCTCCCCACAATTCCACTGAAGACACTGGAGTTCAGAGCCAGTGTCTGTGCAGTCACCTTCCAATTATGATAACCTCCAGCTCTCAGCCTTAATTCCCAGCATCTTCTGCTCCTCTCATTATCAGTCACCATTTCCTTCCTGGTGTCCTACAGAGCAATCTCTGGTACTGCTCTGGCACTGCTTCCTCCCAAATTTATCCCTTCTCGTGCCTGTGTTCCAGTCAAGCTCATCCTGTGAAGTATCAGCACTGTCCAGGTGTCAGTAGAAGATAAAGTTGATCTGAAAGAGCAGGAAAAAAACAGTTCTTGAACTGTGGGTGTTTCTTTAACTGTACTGTGATTGTGACACTTCCTGCATCCAAGCAACAGCATAAATAGAGGGTCCTAAAGAAGATGTTTTTCAGGACAAGGCCATTCTGCTTCCCATGCATTTAAGTTAACACTGAGCAAATGCTCAATGTGAGACACACAGTGGCATAAAAACATAACACCTACTCCATTATTTCTGTCATTATTTGCATTTACAGACCCTTTTCAATGTATATTTAGAATCAACTTTATCTTTCATGTTGTTATAGCTCCCTGATTAGGAATGGAGTAAAGTTTGACCTCTTAGGGTGTGGATGTGAAATATGTAATGCTGCTGTTGCACTTAATTTAACTGAGTGGGAACTGTATTCCCTGAATCTGAAAGTTGTTCACTAGGTATTTTACACAAGTAATGTTAAGAGCTTGGCTTAAAATGAGATAATTATGGTAGGTGAAAAATACAATTTGATTTGAAGATTGATGTGGAATGTTTGTCATTCTCCTGTGAGGCATTGTGTTAATAATGTAACTTCCAGGCTGCATTCTCTGGAGTCCGATTAATATTTTTTTCTGTAATGTGTTTGACATCTTTTTGGGGAGCTATAATGCAAAGCATTACCTCTGATTAATGAGTGGTAACTCATTAATCAGGAGCTCAACTTGTTCAGGCATGTTAAGCACCTGCTCGGTTTTAAGTTAAAATATGCTTCTGATCAGGTGTAAATTTAAGATTATAGCTGAACTTTTTCCAGAACTGGGACTCTAGCTCTAAATATCTTTGAAGTGATCTTTTAAAAAGTCTCTATAAATCAAAACCTCTCCTGCCTTTATTGAAGTTTTTTATGTATGATTGAATTAAGCACTTGGCTGCCCAACAGCCTAATAATAAGTAAGAAGCCTTAGCATGTCAAGGATTCCTTGTCTTGATTTTTAAATTATTTTTGTATCTACCTTTAGGAGATACATCCTATAAAGCACAAGTGACTTAAACTCACTGAGATCACATGGATGTGGTTTGGGGGAATTCCATAGAGGACATTTTCAGGATATACCTAAGACAAGGTGCGATGCCAGGCCTCTTGCTTTTTCTGTTGAATTCAGTGATAATTCAAAATGCAGCACCTCAAAGGGCAATGGAAAAGTGTGAAGCCATTGCTAAATGACAGTTTTATTTGAAATTTTGTTGGGGGTTGGATCTGTTTCTTTTCTGTTTGTGGAATTTTTTCCTGGTGGTTTGCTAGGTAGCTAATTGCTGGGTACTTGTGGGTACTTGACCAAAACAAAAGGGGGCAGCAGGTTTTCCTGGGGAACAGCAGTTGAAAAGGACAGTTCAGTCAGAAGGGCACCTTTCCGAAGGGACATCGGAGCACCAGAGGACGAACCCTGTTTGTTTTTTTCCATTGGATTTTCTTCCCGGAGGAAGATGTAGACTCATTTCCTCACCACTGGACTTTATACAGGACCATCTCCACTCCACAGAACTGCATCTATTACTCCAGGAGGATTTCATCTGGACTGCTTTTAACACCCTGACACACAGGGTGTCAGGTCACATCCCCGACTCTGTCAGGGTTTTTCTAGGGTTTTGTTTGTTTTGTTTTGCTTGTCTCTTGGTACTATAGCATTTGTATTTTCTTTTTTTGTTGTTGTTTTATTTAATATTCCTAGTAAAGAACTGTTATTCCTATTGTAATATATGTTATGGAATAATTAATGCTTATGCGAAATATAAATGTAATATGTTGTGTATGTATGAAAAATCTTTAAAAGTCTTACCCCACAAGGAGCCGCTGGGGAAAGATTGCTTCACAAAATTACAAAATCAAAGACGGCAGTGGAGAAAAAACCTAATTAACAAACTAAAAGATGTTTAGGACCCAGCAGAGATGGGTTACCCGGGACAGATCTGGGAACACCCTCGCGAACACTCATTCGATAAATATCTACGATTGAGATAATCAGGGTCAGTGGACCCTTGCATCCGAATGCCAGGTTCCCATAACTTGACATCATCATTCATTGCTTCCCAGAAATGGCTTTGTCCAGGACAGAGAAAAGGAGACTACATGAATATGTGAAGCGGTGAAAAGAATAGGAGAACCTCTGCCCCAGGCAAAAAACACTATATAAAAACCAACCCGATGGAGGCAGCATTCGTGAGCAGAGGGCATCTGATGCAGTAGAGGTCAGACCAGAGTTCACCCAGCGCCAATCCCGGGCTCAGCGTTGTCTCTTTGATTGTGGCTATCAGGGACTGTATCTTGGTCACGAAATAAAACCCTATTTTTTTTATTATAAATTCAGCTTTATCATCTATTATCTACAACACTATTCCCAATCTTTGCCTGAGAGCCTCCAATTGCAAAGTTATAATAATCTGAGGAAGGGGGTTTACAATCTCCATTCAAAGGGAGATTCCAGCTTTTGCTGGCAGATACCTGTCCTTTAACCAGGACAAATTTAAAATTAAAAAACACTCAGCTTTGGAAAATCCTCTTTCAAAAAAGGTTCCAGGCCAGGAAACTCTTTTACTGACATGTCTCCTTCCTTACCATCAAGACAGAGGATCTCTTTACCATCAGTTTGTAAAAATCCCCAAAATCTAAGTACTTCTTCAGCCCTTTCCTGATAATATAGGAAGCATTATTTGCTAGTCATAGCACTTTATGCCCACATCACTGTTTGACTCATCAAAGCATAAAAACCAATTATTTGGGACAGCTGTTTTTCAGTCACCTTCAGAGTTTAGTAGTGACAGGAATTCTCTTTCTAAAGACTTTCCTTTACTGCTCTACATTTTCTTAAGGGGTATTTTTTAAACCTAGAATTCTGGCAGAAATCTGATGTCATTGTACGCCTTCAAAGACAGAATGTGCTGGATTTTTGTTTTGTTTTGTTTTTTGTTCTATGACAATTATAACACTAAGAATGGCTATTAATAGTTTTTGTATTCTAATTACTTTTACTCAAGAGCATTTGATATATTTTTGCATTCCCAAATGAACTGTGTCAACTGATTACCTCTCACAACTATTTATTACCATCTTCCTCACAACTTTACAACTTCCTTCATTTTAGATGACTTGTTTTCAAGTCTTAACAAATATTTTTCATCTCAGCCCTGTGTGGGAAATATCTGCCCAACTCCCTTGTGGGACTAAATGTAGATGTCTGTCCCTGAAAATGGAGACTGTCAGAGGCTCAAACAGCTCTGCTTTTGATGGTTGCATGCTTAAATCTTTCCTTAACTTTCTGGTACCAGTCATGTAGTATGGTATTAACTTTCATGGAGGTGATGTCAAAATGTGATTCCACATTTTCCTTTAAGAGAAAAAATAGGAGCATATTTGCATTGAAATGGATCTGCCTGGGAAGGGAAGCTGACCTTCCTGTTGCACATGGCAGAATTTGGTCCAGCCTGCCAGGGTACCCTATTTATAATCATTTAATACAAAAGTACCTGTGGCAGGAATAGCTGTAGAAAAACTCCAATGTAATATTTCATGTTTTAGTCAAAAGCCCAAAATACTTTCTCTTTTTAATTTGAGGAGGTTAATGCCAACATAAAGTTGGTTTTTCTAGAAAATGCACATGAAATGCTCATGAAATCATGCGTTTTACTGTGAAAGATGGTGCAGAAAACTTAACATTTCCCACTCTTTTTAAGTGGAAATTTATTTATTTTGTACTGTCTCATACAATTTTTGCCTATTTTGAAGTTATAAATGAAATAGACACGCTTCATAGGCCTTATGCTATAATCCTGTAGATTGTTGCATTTCATTTCAGGTAAAGGTCAGCTTGTATTCTAAAAGTGAAAACAGCATGTTGTATTCTTTTAATGCATAATGTCAGTATTTTCATTAATAGTGACTTGTTATTTCTATGCTCAATGGACTTGGGGATCTCAGGCTGGCCTGTTGATTTACTTCCACCACTTTTTCTTATGGGCATATTCCTCCATTGCTGGTAATTTCCAGAGGATTTAAAGATATTTTAGGGCCTGCTTAGTGGTGAAAGTTGATTTTTCTTCCTGTTCAACAGCCACCAATGCATTGCTTCAATAGATGCTTGCGTGGTCTGTCTGCCTGAACTTGGCATGTATCTTGTCTTAAAAAATGTTAAAACTCTGTTACATATATTCTATTTACTTCTATATGTCTGCTACAGGTCTTTAATTCTAAATGGTTGCAGATGCTACAGCAGTTATTATATGTCTCTCTTTCCAGCTTTTCCAGAAACAGACACAATTGCTTCCTTCTATTCTTTGTAGCTGAAAAGGCTCTGTCATCTAGAATTAACGTTTTTCAACTCTCAGCTTTATGGTTTAGGGGGGATGGAATTGAAATGGAGTGTTGAATGAATCCTATGTGATCTAAGTGGCCCTCGAATCTAAAAGCATGTTTCTTCCACAAGTAGCTCAGTTACTTGGAAAATTGTTAGTTTCTATTTGGCTTCCCCAGTTTCACTATTAAGGGTTATTTAAATACTGTCTTCTTCTTTCTATCTGCTTTCTTTTTCAGGGAAGGACTTTCTCTTTTATCCTTTATCAGGCTCACCTTCTAATAATCAAGTCATAGAATGGTTTGGGTTTGA